>LR749582.1:837631-999483 GCA_902729485.2 Mus minutoides
ACAGAGTGTTAGTAAAGAGTTGTTTTGTGGTCCTTCGGGCCGCTGGCTTCTTGACAAGCGCTGTTCGGGATCTCCAATGGAGTCCAAACCAGGAAGAACTCCCACGTCTATTTCTGGAATCACGCAGTCCTCTTTTCGCCTTCACGTTCCTTGCTACTTCCATGTTGTCCACGAGATGGCGCCAGATACTAATAGTTGAAGATGGACGCATTGGGCCTAAGAATAGTCACTTAAGCTGTGGATGGATCTTGAAAGAATGTCTGTCAACTTTGCCTCCCCTAATTTTCCTAGAATATATTCTTAGTTGCATACTAATCCTATAGGTAGTTTTTTATATCCATATTTCTGAAGAGCATATTTCTGAATATAATTACTACTCATGAATATATGTTCTAAGCCTCCTAACCTTTCCACTGTCCTATCTTTTGCCACAGCAGAGAAGTAAGGCAGAGACTCACTACACAGCCCTCAAAATTATGACACTAAAAACGAAAATGAATACAGTCACGTTAAATTGTTGGTTCACCCTATAGGTCTGTGGGTGGCATTCCCTGAGGCAAGGATGGACAGGCAACGTGACAGTGTGCAGGGGAGCGCCGTAGGCCACCCCAGTATCTTATCTATGGAGCACTGAGGCACTGGCTGTAGGCCACTGCACTCAGGGTTTCTCTGGGTGCTGGGAGGGACACAATCTGGACGTCAGGACCCAAGGACAGTTAGTGGAACGTAGAGATCTGTCAGACAAGGAGGACCATGGGCCCATAGACTTGGAAAGGAACTTTACACCTAGGAAGCAGGCCTGGAGCCTGAAAGGAAAGAGACTGTGGGCTGCGGTCAGGGAAGAGCTGAACAGGTCAGCAAAACAGGTGACAGTGTCTGTCTAAGGGGACAAAAGCACAGAAAGGTCCCTGTGCTGGCCAATGCTCAGGCTAGTGAACCCTGGATTAAGGACTGAGCAGAGACCAGTAGAGGGCAGAAACCCCTGGCCTAGAAAACCTCAGTGAACTCTCCTTAAGGCTCCTGAGAACCAGAGCGGTGCAGCATCCTGTCCTTTACGTTCTTTTGGTGTTTGTTCATTCATTCGTTTGTTCATTCATTCATTCATTTGTTCATTTGTTTGCTTGCTTGCTTTGGATAGCTGTCAATGTGGCCCAAAGCAAAAATTGTAAGTTTACTGAAAAAGAGATTTTTGTTGTTGCAACTCGATTGCTCCTTTCTGAACTCTGTAGAGGGCAACATTTTGTCACAGTGTTGCTGGATGCCCTGTGTCTAGCATAAGAATCTGGATGGGAAGAGTCAGCTGTACCAGCAACCTGCATGTAGAGAAAGCTCCCAGCCGTGGGTTCAGGCTCTGGACCTTGCCAGCTCCATCACTGACACAAATTACTATCACATGGTCTGTGGGTTGAACCTTTGGCATAAACCCAAAGGGACTGACACTCGGCTCTGAGAATTGCAGTGGTCCACGCCAGTCTCCTCCATAGAGTTTCTGCAGGCTCCCGTGCTGCCCAGCTGATCTCTCGCACCACCACCACCACCACCACCACAAGCGCTCAGGCGCGAGCACACACACACACACACACACACACACACACACACACCCCTAGAGCCCTCTAAGCTGCAGCTCACCCTAGCTCAAAGAGACCCTGAAATCCTCTTGCTTTAGAATAGTGTCCTAAGAAGTGCTGCCTTTGGACTTAACAGTCCTAAAATAAGGAGCCAGTCAATAAAAGAAAAATGAAGAGAAAGTTGATCACCCACCCCACAGGCCCTGTGACTTAGTGATACATACATCCATGGGCCAGTGCCTAGAGAGGTGTGGTTTAGGAAGAAGGGCACATGCAGGAAGGAGCAGACAACTGAGGAGGACCACAGTGTCACGACTTCAGGCAGTCTGAGCCAGGAAGGTCAGGCTGGCTGGCTTCTCAAGGCCACAAACTCCCCTCTGCACTCTGGTGACCTATTCCATAGCAGAAGGAAGCTCTGCCTGTCTGCACATACACGGACACGATGGGGAGGGGCGAAGTTGCAGGGGACTAAATCACACAGATGTGAAGCACGAGGCCACCCAGTCAGGATCCAGAGTCCAGACAAACTAAAAGTTGGCACTCTTCAAGTCCCGGAAGCAGCGGTGCCTGCCGTCTGGGAACCTGGAGCACAGCAGGCTGGGGGAGCAGGGACAGGTATGGTGTTGGCGTTTCCTAAAGAAGGGGATCTAGAGAGAGAAGAGGGTGGTATGTTAGCCACAGGAAAGGCCTGCAAATGTCCCCTGCCAGCCAACAATAATGGTGACTATATTCACCTTGGCACAGAGTGACTCAATGATATGCCCACATCACATAACTGGTTTGTGGAGGAGCCGGGATTTGAACCCAAATAAGGCGGAAGCTCCACACACAGAACACCTGCGGGCAGACACCCTCCCTCCTCTGCTGAGGGAATCTCTCTGCTTACCCTCGGGTGTCCTCAGCTCTGTGGCTGGGTTCTGAGGCAGAGCTGTGAAGGGACACGGTGTCCTCTCTGACTACCAATTCACATCAAAGAGCACTGCTGAACACCCAAGGGTTCCCCGAGTGTTGAAAAGTTATTTTTTAATATATATGTTATTATATGTGTGTGAAGGCAGAGTGGGGCGCGTACGCCTGTGGAGATCATAGGACAACTTGGGAAGACTGTTCCTTGGCATGCTTTCCAGGGATGGAACTCAGGTCTCCATGTTGTCATAGCAAGTGTCTTAACCTGCTCCACCATCTCACCGGCCCCAAGTGGGCTTTAAATAGAGCAGTAAGGAGACTAGGTCCAGCACCAGACTTTATGGGTTCAAATCCCAGACCCGCTGTTTACCAGATTTGTGATAACTGACTACCAAGCCCAGACACTATTGCACATGCCAGCAAGATTTTGCTGACAGGACCCTGATATAGCTGTCTCTTGTGAGGCTATGCCAGTGGCTGGCAAATACAGAAGTGGATGCTCACAGTCATCTATTGGATGGAACACAAGGCCCCCAATGAAGGAGCTAGAGAAAGTACCCAAGGAGCTGAAGGGGTCTGTAACCCTATAGGTGGAACAACAATATGAACTAATCAGTACCCCCAGAGCTCGTGTCTCTAGCTGCATATGTAGCAGAAGATGGCCTAGTTGGCCATCATTGGGAGGAGAGACCCTTGATCCTGCGAAGATTATATGCCCCAGTACAGGGGAATGCCAGGGCCAGGAAGCAGAAGTGGGTGGGTTGGGGAGCAGGGCAGGGGGAGGGTATAGGGGACTTTCAGGATAGCATTTGAAATGTAAATGAAGAAAATATCTAAAAAAATGCTTTTGAAAGAGAAAAAGAAGAAGAGGAAGAAGAAGAGGAAGAGGAAGAAGAAGAAGAAGAAGAAGAAGAAGAAGAAGAAGAAGAAGAAGAAGAAGAAGAAGAAGAAGAAGAAGAAGAAGAAGAAGAAGAAGAAGAAGAAGAGAAGAAGGGTACAAGTGAACTGTGTCAATACCTGAACCAGTATCCAAACAACATCTGCAAAAGGCCTGTGTGAGGTCACCTGGAGCAGCACCGCCATGGCTGCTTGCTGGCCTGACTTCAGTCAGAGGCTGGATCCACTCTGGAGGAAGCCGTATATTGCCCTCCCCCACATCACCCTCAGAAGCCACAGACTCGCTGCTCTAAACTGGCCCCAGGATCCCTGTCCACTGAGCCCATGCGCATTCACACACAGGCCCGTTGAATGCCAGCCTAGTACCTTGTGGCTTCCTGGGTGGCACTCCTCTCCTTCCCGCCCCAGTGGGGTACACAACCGCAGGCCCCGCAGCCACAGGCTGATAGCGCAGCAGGTGCCGGCCCCACACTGGATATCTCGTTCACAGGCCTACCGGAGAGAGAAAAGGGCCAACTGGGTTAGTGTCACCCAAAGGAATAATCACGATTAGGATCCGGAGGAGGTGGCTAAGCACCTCGGATCAACAGGACACCTTGGCCTGGGTCTAATATCACTGCTTGTCTCTTGAGCGGGACACTCGGGGGCCCAGCAGAGTACCAGACTTCAGTCTGGGGAACCCTTCCTGCTCAGTGGTGAGGCAGTCAGTCCTGTTCCCCGGGAAACCCTGTGTTAGAAGGAATAGCTTTTCTAATCCCAGTCGGCACTGGTTGAATACGATGGGTTAGAACTCTGTGATGAAGGAGGGCGACTCCTTCGTGGTCCAAGGCCCTGGATGTTGGCTGCTGAGCTTTCGTTGTCCTTTGTCCTTCAGCATCCATTCTAAGCTGCCTTTCTGTGTGTCTCCCATCCGGTAACCCACAGAGGCCTGGTGGACAGCTATTCCCTTCCCTCTCCTCCTCCCCTCCCCCACACTTCTCTGCTGGCCTCCCTGGACCCACCCCCCCCCACACACACACACACACACGTGGATGCACCCTTCTAGGTTGGGCTGCTTGGACCTGCTGGGTAACCAGATAACGAAAGAAACTTTCAAACAAGCTAACTTTACAAGAGAGCAAGTGGGGCCTCATGGAGAGCCAGTCGATCTGGCCACGACCCAGAGGCCACGTAGCTTCAGAGCTGAAGTCTGAGGCGGAGTTTTCTTTCGTTATTCTCCAGTAGCAGGCCACAGAACACCTTCAGGCTACCAGCATGGGACATGACAGGACTTGGAAGGTCCAACCTTTCTATTAGGAAGGATGAGGAGGGCAACAGATACCAAATCTTTTTCATCACCTAGAGAAGGTCCAGGTAGCAGTCACCAGTAGCAAATCTTAGCCCAGCAGGGGTGCTTCTCACACCCAAACCAGCCCCCTGGGAACTCAGGTGACGGACAGTGGGCCCCAGTCGGACTCTTCTCTCCTGACCATGGTAGACAGGGCATTCTGAAAGGTCGGGCCCTACAGCTGGGCTGTCACTAAGGAGCAATGGAAGGTGGAGAGGTCAGGAGGTCAGGAGGTCAGGAGGTCAGGAGGTCAGGAGCTGACTTCTTTCTGAGAGTCAGAGGAGGAATGTCAGAAGGATATGGGCAATGGAGGGCAGCTGGGCCTGCCTGGCTCTCCTCGCCCCCCAAGACCCTCCTCTGACTGCTCATCTTACCATTCACGTACTCCCAGAGACTGACCTGCCCTCTCACTGGGCTCTTATTAACAGATGCCCCACCTCCCTTAGACCTCTCTACCTGTTGTCCCTCTGGAATAGATGTTGGTGCTGGCTTGGTGGCACTGTGACTGAGCAGCTCATTGGGTCCTCCATGTACCACCATCCCTCACTGTGTGGGGCAACCCTAACTTCTCTCCTGGGTCTGACCCTGGTCTTCATGTCGGCTTTCATCAGTCACGCCCACTAGATGCAAGCCTGCTTCAGAGCTCTGTGTTAGTTTGGACGGAGTCTCTTTCCTTTGAAAGTGAGGTTGCCTTTTCTGTGAAAATTAAAATTTATCCAATTCCAGGAACTGGCTGGTATTACGCCGTATTTACCTTCCAGGTAGAAGGTTGGAGGAAGTTGAAATAAAACTTAATTCTCTCTTTTTCTTTCTGACTTTTGCCTGGGGAGCTCTTAGGAGAAGCACTGTGTTTTGGTTTGTGAGTAGGTCCAGCTTATGGCCCTGCATGTACCTACATGACAGGAGCGCAGGTACAGTAGGTGATGAGAGGACTCCATGCCCTGAGTGACAGACTCAGTGCCCCTGGCCTGAGCCTCTACTTCAAGGTTAACACATTTGGGGTACATTCTGGCAATGTTGGAGCCACTCATCTCCCCGTGGGAGGCCACTAAAGAGTGAAAGGGGGGTGTTTGAGCATTCTCTCTAATAGCTAAAGTGAGAATAAGGAGGGACCCTGTGTGCTTGCCGCCCTGAACTCACAGCATGCTCCGTGAGTTAACATGGACAAGTGAAACAGACAAAGACGAAAATCAAGGGGTACAAAAGACAAATGGGGCTGGGACACTAATCTGCCCTGTAAAAAAATGTCCTATGGCACACACCAAGGAATCTCAATTTTACTAAAGACTCGATGTCAAAAATCCCAGCGCCCTCCTAATGTATTTAACATGGTATTCTATTTGCCCACAACTGTCTGCCATCGGATGTCTAACCCATCCGAAGTCACACACAACCTCACTCCCAGACTGTGATTACCTCCCAAATCCCTTTGGTTTAGGTAATTTGGAGCAGCAGAGCCTCTGTGGTTCTTAGTGCATGCTCTGTGTAGAACCCCGATCTTGGCCCCTATGCCAGATCTATGGAGAATGCTAGAAACTTACCCCTGTGATGACCGCACAGTCGGATGCCGTTGCTAGAAGGAGCATGATGAAGACATGCATGGCACCTCTCATGATCACTTGAGGAGAAGATAAACACAGTCTACTCTGGTACCCCTCACTTCCTTCTGCGCTGCCTTGCGCTAGACAAGCCGAGAAGGCCAAGCTGTCCTACCCAACCTCCTTCGGATTTATATAGCCGGATCCAGGGCTGCCTCTAAATGCTTCATCTCTCTCTTCCCTCCCATCACCATTATTCAGATGAGCTCAGAGGCGAAGATGAGACCTGAATCTCCAACAGCATCCCATCACGGTCAGAGCGGATACAAATGGATACACTGGAGACTTTGACAGTTGCTCTAAGTCTTCCAAGAGCACCACACTTCAAACAGTTGCGTGCAATTCACTTGATATCCATTTCCATCTCTGTATCATTCTTCCCTGCTTGGGCCAGGAGGATAACTTTAGTGATAAATTAAGAGATTTGCAACATTGATTTTTTTTTTCCCTCGCCCACGCTGAACCATGCAGCCTACAGGAGTGTTTATATTCTCATACTCAAACTATTAAGCATTATGTGAGTGTTTACCCTGGATTCAACACAGAGGCGGTTGAGAAGACAGAGGGTGAGGTGGTGTCTGTTGCTGAACTTTGAAAGGTTAAAATTCCCAATATGGAGACAGACATCTGTGGTGTTGACGCTTCTCACAGATACGCAGGTGGGGCTGCTCTCTAATAAGCTCTGGACACGCACCTGTGAGCTGGTTAGTCTTTGATGTCTAATTGATTGGATTCAGAATCACTATGGTAACACACCTCTGGATACCACTATGAGGGTATTTCCAGCAAAAGGAAATTGAGGCGGAAAGAACCACCTTGGCTGTGAGCACCATCCCAAGAGCTACGGATACAAACTAATGAAAAAGTGGCTGAGTGCCAGCAAGCAGTCATCTCCCCATTCCACGCTACAGATACAATGTTACCTGCCTCCACTGTTCCTGCAGCCTTGATCTCGCTGTCATGATGGACTGGACACTCAGTCCGTGAGCCAAAATTAAGCCTTTGCCAGCAATGACAAGGTACCTAATACAAGCAGTAAATGCCCCTGGACCATTTACCAGGAGGAGAAACTAAAGATAAGAAAGCACTCAGGTTCCACCCTGGCAGCACCTGCAGAGAAATAGACTTGGGCCATGCAGGTGATCTTCCTGTTGTGTGGTGTGAGCGTGAGAGGGGCCTTATCTGCAAGCACACACACACAGTGGGCTCACGAGAAGGTGACTCTGTGCATAGCCCTTCTTGCTGGAGGGAAGTCCTCCAGCCTTCTCTACTACATACCTGATGGATCCTGCATTGGGTCATCCATCTTCTCTCTACAATAATAAAAGCTCGGTTTTTTCCAAGGAATGTTTCCTAGTATGCTGGTAAAGGATGAGCATCTCCAACTCAAAACTCTAAAATCTAGACGTCTCCAAAATAGAAAACTTTCTGACATAATGTGACCCGTCCAAAATTCTACACAGTAGACCCTTGTTGCATGCACAACACTATTTAAAATGCTATAGAAAACTGCCCTTTAGGTATGTGTGTAAGGTGATCATAAAACAGACAGAATTCAAGTGTAGACTTAAACCCCATCTAAAATATACCATGTGTACATGCAAATATTCAGATTTGTGGGGGAGGAGGACCCTCAAACCTGGGACACTCAGGGTCTTGAGAGAAGAGGTACTCAGTCTACAGTTTTACATGGACAATTGCCTTCCACGGTCAGAACACCAAGTACACCAACCTAACGAGATTCTTTCTGGAGAATTTTCTAGGGTCTTTCATGGTGTCACAGGAAGCAGCAAGTGGGGACACACAATCTGTGGCATTACTCAAACAGATTCAACCACAATGTCATTTTTCTCAAAGCATTTTGTGAAAATAGGGTTCTCACATGCAGATGTCAGCAGACATCCGTGAACAGTGAGAGGAAGGTCCCTGTGGACCTGGACCTCGTGGCTTCAAGCCAGAACCCCACAGGCAGACACACTGACTT
Source organism: Mus minutoides (assembly GCA_902729485.2). NCBI lineage: Eukaryota > Metazoa > Chordata > Mammalia > Rodentia > Muridae > Mus > Mus minutoides. The sequence continues at coordinate 845,912 of LR749582.1, forward strand.
TTGAACCAGACTGCTTGCTGGCATCATGACTTTGAGAATATTGCTAATCCTCAGTGTTCTAAGGGCCTCCAGATCCCACCACCCTTCATAGCTCCTTCCCAGAATACACAATTACCATGAGGAAACTGTAACCAGGAAATCTTATAAAGCAGTGGCATTGGCTGAATGTGTCTCCTTCCTCTTAGCTGCCAGTGCTTGAAGAAAAGCCAGCTTAATGAACTGGGCGTGACAGCTGGTGACTGGCACTCACAGAAGAGACCCTGGGAGCTTACGGAAAGGCTGACATTGCTCCATTCTTCAGAAACTCAATTAAGCAAGCATTCACTGAGACCCTCCCCTGTGTTAAGACCAGGGGCTGCTGGGCACAGGATCAAATGCACCAAGAATAAGCCCTCTTGTCACAGTCAGGGTGGCTTTGTGGTTAGCAGACGCAGAGTGAAAGGTGACAGGGGAGCTAAACTGGCATCGCCTCAAGGATTCAAAGGCAGAAAGATGAAGATGGAGGTGAAGTGAGTTGAGAAGCAACTTTGGGAAAGTATGGGAAATGAGGATGGGAAGTGGTGGAGACAAGCTGGTGGAGGTGTGCTGAGCAAACCTTTAACAGATCTCTCTCTACACAGCTGAAGACATGATGGGAGCTTGTGGGCAGAGACAACATACAGTGGAGGACGTGCGGGGGGGGGAAGCATGTACACATGCAGATCACAGGGAGAGTTGGAGAGGAGAGAGATGAGAGGGAGGGAAGGAGGAAGGAAGAGAGGAAGGGAAGGGAAGGAGGGAGAAAGGGAGGGAGGGATAGAGGGAGGAAGAGAGAGGGGGAGAGAGAGGAAGAGAGGGAGTGGGAGAGAAGAGGGAGGGAGGAGGGAGAGAGGGAGGGAGGGAGGGAAGGAGGGAGGGAGGGAGGGAGGGAGGGAGGGAGGGAGGGAGAGAAAATATGAGTGTGTGGTGCACTGGTGCATGTCTGGCTGAAAGATTGGCAAAAATAAACCCTGACCTGGTATAGGCTCCTGAGATGGTATTGAGGTCATGGTCACTGGTTTACCAAAACAAGGAGCTTCCTTCAGGAACCTTGCATCTTCAGCCTGAACTGTTGACTCTCTTGCATAAAATGTCTTCCAATGTATTGCCTCTGTTATTGGTTCCTTATAGTGAGGTGGCTGTGATACATTTTATAAAAAAAAAGATAAGAAATTAACAACAGAACAAAGGGAACTCAGGCATCCAGCCTTGAGTTCTTAACCTGGGGTAGCTGTACCCTAAGGAACACAGGAGGACCTGTGAACTTGAGTAAAGAGAAAAAAAAAAGGTTTTATTTTCACTAACTTCTAACTGAATTTTTATGTTTTTTTTTTCCATTTTAACTTCAGGCTAAAAACCTACAAAAGATTCATAGAACCTATGATTTCATCACCAAGATAAAAATACAATGATTTTAATACCATTACTACTGCTACTAACAGCTCAAAAAATCCCTTCTGCTCATCACTACATGGAAATTATGGCTCCTGTCAGACCATTTCTAAGTTCCTGGCATGTTAATAAAAAAAAAAAAAAATCTTCCCCACTGCCACATTACAAATATGTTTTAATAGATATTTTTGATAACTGTATTTCAATACAATTGAGTTCCTTTTAAATATTACTTTATACATCTAAAACCATTAAACCAGACAGGCCATGAGCTCTCACTCATGGTACAAAACAGCAAGAACTCCTGTGGTGAACAATGTAAATTTAAAGAGAAGGGAAGAGGGCTTGGCTTATTGTATAGAGGATCATGAATTCAGGCTAGCCATCAGGACAGAATCTGGAACTACACAAAGAAAAAATTGTCATGAAGAAAAGATATGAGGGGAGATGGGGAGGAGCCAGTTATAGCAAGAAGGAACCAGACAGGGACCAGACAGAATGGGGACTGAGAGTTTTAGGGTATCTTAATATATTCTACAGCTATAACAAAATGCCTCTTACTGTGTGATTTATAGACAACACAAGCCTACTGCTCTCAATCATGGACTCCAGGGAGCTTAAAATCAGGATACTGGCAAATTCAGTGTCAAGTGATGTCCCATTCTGCTCCACAGACAGGGCCTCCTTCCTCACTGCTAGCTCTCAGGATCTTTGTAAGGGCACTAACCCATTTCTGAAGGCTCCATCCTCCTAACTAAATCACTACCCAGAGGATCCATGTCTTCATCCTCTCCCATTCAGGATTTGGTGCCAACATAAGATTTTGAGAAAACACAAACTCTGAGACTGTGGTTGGATATAGCTTCTCCACATGGAGAAGTCATGGAACATATGGGTCAGGAAGATCCACCCTGGTCCCTGAGCACCCCAGCCTTTGTACAACTCATGATCCCACAACCTCATCTTTAGTATTCCTTAGATTTCAAAAAGTAAGGACCAAGAACCCTTTAGTCCTTAGAACCTGAGTCCTCACCCATGTAACTTTCACCCCACAACCTACCTGAACTTCAAATAAATGCAAGTCTTTTTTATTGTACAACTGGAATATATAAAGAGGAGACAGAATTATAGTAGTATCAAAGAACATCAATTTCCTACAAATGGGAAACCTGGCAACCTAGACTACCTCCTAGCAACCTGGACTGCTTCCTGGTTATTCCCAGACAGCCCATACTTCATGCAACTCCTCCTGAGCCCGCAGATGCTGTTGGGCTCTGTCCTGCCCCTGGCACTTCTTCCTTGTGTCTCTGTTCAATAGACTTCTAGACAGCATGGACTCCACTCTCCCTTCTCATTTTCTCCTGGGCCTATGCCAGCCCCACTCCTGCTCCCATCATTGAGGCAGTTGACTGTATCACCCTTCACCTTGTTAATGCCTAAAGCACCATCTTCACCATCTCCTCCCTCGCTCTGCCTTTTGTGCCCTCGACACAAGTGCCTCCAATCTCCTCTCATGCTAGCGCTTCCTCTAGGTTCCCTTGTTTTCTCCGAACTCTCCTCTGCTTCCTTCCACCCCTAAAATGACTTTCCTGGGGTTGCAAATTCATCCCAAAGCACTTCATTGCCCCCAACGAGCTAATGATCTCAAGTCTGTGTTCCCAGCCACTTGGCCAGCAGCCTCTTAGACATCACCCCATGTCGGTACCTCTCTAACACCTCTAATAAACTCCTGTGCCCTGGCGCCTCTTTTCCATCTGACCTCCTACGTTCATTCTCAGGGCTCATAATTGTAAATAACAGAACACAGCCTGGCTGGTTTAAATGCAGAAGAAATTTAATGAGGCCCTTAAGAAACTCATTGAATTGCTGGGTGTCTTGAGAAACAGGATGGAGCTCCGTGTCCAAGAACAAAACCCAGAACCAGAGCACAGAGCTGCCCAATGAGGACCACATCTTCTGAAGCCAGATCTCTGTGGACAGCCAGGCCAGACGGGGGCTTTTCCCTAAGTGTTGCTCCATTCCTGTGGTAAGCTCTTAAGTATACAATGTAACTGTGGGTCCTACTTCTGCAAGGCCAGACTCCCAGATGGATACAGGGAGACTCCCGGATGGATACAGGGAGAGTTCAAAGCTCTCAGGCAAATGCCAATCATGTGTGCCAGGTGCCATGTCCTCTCTGCTTGATTAGTGGTCCCGCAGACACTGGTAGGTGGATTTCCTAGACTCCTGAATTTCCTTGCAATCCTTAGTCACTGATCTCATTGCATAAACTCAACAGCCTCTTCATTTTCCATCTTCGCTGTTGCCAAGGGGTGGTTCCCAACTGGACCACCACCACCCTCAGTCTAGCTCCTCTGCCGTCCATCCTCCTAGAAGCCCAGAGATCTACTCTCACCTCCCTGAAAGTGTAAGATCAAACCATAAAGACCCCTACTCCAAACACGGGCTGTTCGTGCACCCCAAGAATCACGAAAGACCATCTTGATGCAAACTGCAAGAGGATTTTTAATCGGAGCTCCGGGACAACCCGTGTCTCATGCAAGAGACATGGGAGTCGACCTCGACCTGAAATTTTACAAAGCTTATAAAGGCAAAAACCACAAACTCAGGGGAAGGAGGGGGAGGTAATTTACCTAACAGTTAAGTCATGTGCTACCTTAGGCAACCTCCTGGGGCATTGAAACATTCCACAGAGGGCCTTGGAACATTCAGAGGGTGTTGGACTATTCTGTGATTGTTCCAGGAAAAGCTTGCCCCATAGCTAGGGCCAACGGTTCAGTTCCTTATATTAGTTTAAAAGTTCACCTTCCACTGGGCGTGGTGGCGCACACCGTTAATCCCAGCACTCGGGAGGCAGAGGCAGGCGGATTTCTGAGTTTGAGGCCAGCCTGGTCTACAAAGTGAGTGCCAGGACAGCCAGGGCTATACAGAGAAACCCTGTCTCGAAAAACCAAAACCAAAAACAAACAAAAAAAAAAAGTTCACCTTCCCTCCTGACACAAGGGACTCCATTTTGTCTTTGGTTACGTACTACTCTTTCAAAAGTAGATGTCACATGGACTCTCCCCACTGACCTCAATATCAAGCCCAGATCCTGAGAATATTTTGTCCCAAAACTGAGCCTCTGCTTTTGAACTACCTGGCAAGACTGTCCTTTAGGCTTCATCTCTGTCTTTCTACCATAACACTCACCTTTCAACAAGAGGAGACTGCTCCAGCTCCTCGCTGTACTGACCCTAACATCCCTGACCTTTCCCCATCCTGTTCCCCAGGCCCAATCCTGGCCAGGGTCCAAATACTAAGTTTCTATCTTGGTCCAGCCCCTTACTGGTGGTGTGAATGAAAACAAGTGATCTTTCTCTCTAAACATTGGCCATTACTCCCCCAAAGTGTTTGGACATTGTAATGACTGAGTGGTCTTTTTCATAAAAGGTCTTTATGTCATTACAAACCGAATATTTTTTTTAACTAATTCCTTTTTTTTTTAAGGCAAAGTCCTTAGCCCTGGCTGTCCTGGAACTCACTATGCTGACCACACTGCCTTCAAACACACAGAGATCTGCCTGCCTCTACCATCCAAGTACTGGGATTAAAGGCATGAGCCACCAAGCCCAGCTTAGTTTTAATTTTATGTGTGTAGGTATTCTGCCTGCATGTGTGTCTATGTGTCACATGAATAGTGTTGGGGGCCATCCATGGTCCCCCCCATAGAACAGACTGGGTACCCTGGAAGGCGGACTAAGGCTGGGAGACTAGATGGGAGAGAGATGAAAACATTGAGTCAGTTCTCCGGTAAAAACATGTCTGTATCTTTACTGAAAAGTCTCTCTTGGTTTCTTGAGGGAAAACCCCACCCCCCGTCAGTTCTGTGCAGGCACCTGGAATGTGGCAAGAAGTCCAAAGTGCTGTGGAATGTCCCAGCTGGAAGCAGGTGAACTGGGTGAGGCACAGGTAGCAGATTCCAGAGAAAGGCAGAGGCATTTAGCAGGACAAAGGAAGCCAGCCTAGAAGCAGAGCTAAGCCATAGGTGGCCTGCCTTCAGAGGCACCAGGTCTGAACTCCCAGCCTGGAGCCGGCATGGGGGAAGGAGGACCACAGAATAGAGTACCCGTGGACATCAAAAGAATGTGTTAGGTTTCCTCGATCCCCTACAACTGGAGTTATAGGTTACTGTTTACTGCCATGTGGATGCTATGAATCAAGCCCAGATTCTCTGCAAGAGCAGAACGTGAGCTTAGTTGCCAAGCCACCTCTGTCTCTCTACACAGACACCTTAACCAGTGAATCTGACCTTCTCTGAAAGCAGTGTTGAGAATCTTAAGAGGCCACACAGTCTAGTGGTCTGAGTTTGATCCCTAGAACTCACAGTGGAACAAGAGAACCTACTTCTCAAGAGTTGTCTTTACACATACACACACACACACACACAAACACACACTAAAAATAAATACAAATAGTTTTTTAAAGCAGGGTTTGGGACTAAGGAAATGGCTTCATAGATAATGAACTTGCCACATAAACAGTAACACATGAATCCAGATCACCTGCTCCAGTGTTTAAAAATGGGCTCAGAGCACACCCACAGGCCCAGACCTGGGGAGCACACAACAGGAGGATCCCTGTGGCTGGGCAGCCTAGCCAAAGTGACAAGCTCAGGCGCCAGGATGAGTGAGAGATTCTCTCCCCAGAAATGAGGTAGAGAGTAATTGACCTGTGGCCTCCCTATGCATGTGTACATACCCACATGTGTGTTAGCACTAATGCACATGTATACACACACACACACACACACACACACACACACACACACGCATACATGCACACATCTCACTAGTGGCCAAGAACTCTGGTTGACCACAAGAGTACTTCAGCCTCCACGTGCTCCAGTGACTCCAGTGACTCCATGCTCCAGTGACTTGCCTGGAACAATCACAGAATAGCCCAACGCTCTCTGAATGTCACAGCGACCTCTGAGGAATGTCTCAACGCCCCAGGAGGTTGCCTAAGGTAGTACATGACTTAACTGTTAGGTAGATTACCTCCCCCTTCCCGCCCCCCTCCCCCCTTGTCTCTTAGAGTTAGCTATGTTTGAACTAGCTAATCATGTGAAACGGCGCCAATTTCCCCAACCCCCTACCCCATTGCTATAAAAGCTTCTAATTTTCGAGCCTCGTGGTCGACTCCCCTGTCCCCTGCGTGGGATACTGTCCCCTGCGTGGGATATGGGGTCGTCCAGGAGCTCCGATTAAAATTCCTCTTGCAGTTTGCATCAAGACAGGTCTCTCGTGGTTCTTGGGATGTACGAACAGCCTGTGTTTGGAGTAGGGGTATTTCTGGTTTGATCTTACATGGTCAGACTCTTCTGGCCTTGGTTTTCCATCACATCAGTGTGAACTCTCATCTCCAAATCCCAAAATGCTTCAACCAGAAGAAGCTTCGAGATCAGCCATACAGTGCCCTCAGCTTGAAGGAAGCAGAGCACTCGCTTGGCTGCATAGTGACCACCATAGCAGGACTCAGGAGGCTGAGCACTGTGGGGCTTCCCCTTCCCTCATAGCAGGGACCCTCCCGTGTTAAACTGGGGCTGATGTAGCTTGTCCTGATCACCTAGGACAGGTCACAAGAAAAAGTGACAGACAAGCAGACAGGCAGACACAGAGAGATAATTCCTGTGTATCTTCTGGCAGCTTGATTAAATGAGATCTAGTTACTAATCCCTCTGTTCTCCCTCTAGAAGGGGGAAACTGGGCGGCCAGAAACCATAGTTAATTTTCCGAGGCTCCCTGGGTTAGTTCACTGTGGTACATTGTGGAAGCCAGTTCTTTTCCCAGGAGGGAGGGTAGCAGCTATTCAAATCCCTTCAGAGAAGCTTTCTTCTAAGGCAGCCTATAAAGGAAATGGCTCTCACTGTCCTACTGCTGGCTGGGCTTGGCTTTCTTGGTTTCCTTCTCCTTTAACAGCATCCTAGAGGGAAGGGAGGGTGAGCACAGATACCCTGGGGGTCTGTGTTGGTTTCCTCTGCTTGTCATAATAATTTAATGGCTTAAGAGACAGAAATTTATTTTTTTTTCTTTTTGGTGTTCTTTTGTTTATTTGTTTTTATTTTGTTTGTTTTTTTTTTTTTTTTTAGAGTTTCTCTATGTGGCCTCAACTGTCCTGAAACTCACACTGTAGACCAGGCTGGCCCAGAACTCAGAGAGATCTGCCTGCTTCTGCCTCCCTAGTGCTGAGATTAAGGGTGTGTGTTACCACTGTAAGGCCAGAAATTTATTCTTATACAAGCCAAGAGGCCTGACATCTGAAATCAAGGTCGACTGCAGCCTCCTGGGAGAGTGCTTCCTGGCCTGCAACAGCTCCTGTAGCTCCTCACATCTGAGGAAGCAGCCCTGTTACCTCAGTTCTATCTCTCCCATGGGCCACTGCTCTTCTCTTTATCATAAGGGCACTTGCCATTGGATTTAGGATTCATTCATAATCCAGAGTTACCTTATGTCAGGATCCTGTCTGTCTGCACTCCAGCAGCTCCACGACTGGGTGCAGTAGGGTCTTAGCTAGCTTAGCTAACGAGCCCCCTCAGCATCCTGACATCTGCATCAGCTCCCTGCCACCAGACTCTGTGGCCTTTTAAAACTCTCTAGGAGCAGTTCTGTAATACTCATGAATATGCATGCATTCACATGCACTCACATGTACATACAAACACACTTACACATACACCATACACACACACACACACACATACACACACACACAATTTCTGCCCACTTAAATGCCCCAGGCATCTCTGTGTTAGAGGAAATCAGCCTACCCACTGGGCTCAGCCTGCAAGTTCAGGAAGTGAATCCCTCCTCCCCTGAGAAAACCACCACAGGAGTGGTGGGTGACAGAGAACAGAGAGCAATGCAGCAAGCTACAAAGTTTCTGACCTCTTCTCCTGAGGGGCCAGAAGGAATGCAGCCCCAACATGAAGATCGCATCCTTTGTTGGCATTCCAACTCAGATCCAGCCCCACACAAACTGGGTCATCAGAAGGGATTCCCAGGTGAAAGTGGGGCTCGAGCTAGCTCAGTCATTTTCAGCTCACCTGACCATAGCGATCATAAGTTATAACCAACACCCACAAGTGTGAGCATGTTCACAGAAACTGCCATAAAGAGTCGTGCCGTGCAATCATATTTGTCCATGTCACATGGAGTGGGCTCTGTTATTTCCTACTCTAGTCTAACCCAGTTCATCGTTTCATCCAATTCACAGAAGGGCCATTGGATGTAGGGGCCAGTTCCCCACATCTCTCTTCCCAACAGGAATCAGGATGTCCCTTTGTTCAGTATCACTTCTCCTCTGAGAAGTAGCTTCCCCATGGAGCTCATGAGCTGTGACTGCATTCCCAGCACCAGAGCTGACTCTTGATCAATGTCAATCAAGCACATGTGGGCTGGGTTGGCTCAATCATCAGCAAGTAGAGAGTTTACAGTCCCTGATCAGGGCAGTGGCTTGAATCAGAGGAGGAAAAGTGTGAAGTCCCACTCTTCCATGGCACCATGAGAAATTAGAGAGTTGAAACTATGTGGAGAGGAAGTTTTAGGGAAAAGCCACCGCTGAGTATAACAAAACAAAAGTGATGAAAACAACCAGAGCTGGGTAGGTGGTTGAGTGGTTGGTTGGTTGAGTGTTTCCCTCAAATTCCAGAAGCCTGAGTTCGATTCCCTGCGCAGTTTGACTCTTGAGTCCCTTGTTCACAGCAAACCCTTCACCTACCAACTGCTGTGCCCTTCCCCAGGTAGTGGGTTATAGACTGGGCTCTCCTTTTTTATGGTGTTTAAAGGAAAGTATGGCTGGTTATGAAGGGTCATTGTTTGGGTGTCTGTCTATTCTGATGGCTGGATTAGGTCAGATATTCATTTCTCCTGCCATTCATAACACATCCTACTTCTCACAGTGCATCTGATTTTAATTATATGCACACCCAGCTATGCATAGGCATGTGTGGTAAATAGGTGATTCTTCGTAAAGGTTCACTTGAAGGACAGAATTTGCCTTACTGCAGCGGGCACCCAAAGCGTGGGGAACGGATTATTTGGAGATGTGAGTGCCTGTACCCTGATGCAGGTGGAGGTTGGGGTGGGTCCTGAGGTTCTAGGTCATTTGTTTGGGGAGCAGTATATACGCAGGTGAAGACTGCTAATTGCATTACTACAACAGAGGGTCGTAAATAACCAGAACTAAGTAGGATCCAGTGCTAACCCACCTGCCATGCTTGCCAGCCTCAGTGGGGCTTGGCAAGGGCACAACGGTTGTCTTCTTATTAACTACTTTCCACCAAGCCCGAAGTGAGAGCATCATAAATCCAGCCGACTAGACGTATGGCCTTCCTTCAGTCTCTGCTGACTGACCTGTAAATAAAATTCCACCACAGCACCTCAAAACCTTATAGGGAAGTGGAGCTTCTATTGAAATGAAACTTACCAGGTATGTAGAAAATAAATGGATATAAAATAAATATTTTTAAAAATTCAAAAATACGGGCAGAAAGAGGCAAGCATCTGGACAAGATTGCAGAGACAGAAATCTAACTTCCTGCCTCCAGTAGCTAGTTTTTTCTCACCACAGAGCAAGCACATTGTACACACACACACACACACACACACACACACACACACACACACACATACACGCAGGCACACACACACACACATATATAGTGCTGCCTATCAGGGACTTTAATCTTCTGAACTGACAGGCTCAGCTTTCTGACAGCTATCCCTGTTTTCAATCTTTCTTGATAGGAGCTTCATCTCAGATGAAGCCCAGACTATCATAATGCCCAGAAAATGTTTCAGGTTGAGTGCTGGAATCCAGCGCACAAGGAGACACGTTGGAGGCAAGAATTGAAATTATTCATTGCTACATTCATTGAGCACTTAGCTTCTATTGTCTCCTACAACCCTCTCAATAACCTCTATGAAACAGGTAGCTCCATAGAAAGCCGGGATCAAGGTGGCAGAAAAAACACCAGCTTTAAAATCAGCATCTGGATAAAACTCCTGGTCCAGAGACACAGCTTAGGGGGTAGGTGGGTCAACAGATTCCTGTCCAGTAAAGACATCTACTGAAGTGACATCAAATCCATGGTGAGCAAAAGTAATGTTTCATGGAGGAAGGCTACTGTAAGAAAAGTATGAGCAGAGATCACTCAGCAGGCACAGGAGAAATTGTCCCAGCCTGAATCAAAGTGTTTGTAATTGTGGGGGCACAAGCCCAGCTCAGTGCATGTTGTGGATAATGTGGATATAGCTTAGAAGTGAAAAACAGGGACACAGGCTGGAGGCCTGTACACAGCACCGATCAATTTAGAATTGATGTCCTGGGGGATGGAGAAACACTGGAAGCAGTTAGTGTATTAAGAGTCCTGGGATGGTGAGATGGCCAACAGGAAAACGCTCTAGCTGCAAACCTGGTTACCTGATTGGATCCCAGGAACCCATAAGATAGAAGGAGAAAAAACGGTTCCAACAAGATGTCCTCGGACTTCCACGTGTACATCCTTGCATCGCTACAGGTAAACATGGAGAAATATAACTGCAGAAAATTTTAATTAAAAAAAAAAAACATCGAGAGGCCTTCAGCCAGAATAAGATAGATGAAGAGGGTCCAGCCTGGAGATTCCGGGCCAGCTACAAAAGGGGTGGAAATGGAGAGCGTCCAGACATGACGGAGTGGGGCGCGGCTCTAATGGATGGGCTTGAGTGGCGTCTGGGTCCTAGAATAGGTGAAAAAAAAGAAAAGAGTATGCTTAAAATTGGTCTGGGAAAACTTTGCAGATGTGGATGCTATTTGCCAATGTGACACACACAGACACAGAAAGAGAATGTATCACTGGATCCCAGCAGGAAACAGAGCCCAGCTGAGCTAGTTACTGTTCTCATTGCTATGACAAAACACCTAGGAAATGCCACCTAAGGAAGGGCTTGTTTTTGTCTCAAATTTTGAGGACACAGTCCATCCTGGTGCAGACGGTGTGGCAGCCGGAGCAGGAAGCAGCTGCTGACACTGAATCTACAAAGACAGGGGGGTGGGGACCACGGCTGTTCCCATAACTGTCTCCTCCCCTCCCCACCCTTTCTATTCAGCCCACCATCCCCATCCCCAAAGGAAGGTGCTGCCCACATCCAGGATAGGTCCAAGATAGGTCCTGCCCACATCCCCCCCCAACTTGTCAAATCTCTTGAAATGCCCCCCAACACTCTCTCTCTCTCTCTCTCTCTCTCTCTCTCTCTCTCTCTCTCCCTCCTAGGTGATTCTAAGTCCAGTCAAATTGACAATGAAATTTAACCATCAAACAATCCAATGAAGTTTAACCATCAAACCCATCCAATGATGGTTGTTCATGAAGGTGTAGGTGTTACATAGGGCTGAATACCCGTGATCATGTATTTGAATACACCTTGGAGCTGGGGGCAGCAGAATGGAAGAGATACTGCCATCGCCCAGGAAAAAACAACCTGAAACAGAACAGGGTAAGTCTTGTATAAAATACCCTTTCCACAGATCTTCCATCAAGGACAACCAACCCAGGATCTTGTTGCAGAATATTTGATCACACTGTAAACCCCGAGATGGTGTTATTTATTGAAAAACAAAACCTTTCTAGTTGTGGTGTGGCTCAGCCCTAGCACACACCTTTAATCCCTCTGACTGAAATACAGACATGCCCTTAGTACACTCCTTTAATCCCAAGTAATGAAGGTAAAGTTAGTTTGTAGAATAAAGCACCAGTGTTTGAAAGTAATATCTAATCGGGTAGCAGACAAAGTGATGAATCAGAGAAAGATTTGACAGCCTAGGAAATGCCAAAATATCACAAGAACAGAGGGAAAAAAGAGAGAGCAGCATAGAGAAAACAAAAGAAGAAAAGGAGGCAGTTTTACTGAGAGAGTTTTACAGAGACAGGTTGAAAAGGAAACAAGCTGGACACAGGTAAAGACAGAGCGAGCAAGAGAATGAGAAGGAACCAGAAGACTAGACCAGACTGCTACAGTTAGTCTGAAGTCGAGCAGAGCAATTTAGGAGAAGCAGAGAGAGAATCAGTCAGATTGGAGAGGAGTTTGAGCCAGAACAGCTGAGTTGAACCAGACAGCCAGAGTTCAAAAAGAACCAGAAAGGGTGTGCTTACTCAGCAGTAAGGCTCAGAGGCTGAAACATTCTAAGCCTGGATAACATTGTTACAGAGTCTAGACACTTCCAGGGATAGACCTAGGTTAGCAAACAGAGGCAGTAAGCCTTGGAGACAACAATTACTTCAGGTGAAAAAGAAAATGATACCTTTACAGAATCTCACAAGGAGCATGGCAGCCCAGTAAAAGCTCAGTTTCCCTTTTGCCACATGTCCCTCCTGTGAGGACTCCATGGACAAGACCCAATCAGAAGGCAGCACTAGAGCCAGTGCTGCTGAGCTCCCCAGTCAGCCTCCCCGGACACAGAGGAGGGCAAAGGCAAAAGTGGCCTGGGGCAGCAGACAGACACTGAGGCTAAGAGAAGACTTGGAGAAGTAGTGCAATGTGGCACTGGAACGTCTGTCTCTGCCGATGCTGCCAACAGCTGAGGGTGTTTGGATAGACATCATGAATAGGCTAGAAGCGGTAGGTAGCCCAGAACACGAGACGGTCATGGCTGGACTTCCAAATGCAGAGACTTGTAGCTCTAGGCCTTGAGAATCAGACTTGTAATTCTAGGCTTTTAAAGGCAGATACAGATACTTACAGCTCTAATGTCTCAAAGCCAGAGGCTTGTGGTTCTGGGCTTTCAAGGCCAGAGACTCTTGGCTGTAGGTGCTCAAGTTAGAGGGGTTTTACTCTAGATTTTGAGTTCCGTCATCCCTGTACCCAGCAATTAATAACATCAGCAATTAATATTACAGCTCCAAGCTTCAGATGCTGGGGCCCTCAGTTTAGACACCAGTGGCTCTCTGGAGCCCTTCCAGTTCTGCAGTCTAGTTCTTCTGCATGGCTTCTGCAATCTCTTGCTTTCTGCTGACTCAGCTCTTCACAGCCTCTTGCCCGGTGTCTCCACAGTTCTCTGCCAAGTTGTATATACTCTGCACTTGGACGTCTTTTGGAGTCTCCGCTCTTTGTCTTCAGCCACATTCCATCTGGTAAGTGCGTCAAAGGTTTATTTACAGCCCTGGGAGCCCTGGCTGTACTCACGGGAATCATTTTCCAATTGCCTCTCTAGCTGCTGCTGCTTCTAAGTATGAGAGAGGGAGAGAACCAGTGTTTGGCCTGCTGTTCTTACAACCTGTTCAGTGCAATCAAACCAAACAATGATAGAGACAAAAGTCTATTCTGGAGAGGCTTGTGTTGGGGCCTCATATTACAATACAACATGGGTAACATCTAGGAAGAAGGCCTTTCCAGCTGGTCAGGAGAGACTTAAGGAATCAGGCTGCCTCCTTAGAAAAGGGGAGTGAGATGCTTATGCCCAGTTTCCAACGTCATCAGCCACAGGCTTCACGTGTAAGTAGCCTCCAGACCACCATTCACCGGCATTTTGTTGAATCTTAGTGTGGGTACGCCTTCTCTGGGGTGGATAGGGAAGGGAAGCAAGCACAGGTGAAGTCACCTGGAGGTCACTGAGATTAATCATGGTCTAAGTGAAATCTCCAGGAGCTGGTGCCAGTGGCTGCAGCAAGGCCTCCTGAAACAGAAGTCCTAACTTCGGTAACAGCCTTGATCACAGCGGTCTTCGTATCTGGAGTACAGATTCTGTGGGGTAGTTGAGGTATCTGGACTGAGATCATGACTGTTTAGCTTCTGGCCAAAGAAAAACTACTTGATGGACAGTCCTCCTCCCAGGGCAGCCAGGCACGAGAGGATGGTCTGATAGTCTGTCAATCAAGAATCAAACAATTTAGCCTATGAAGGGAAAAGATTGAAGGGTGTTTGCCATAAAGACCGACCATGATGTTGACTTGCTTGGTAGTCCTAAGAACACATAACTCCTGTTCAAATCCTCTGTCTCGCTCCTAGTTCTGTGACCTTGGTCAACCTATTTAATTTCTCTGGTCCTCAGAGGGATGTTGGGAACTGAATAATCAAGAATCATCACCAGGGGACTGGAGATGTGGCTTAGTGGTTAAGAATACTGGCTGTTCCCTTCCAGAGGACCTATTCCTTTCATGGCTTCAATTCCCAGCACCCACAGGCAGCTTACAACTGCCTGTAAGTCCAGTTCCAGGGGATCTGACATCTTCACACAGACATACATGCCATCAAAACACCAATGCACATAAAATAAAAATACATAATTTTTTTAAAAAAAGAATCATCGGTGGAAATAGCTGTCATGCACAGGTGTGGCTATGCAGAGAGAAGCCATCATGGAATAGCTATAGGCTTCTTCCTCTGGTGTGGAAGCGTTCTCCCCTAAACTTCTGTCAGTAAGACTCCCTTTCCTCTCCCCTACCCCCAGTGTCTCTGTTGAGAGAGTGAGGTCTCATGTAGCCCAAGATGGCCTCAAGCTCACTCTGTAGTGGAGGCTGGCCTTGAACTACTGATCCTCCTGCCTCCCTCTCCCAGGTGCTGGGGTTACACATGCACCACTGCGCTCTCAGCATTACCCATTTTGTTTGCATGTTCCTCACTTGCAAAGGCAAGCACCTTCGTATGCCAGCCTCTGTCAGCTGATATGTTCCTGGCCCTACTGGGGGAGAGAATGAACAAATAAAATTGAGACTCCGCCTCTGAGAACCAGGACAGCCACTGACAGGTGACAGAAGGCAGAAGACAACCTGGAGGAGGAGGTGACAGAGACATAGACTACAGAGTCCAGAGAGGTAGCTGGAAGACCCTGAGTCAATTTGCTGGGCATTCAGTAAAGGTAACCACGTGAGAGATTGTGTTTGGGACTAGAAGCCAGAGAATAGGGTAAGGCTCAGCCTCGGTACACAAGGACAGTCACCTAACAAAAGTACACGGTCCCTTCCCAATAGATCTGTCCAGGTGCCTAAGTGCAGACCTCTGTGTGATAAGGTTGAGTATGTTGGAAATTGTCCTGGCAATTAGCAAAGACTTGCTTGGCGGTGAGGGTAGGAAGAGAAGAGTGCTGACTCAGCATTTAGGGCAAACTTGAAACGGGAAGCAGTGAGACACTGTGTGAGACCAATGTAAGCAGGCAGGAGCTGGAGGAGGTATGAGTGTCTGGACTTGAACTTCTGGGTGCTGGGCATTGTTTCTGAGGACTTGTTTGAGAAAAGCATGGTGAAGTAACTCTTCACAGGTAAACACAGGGAGGCCTCTTCTGTATGTGGCGCCTAGGTAGCGTTATCACAGCGATTGTGACAAAACTCCTTCCAGGGTCCCAAACCACTAGGCAAAGTGTGAGCCCAGGTTATCAGTGGAGGGCATGAGTCATCACTCCTTGACAAACGAAGCCCCCGAAGATTAGGCAAGCCAGCCCCTTATCTCCTATACAACAGCATACAGCAGCCTTCCCTTGTGAACATGGGAAAGCTAAGAGGCATACCAAAGCCGAAGACAGCCAGGTCCCATGCTCAACAACAACAAATCCAAAAGATCACCTGGGGATTGTGGCATACAAGCTGCCATGGGGGAGAAAATGGTTACTTGCTAGACCCTGGAAAAGTGCCCTGGAGCTTTGTAATGACCCTGGCGGGGCCACATGAACACTCAAGGGTTAAAGCCCAAGATGGTCTCAGATGGATGCAGATGGAGTACCAGGACAGAGAGAACCTATTCACATCAGAACTCCACGACAGGGTCTTACCCTGGAGAGGACATTACTTCCATCCAGTTCTGATTGAATGCAGCAATAAACAAAGCCGCCCGGGGACTGCTGAAATTCAGTGCTTTAGCCTGATGATAAATCTGTGCTAGCCAATATCCCACTACAATTACTCAGCCACACGCCCCTGCAGAGTCCTCTGGGGAGAAGGGAGCTAGCCTAGTTCAGGAGCTTCACTGCTTCTCATTGAAGAATAATCCATCAGTTCCTTAAACTGCACGGAGAGCACATGGGTTATTGTTAATGATATTATTATCTAATACAAACTTATATGAGCTTTCATACATTTGAAATGTTTCACTAGGGCTGGTGAGACGGCTCAGCGGGTAAGAGCACTGACTGCTCTACCAAAGGTCCTGAGTTCAAACCCCAGCAACTACACATTTGCTCACAACTATCCGTGATGAGATCTGATGCCCTCTTGTGGTGTGTCTGAAGACAGCTACAGTGTACTTATTTATAATAATAAATAAATCTTTGGGCCAGAGTGAGCAGGGGCAACCGGAGCGAGCAGAGGTCCTAAATTCAATTCCCAGCAACCACATGAAGGCTCACAACTATCTGTACAGCTACAGTGTACTCGTATACCTAAAATAAATGAATAAATCTTTTAGAAAAAAAAAAAAGAAATGTTTCACTAAAATAAATAAAGGCAATTAAAAACGATTTCCTCAGTGACAGATTAGAAGCCTCCTCGGAATATTGACGTTGGCTATTTGCCTTCTTTTTCTCCCTACACAAAAGTTGGCACCTGAATGTGTATTTTCTTTAAGGAGTGGGACTGGGGGAGCTTTTCATTCAGTTTGCATTCACTGTGTGGCCTGAAATCCTGAGCCACACATACAGAGCCAGTGACAGATCTGTGTCACATGCTGTCCCTGAAGGAAAGGGTGCCCAGCTCCAGGGTTGAGCTCTGTAGAGGAGAGAAGAGTCTCACAATCAAAAGGACTAGGAACTGCCAGGAAGGAAGGATGTCTGTGGAAATGCCAGCAGATCTGCACTGTGTCTTAAATCAGAAAATAACAAGGCAAGGAAAAAAAAATACCCTCGCCTTTCTGTAACACAGCTTCCTCCATCTGTCCCCACCCCTTTCTCTCTGTGAGGGAACGAGTGAACAACAGCAAACATGAGGCTTCTGAGTATCTTATTCAACAAGAACTTAATGTGCAGTTTATCCTGTGATTGCAATTAATTCAGAAATAGCAAGGAGTTTCCATCGTCCTGAGGACAGTGCTGGTTGGCTCACAGCAGCTGCTGCGGATGGAAGAGCCTTGAGACTGCATTTGAAGCCGCCCTGGGCTCAGTGGGAAGGATGCCGATGTTAACTATTGATGTCTGCCTAGGGGAGAATGGGAAAGTGCTGGCGTGCGTGAGTATAGTTTCTAACCAAGGAAATCTACGAAGAAACTACCCATTTATGCTGGAAAAAAAAAACCTTAATGAGATTTAAAAAAAAATTACAGGTGCAGAATCAAAGGACTTGTAACTCCTAGTGGGAGCCCCAAGGTTATATTTTCCCCTAAGATGACAGAAATCAATCCAGGCAGTGCAGTTAGCCTCTGCGTTCCAGTTTCCCTGTTGGAATCACAATTTTTCCTTGGGGATCTGCTTGCGGACGGATGGTGTAAAGACTTGACTGTCAGTGTTTTTCTCTCTGACCTGCATGGGTCACAGAATAAACCAACTTCTGCCGCAGTGTGGTGGTGCATGCTCCAGCACCCGGAGCACTGAGACAAGCAGGGAGCACTGTCCAACCTGGGTTACAGAGCACCCTACTGTGCACGCCTTTGCAACCCAGCACTCAGGAAGCAGAAGCAGGTGGATTACTGTGAGTTCCAGGTCAGCCACAGTTACACGGTGAGACCTTGTCTCAAACAGACAGACAGACATAGTAGAACACTGCCTCAAAACAAACAGAAAGAAGAAAATCAACTGCTTCTTTGTAAAAACAGTCTTTTGGCGATGAGCCAAGGTTGGCACGGTGAGAGAGCTGCTTAGGGGACGTCAAGATGACTCAAGGTAAACACGCTTGCTGCACAGTCCTGGATATCTGAGTCTGAGCTAGGAACCCCTTCTTTAAACAAAACCAAACCTAGATGCAACGGCACACATCTGTGCCCCCAGCTCTCCTACAGTAAAAAGGGAGGTGGCAACAGGAGACCTGCCTGAAAGCCAAATGGCCAGCTAGCCTGGTGTGCACTGTGCAGTGGGAGAGTAAGGGAGACCTTGTTTAAGTGAGGTGGGAGGCAAGAACTGATTCCCAAAATCTTGTGCCACGAGCATACATATCTGCAGTCACACATTATGAGATATGAGAGATGGGTATGGAGGGGTAGGGGTGGGATTAACAATACTTGTTAAAAAGAAGTATTTAAAAGGCTGCCTGGTGACTCCATCTTTTGGAATACTAGTCTCCTCTAGAAACACCAACCATCTTGGACAGAGGTCATATGGCCCAGACTCATGGGCCAACCCACTCCTGTCATCTTCATTCTTTCCTGAGTTAATGGCTATTCTCTCAAAGTGTTTCATTACAGCCTTGAGCAAAATAAGATCTAGTGGTTTCACATCCAGGCCAGTTGCTCCCATCATACCTACAGAAGTTCGCGTTTGAAAATTGTTTCCCACGGGTCGCTAACAGGTTCCTTTCAGGAACCAAACTAGAGTGCTGGCAAGGAGTCAGTCATTCCTCTGGGGTTCTGCACAGCTGCTATCTGGTTCTGAATCGACTGTGGACATGGCAGGAAGGGGTGCTCTGATGTGGAGAGTCCCTCTGAAGACTACTCACACTGTGCGTCCATTGTTTTCTTTCTTTCTCTGATAAACTTTGACCATGACAGCAACACACCCCCATTCCCCCCTCCCCCGCACTGAATAAACTTTGGAGGATCATGGAAAATAAGAACTACTGAAAGAGTGTTAGTGTTTCTGGGGACACAGCCCAGAAACCAGGTCTGTGACAAAATGTTGGGCATCGCCCTGCGTGGTTCCATGTTTACCTGTGTGTGCAGATGTGAGCCCGCAGGTCTGAACACAGAAGGGGGAAGGGAGAGACTGAAAAAAAAAAACACTAATTTTTTATTTTGACATGATGAGATTACCCCACGGTTGGGTTGTTTTGATTTTCTCAGTTTTCTGTTGGAGCACATTAAAACCAATTAAGCCTTATTTTTAAATGATTATAAGAGGGAGAGAAGTGAACCATAAAACAGAACGTGACTATTCAAGTCATATAGAGCTGAGCTCAAAGTCTCATCTTTTATATCTTTGTTAGCTGATGTCTCTAGACAAGCTATTTAACTCTTCTAGGCTTTTTCTTTAGTCTTTCCTTAAGTCACTTAGGCAAGGCATGCTTAAAACAAAAGGCCAGACCTACAGCTTTACTGTTTCCAGAGCTAAGGTACTTAGCAGTCAACACAAGATGGATGGTGTTAAGAAGAGATTCCTGGTTTCCTTTGTGGAGACTGAAGGTCTAGAGAGGGATGCAGCTATTCCCAAGGAACCGGGTGACTGGAATTAGGAGTCACTCCCCTGCCATCAGGGCAGTCAGGGAGAAGAGAAGACAAAAGCCAGTGGTCCTGCAGCCCAGCAGAACACCAGCAGACAACAGCTATGTTCTGAGGCCCCGTGAGTCCTTGTGGGTGGGGATTCAAGCGGTGCCTGCAGTTCCAGTGAGACCCTTGGCCAAGTGAAGTAGCTAGACTTCCAAGGCACCAGGATAGAGGACTCGGGCAGGGAGACTGCGAGGATGTAGCAGAGTATGGCTCTAAAGCCCTTTAAGGACACTGCCCAGCATTGGAAAAGAGGAGGCAACGCCCACAGCACTCCAGAGGCGCCTGCCAGAGGAGCAGTTCCAGCAGGCTCCACTCTGCCCTGTAAATCTCGCTCCAAAGCACTCAAATTAATTTCAGTAAGAGCTCCCTGGAGCTCCCGACTGTGTCACCCAGACTCCTCCTGTCCTGAAGAAAACCAAGAAAAGGGACAGGCAGAATTTGTCAAGAAATTAATTGAAAACAGTAATGAGAGGTTCATGAATTTGTAATAAGTCTAATTTGCTTTCTCAAGGGCAGACTTGAAGGCTTTTTTACTTCCCATCTGGGGCTGGCTGACCCAGGGCCCCCAGGCTTCTGGGAAGAGACTTCCTGCCACCAACACACAGCTGTTCCCTGGCTAGCAAGGCCACAGAAATGCACACCCTTACCCCTACCCCAACTCTACCCATGTCCCGGAGTCAGAGTCCTGGGCTGCAAGTAATATCTAGGGTGTCTCTTTCAAGAAAAGCTAGAAAATTTTCTCTGGTATTACATGAGTCTGAAACATCTATTCATTATGCTTGGATTACAGGTTTGCACTAGGTAATGCCCTTTTTGTGCAGATGGTTAAACAGACCAGCATCTAAGCACGGTACAGCTACAAAGAAACAGATTGGTTTCCAGACCCCAGGGCCTAGCAGAACACTCAGGACTTGGGGGGGAGGGGGGGTCGAGCTTGTCCTTTCATTTGCTGAGAGCTCACAGGGCTGGCCAAGGTCACACAAACAAGGAGAACACAGGCCTGCTGCTCCTGACTCTCTGTCCTGTTGCTCCTTCTCTATTTAACAAGCCAGTTATGAAGTGAAGAGACAAAGATGAACATGAGACACTGTCCCCAGTCCCAAGGGAGGTGTGGGGAAAATGGAGCATAAATGACTGTGATGTTAAAAAAAAATAATACTAATAATTCAAGCCCTGGCAGTGGGGCGGTGAGAGAACTGCGTGTACTGCCAACCTCAATTGGGGCATTGTTTCACAAGCCTACCCGAGGACTGCTTAATGACCTCGGGGAATGTGTCTCCCTGCGAGGCTATAAAGCCTCCTCTTTGTGACGCTGTGTGTTACTTTGTAGGTCTTCTCCAGTAATAAATAAATAAATAAATAAAATTTACATTGTCTGTGATTAGAATTGTAGAGCAGATAACACCAAGGATTATATATATTTTTAATTCTTCACTTCTGCTTCATGTTTTAAATGTTTAATTGTGGTAAATGCACATAACATAGAAGTTCCCATCATAGCTACTTGCAGTGTGCCATTCAGTGGCGTGAGGTACATTCACATCATTGTGCAACCATCACCACCCGTTGGGAAAAAAAATAAAAAGGGGGGTCCCTGGGAAAAGTAGGAAAGGAAAAACATGCCCACACCCCACCAGAGTCTCCCTAGTCTCTGGTCAGTCAGGCGTGGGAGGGCTGCTACCTACCTTATCCCTCATCCCTGGGTGGGCATTTCCCTATCCCACTCTTCAGAGGGTGGCCAAGGGGCAGCCCTGCCTGGGGATCCCCCCAGAACTACTTTACTAAAGCCACCAGGGTTGTGGGAGAGAGGGAATAGGGGAAGAGGTTCCCAACATTGACCAGAGTGTGCAGCGGAACTTGAAGGAGCAGAGCAGAGACTCTATGGTTTAAGAGCTTTATTATAGAAATGCAGGGGAAAGAGAGAAGGTAGAAAAGAGAGAGAGAGTGAGAGAAAGAGGGGAAAGGCTAGAGAGAAAGAGGAAGGAGAGAGGAGAGGGAAGAAGAAGGCAAAGAGAAAGGGAAGAAGAGAAAGAAGTGAGAGAAGTGAGAGGTAAAGGAACAAAGGAGTGAGAAGGTAGGAGAGTGAGGGGGGCTGAGCACCCCTTTTTATGGTCTTCACTGTTGCTAGGTAACTGGGGAGGAGTTTAGCCTGAAGGTCAGAAGCTTGGGACCTTGCTTAGGTGACTACTGACTGTGCTTCTCTTGTGGGGGCTGTGAGAGGTGGCACCTTAGGCAGGGGCCGGAGTTCCAGGAGCATGAGGGAACACCTACCGTGTCATGTGGGTGAGTTATGACCATCAGGGTTCAGACCTCAGCTCGACTGGAGACCAGCCTGCAATTCTCCACAACCACCAACCCTTATGGAGTTTTTTTCCATCTTGCAAAACTGAGGCTCATGCCATTGAGTAATGCCTCCCATTCCTTCCCTCCCTCCCTCCCTCCCTCCCTCCCACAAACAACCCCTGGAGCCACCCTTGGGCATTCTGTGTCTGTGAATTTGATTATTGACTATTCTAGGTACTTCACGTTCAGGGAAGCTAGACAGCACCTGTTCTATATTACTGGTTTACTCTACATAGCCCAGTGTTCTACCATGGTGTGGTATATGAGAGAATTTTCTTCCATTTGAAAGGCTAAAATGCATTTTACTGTATGTTACGTGTCAATTGTGCTTTTTCATTCATCCACTGATAGATTCTTTGGGGTGCTTCTTTTCACTAGTCTTCTGATCAGTTTTTGTCAACTTGATACAATTAGGGTCATCCTGGAAGAGAAAACCTTAGTTCAGAAAATGCCTCCCTAATATTAGGGAAATACAATAATAGGTAAATCTATGTAGCATTTTTTTAAACTAACGATCAGTGTGAGAGGACCCGTCCCTCTGCAGCCATGCCATCCCTGGCTGTACAGTAAAGCAGGAGGAGCAAGCCCGTGTATGTGCGTGGTAGGGTGGGAACAGGAGGGGGAAACAAGCCAGTGAGCAGAGTTCTTCCCCGGCCTCTGCTTCAGTTCCTGTCTCCAGGCTCCCCCGTTGAGCACTTGAGGTGACTTCCTTGAATGATGGACTAGAAACCAGTAAGCTGAAGTAAGCCCAACTTACCCCAATTTACCCCAACTTACCCCAAGTTGTTTCTGGCCACGACGCTTCTCACAGCAACAGAAAGCAAACAAGGATGGCTATTATGAATAATGACTCTGTGTATGTGGCTATACACAAATATGTGTGCAAGACCACTTTCAAATCCCTTGTATATATCCAGAAACGTCATTCTGGAGTCATTAAGTAATAATCTATGTTGGAATTTTTGGAGGAATCATATTATTCGCCATGGTAGCTTATCATTTCACCTCCCCACCAACAATTTTTCCACCTCTTTGCAACACTTACTTATTTCTGCTTGTTAAGTAGTACTTAACTGTAATGATACTGATTGTGGTGTTGATCTACAATTCCCTAATAGTTAATGATGTTGAACGTCTGCCTGTATTTGTTGGCTATTTGTCTACCTTCTTGGAAGAAATACCTATTCAAGCTCTCTGTCCATTTTTCAAATTGAGTACTTTGTTGATGAATTATGGGAGGTTATTTTGGGGGGGGTATTCTGGACATTAACCTATTCTCAGATATTTGACTTACAGATACTCACCCCATTACTAGGCTGCCCTTTCAGTTCTTTGGTGCACTCACCTAGTTTCTCTTCTGTTGTTTACACAGAGCATTGCACTTCACATGTGGGATCGGTGGGACCCAACATTCAGGCTTTCGTTTTATTATTTTTTTTTAATTTTTTTTAAAAGATTTATTTTATTTATTATATGTAAGTACACTGTAGTTGTCTTCAGAGGGCGCCAGATCTTGTTACGGATGGTTGTGAGCTACCATGTGGATGCTGGGATTTGAACTTATCACCTTCGGAAGAGCAGTCAGGTGCTCTTACCCGCTGAGCCATCTCACCAGCCCTATTTTTTTTTTTTTATAAGAGTTTCATAGCTTTGGCATATGTTAACCTTAGATTCATTTTGAATTTGGCTTAAAATATGGTAAACAGGTCTGACTTGATTCTTTGCATGTGAATATCCAATTTCCCAACACTGTGGTGAAAAGACCATCTTTTCCACCAACTCATTGTGCCATCCTTGTCAAAATAATCGATTGCAAGTGTGTGGGCAACCAGTTTTGTTTTCATGCTGGAAATTAGTTTCTAACAAACACCCAGTTCCCACAAATGCACCTTGAAGCATCTTTGCAGTCTTACTGGTGTCTGCATCAGGCCCCTATGTCCTTGACATGTATCCTGTTTATATTTGTAGGAAAATTGTACCTTTAAATTCTGGAACCCTGTGCTCTAGCCATACCAGTACTGTGGGAGTCAGGGCGAAGGTCACTTCTTATGGGCAATTTGCAAAGCTTTCCCTTTGGAGATCAGCCTTGTGAGTGCACATACCCTGGCAGGAAGAAATGGGGCTGGGGGCATTTATATCAGGTTCTGGGAATGACAACAAATTACGTTTCCACTCTATTTCTTCTGTGTCTTGCCCAACAGATGCTAACAGCCACCAGAGACAAGCATATCTTCAGGAAAAAGCCCAGGAAAGAGCTTCATGGTTCCTTCTCAGCTAGGCTGGCAGCTCCTCTCCTAGCTCCCATGACACACTTCCCTATCCCTCGAGCTTAAAAGGGCCCATCCCTTCCCATCACAACTCCCATTCGGCTTTAGCTAGGGAACTGCATTTCCTGGCTGTTTCTACCCATCACAGAGAGCACCCATGAAATATCTCCTGACAGACTCTAAATGTTACCAACATAAATCACAGGATAAGCAGCAAACAAGCATGAGACAGAGCAGCCATCTCTGTCCGATCTAAGGTGCTATTAGTTAGGAAACTGGAATGAGACCTATAGCCCAGGAGTGACCTTGGCTTTGGCTCCAGCCAAGTTCTTTGCTATGAAGGGTGTTTCTCCCCATAGTTGGTATGAAAATCTCAGGTGATGCACAGTGCTTGCTTTTTTAAAATTCACAATGTTGTAGTGCCCTAAGCTTTTTATCCCATGGCCACAGCATCTCCTGAGGTTTTCAGAGGCCACTGTGGTCACTGGACACGTTGGATGCTCAGCTGCCTACTGCCCATGGTCTCTAGTCTTCCCCCTAGAAATTTATTACATAGGCAATCAGGAAGAAACTCAACTCAATGAACCCTAAAAGCTGCTGAAAACCTTGGCCTATGGCTTACCCACTCTGACTGGAGCTTCTGCTGCCCAGGGTCCCTGACCAGAACCCTCACCTTAACTCAGTCACCATGACAACGAAGAAGGGGCATCTCCTCCTTGAGCTGAGTGAGGCTAGCTATAGCTGGCCAAGGACAAACGTGTGACATGGGAAGAGGACACAAGGTTCTCCACCTGAGAGATGCATCATTTGCATGCCTTGTGTGTGGAGAGCGGCAGGCTTGTGGTTGGTCATCTATGTCTGGTTTTACTTTTTACTAGCTGAGTAACGTTGGGCAAGGCAGCCTTTTAAAATCTATTTCTTGTGTCTTAAAATTGTGCAATTAATGCAATAACACAATACACAAAGCTTCTGAAATAATTACTGATCTATGACATAGCAGCAGGTAGACTATAAAGTGGCCCCATAATAATGGAGTTCACAGTGATGGACTACCTGTTATGGAGTACACCATAGCCATCTTAACATCTCACTACTGAACATTGCTCATTTATTATTGTGGTGCTGGTGTGACAGGTGAAGTGTATGACGTTGGTAGTCCCACAATACTATACCAGAGCTGAAAGTTTCTTATCTCCTAGTGATACCTTAGTATTTTAGTACAAGATACATGTGTGATGGTGGTGAAAACAGGCTACTGTGTTGCAGATCATATAAAAATACCTATAGTTTGTACAGTACTGTCTACTTGATGAAGGTGATAAGCGAGCGTGTTGCTAACTTACATATACACTGTATCATACTCTCCCTTATTTACTTGGTTTCTACAGTCTGTAGTGAGAGGATGTCTCTCCTGCTCTGCCTGCTCAGCTCCATGCACCTGGTATTCTCCTCCCTTTCACGAACGTCACTTTCTCTCTTGCTTGGTTTAATCCCACCTTGTTTTGTTTATTGTGTCCCCAAATATACAACGGGCACTATGAATGGGGCCCATAAGAGGTCATATTATGACAAAATTAAAAGTGACGTAGGACAACAAAAATGAGTCAACACGAATCATTCAGCAGTCAGGCACATCCCATACACCTCAGCTATGATCCTGAGGAACAAGCTTCGAAGGACAGTGACACTGGACAGTGACACAGAGACAACTTAAGAAGGGCCCATATCGGTGCTGGCAAGATGGATCAATAGGTAAAGACCTTCGCCACCGAGACTGACAAGCTGCGTTCTGTCCCTGAGCCCCACACGATGGAAGAGTAAATTGATCCCTGCAAGTTGTCTTGTGACCTCTACACATGTGCAGTGACCTGTGTGTGTGCATGTGTGGTGTGTGTGTGTATGTGTGTGCATGTGTGTGTGCATGCATGTGCAGTGCTTGGCAATAATCATCACCTAACGAGTGTCAGCTATTCCTTTAGTGTCACAGAGTAGTTTTTCTTCTATCTGCATGTGTACATACATAAGAAAAACAATGTCAAGCAGGTATGGTATGGTGGCTCCTGTCTGTAATCCTAGAACTCAGAAGGCTGAGACACCCCTCCCCCCCCCACACACACAGGAGGAGGATGAATGAGAGGAAAAGAGGAATAAGGGAAAGGAAGAAAGAAAAAGTAACATAGTGCTCATCTTAAGACAAGCACGAGGAGAAAGAGCCAGAGAACTTGCTGGGTATCTCTGACCCAACTCATAAAAGAGGTTGCAGTATGCTGTTGGAACAGTTGGCCATGCACTTAACAAAGGGATACTTGTTGTGGAACACAATAGTGGATGACTTTGTTCGGTGCTTACGCCATGAGTATACAAACCAAGATAAGAGCGACCCTGGAATGACTTATTTATTCCATAGTCTCTTGTCCAGAGAATGAAAAACTCTCTTTCAAGTGATCCACAGTTTCAGATCAGCCCTCTCCACCTTGACAGATGGGATTATCCTCGTCTCCCTTCTCCTCCGGCAATTGAGATACCAATGAGACATTAGTCTCCTTGCCTCTGACTTTCTCCTCAAGTAAAATGCCAATGGCCTAGAATTAATGTGACAGTTGATTTACTGTGTGGTGTCTGAAAGCACCTGCTCAAATCCTCAGATTCCTGGGAAGGGCAATAAGGTAGGACTTGACCACTTTATGGGACTGACTCACTGGCCTGTGATATTTAAGCTGGCTGGATAGATGGAGAAGAGGCCGACTCATCAGATCAACCACATCCTGAACAGTAGATGGCCCCAGCCCAAGGCCAGGGGCACAGTCACCTTCTATGCCCTTGCCTGTTGACCTTTCCATACCTCAATTACTTTATCCACAATACAAAGGTGGATCTCTCTCAGGGGATGACCGTGGTCTTAAAATGACATGAGAGATATGAGCATGTCTGCTTTGCAAAAGTTGACTTTCCTCTCTAAATACAAGAGTGAGTGGATGCCAAGTTCACAGATACTAAGACTGATATCTAAGTGTGGCAATCTGTAGCATTAAACATTGTAGAAAGAGTGTCTGCCTTGCTGGGCATGGTGGCACCCACCTGTAATCCCAACACTTAGGAGGCAGAAGCAGGAGGATTGTTAAAAGTCTGAGTTCAACCAGGTCAGCCAGGGCTACATGAATAAGCTATCTCAAACATAAAATAAAAGAAAGAACATTTGTGGCCTTCTCTGTTGTTGACCATTGTGGTGGCTGCCCTGTTTCTCCTGGTTCCTAAAAACGTAGAGAATAGACTAAGAACGTATTAATACTTTGTGTGAGTTAGGAGCATACTATACACTATATACTATAGTATATATACTATTATCTATATCTCAGAGAATTGTAGTTAAGGAAGCTAGGAAGGGCTAATTTGGGCTTACAGTTTGAAGGCTCACAGTTTGAAGGCTCACAGTTTGAAGGTACAGTCTGCTGTAGAGAAGCCCCAACAGCAGGCACGTGAAGCAGCTGCTCGCACATCTTCAGCCCAGATGGAGAGAGATGAACACTGCTGCACAGCCCTTCCCCGTTTTTATTCAGTCTGAGACCTTAGCTCATGGAATAGTGGGCCCCTCCTGTCTCGGTTAAATCTGTCCCTCCATGCTCAAGCCCAGAAGTTCATCTTCTGGGATGACTTTAAATCTCATCACGGGGCTGGTGAGATGGTTCAGCGGGTAAGAGCACCCGATTGCTCTTCCGAAGGTGATAAGTTCAAATCCCAGCAACCACATGGTGGCTCACAACCATCCGTAACAAGATCTGGCTCCCTCTTCTGGAGTGTCTGAAGACAGCTACAGTGTACTTAAATCTCATCACGTTGACAGTGAAGATTAGCTATTACAGAGAATAGACAAGACACTTGGGTCCAGAAAAGGTCTTGAGCCAAGATATCTCTTCTTTTTTTTTATTCCTCCTTCTTATCCCTCCCATATCCCTCTGTCCCAGAAGCAGCTCTGTCCTTGAGAAACAGAGGTCCTGCCCATCACACCTTAGCATCTGGTACCTGGAAACAGCAGAAAGGGACCAGGCTCTGGACAGGAACAGACACGAAGCCTGTTGTTCACATCACTTCTGCTTATTCAGCACTCAGTGCAGTGTTTGTTTTCATTCTCTAGCTTGTGTGTGCACACATAAAAGTCATCCACAACCATGGTGTTGTCCCTCAGGAGCTGTACATCCTGTTTTCTGACACAAGATCTGGAGTTCGGCAAGCAAGCTAGGCTGGCTGGGCTTTCAGCCCTGGAGGCCTGCTTGCCTCTGTCTCCCTAGCACTGCGATTGCACCACCACTCTGGGCTTTATGGGGGTTCTGAGGGCTGAACTCAGGTCCCCCTGCTAAACACTTTAGTGGATGAGCCATCTCCCAGGCCATCTCGAACATGTTTACAATGTGGAACACAAGCTCCCTGGGGAAGCTTTCCTGTAACCCAGCACAGCACTTGGCAAACTTGGGGCAAAAAAAGATCCATAAAGTAATTAAATCTGCAGTGAGGCCCCAGCATGAAGCTGGCTCTTGTTGCTAGACACACCACTAGAAATGACCAGCTCTGTTGAACTTCCTGTTCAACTGGCTTTCCCCAGCAGAGACGGAAGTACTCTCTCTCCTTTGCCTGCTGTGCCAGACTGCCCAATAAAGTTGTTCCCTAAGTAGTGGACAGACTATGGACATCCAACCTGAGTTCTTCCCTTATCAACTCAAAAAATCCCTTTGGAGGTGTCCCTTAAAACTGTCTTAGTCACTGTTCTATTGCTGTGAAGAGACACCACGACCAAGGCAACTCATATAAAGGAAAGCATTTAATTGGGAGCTTGGTTACAGCTGTAGAGGGCTAATTCATGCTCATCATGGTGGAAAGCAGATAGGCATGGTACTGGAGCAGTGTGTGAGCTTAACGTCCTGATCCACTGAGCCTAGCATGAACTTTTGAAACCTCTGAGCCCACACCACCCAAGTGACACACTACACACCCAACAAGGTGACCACTAAAATATGAGCCTAGGGAGGCCATTCTCATTGAAACAACCACATTTCCTGGCCAGAATCATGTAAATGACCTGATCTGTGTCCAGGGCCTTTCTGAAACATTTAGAGTGTTTCAAAAGAAAAAAGAACAGAAAGAAGAATGTCTCCTTCATCACCTCCTCTGCAACTAAAGCTCAGGTTTACCTACACAGAACTCAGCCCAGAGACTCTGGGAGCTTTCTGCTTTGCTGGCGAGAGCGGCAGCAGTGGGCATAGCGTGGGTTAGGTCCTGGCTGCAGAGGTGTTTCCAGTGCTGTGGGCAGATGTAAGCAGTGCCATGCCTGTGGCAAAGGTATGTTCTTCACGTGTAGTTTGGAGTTTTGTGAGTAGGCATTCAGGCTGTGCTCCTTAGCACACTTCCAATACTGCCTAGGCTGAGAGCGTTGTTGTAGCAATCCTAAGATTAAGCTTACACAGTCCTTAACTGCTTGCAACCCAGCCTGATTCAGTTTGCCTCTGCTAGATTTCTTAAGATCCTAACAACAAAAACAGCTTTCATCTACTCTGAATTTGTAAAGTGCTTGCAACTGTACTTTTGTGTGTATTCTCTCCTGGAATTCTAGGACAGCAAGAGGTTTTGCAGGACTTTTTAATTAATTAATTAATTAATTAAGCATCAAAAGTTTGCAGGACTTGCCCAAGGTGTCACAAGAGGATAATGAGATGCTGTGATCACATGTAACCCCCCTTGACACAAAATGTGGATTTCAGCGTAGACTGGCAGTCAGGAAGAAAACATACTCTGCTCGCTCCCTGTTGGAGTGGGCAGAACTGAGCAGGTCATCTGTCTCTACAGCACTGGTTCTCAACCTTCCTAATGCTGCGACCCTTTAATGCGGCTCCTGTGTATTAAAATTATTTTCACTGCTACTGTCCTTTTGCTGCTGTTATGAATTGTAATGGAAGTATTTTGGAGATAGAAGTTTGCCAAAGGGGTTGTGACCCACAGGTTGGGAACTTCTGCTCTATACCACCCTTTCCCCTGAGGTCAGAATCAGTAGCTCTTTACTGAGGCTGTAGGCAGTGAAATAAAGACACGAGGATGTTTCCCTGACAACAAGGACTCTGCTAGGGCACTAGCAGGGCTGGGGGGCAATGGGATCCAGTGTAGCCCCACAGATAGGATCTCTGGAGCCCACCTCAGGCTCGCAAGAGTCATGTCATTGGGCAGAGTGGCACATAGCCAAGGCAAACATAAGCCTGCTTTAGCTAAGAGCCTCACTGCACAGGCCTGCCCTGAAAATACATTTAATACAGGTAATTTTTTTTCCAAGAATTCATTTCACTTACCCAATTCCAAACCAATAAATCTTAACATTAAGTCTGAGTTGATGTGTGATGCAGACAGACTAATTAAGGCCAGGGTATTTTATCAGCTCCTCTAAGCTGTCTTTTCTCGGGTCTGTACTTTTTTTTTAGGCTGGTGTTGATTATCTTTTTATTCATAAGGGCTTCATTCCCATTTGTCAGGGTTGCATTAACTGGGCATCTAATAAAGGCTTGGATATAGAAGTCTGTATCTCATTTATTCTTGGGAGCAAAATTAATAAAGCAAAGGAAAAATTGCTTCCTGTTCCAAAATGTCTTTAGCCCACCTTGACTCATCAAAAATATATTTCACTGCATCTTCTAGACTCGGGACTCAGCTTTAGGACACAG
This sequence comes from Mus minutoides, assembly GCA_902729485.2. NCBI lineage: Eukaryota > Metazoa > Chordata > Mammalia > Rodentia > Muridae > Mus > Mus minutoides. The sequence goes on from LR749582.1 coordinate 876,983, forward strand.
TGACTAACTTTATCCTTCACTTACTGACGGCCCCATCCCTATGCCCCTGCCTACTCCATGGCTGGAGAAGCTTGGATAAGAGTAACCACCAGCCTATCTTCCCACCCATTTGCTCACTACATGTTTCTTTAGACCTTCTATAGCTGAGGCTCAGATATAAAATAGGTTCAAAGAGGTGAGAGCGTGGCTCATTGGTAAAACCTTGAAAGCGTGAACACCTGAATTCAACCCCCAGATGTGTGTAACATGCCGGCTCATGCTTGCAATGAGCAGCAGAGACAGGAAGACTCCTGGGATTGCTGGCCAGGTGGTCTAGCCTTGATGTGTAATTATAAGACAATGAGAGATGTCTCAAAGTAGGTAGACAGTTCCTGAGCATGATAACACACACACAAACTATACACACATAAGACATAAGTACATGGCACATATGCCTATAAAATTTTTAAAAGAAGATCCAAAGACCAAGTCAAATAGGTTGGCCAAAGTCCAATGGAAGAAAACTATCTTAGCCACAGAACAATACTGGGGGCAAGCTGGAAAGCTCATCTGTTCTCTTCTTGCCTCTGGGAGGGTAATGGTTCCAGCTAGTGCTTCTGTTAACAGAGTCACCAAGTATCTATGAACCTGCTTGACTTGTGGGCTTTCTGGATTCATGAAGACCCTCATTCCCCCCGGGATGCCATTATAATGAATTACCAACTGAGTGGTTTACCCACAAGTCTGGAGGTTAGAAGTCCCAAATCAAAGTTTGGGCAGAATAGTTTCCTTCTGAGGACTATGAGGAAGAAATATGTTCTAGGCTTCTCTCCTGGGCCTATAGACAGCTGTTTGCAGCTGGGGCATGTCTTTCCCTTGTGCATGTCTCATTATATAAGGATGTCAATTACATAAGGTTAATACCCACACTAATGTCTTCTTCGTTTTAACTTGATTGCCATCTATAAAGGCCCTGTCTGCAAACATGCCCACAATCTAAGACACTTGCGGGTTAGGATCCTCACATGTAAATATGGGGGGAGATTAAAGTTTAACTTATAACAGTGACTCGCTCTGAAGCAGGTTTAACTACAGTTCAATAGCATCTGGCAGCATGCTGGGGATGCTTGGAACACCAAATCCCATGTCAAAATGAGGTTTACATTGTAAAGTAGACACTTCTCCTCTCTGAACTTCATATGTCATGTCTAGAGTCAGAGGTGTGCGCTGGGTTTCCACCACCTCTGCACCTGAGTTCCAGGACTGTGTTCTAGGCAGAGTCGGGCAGTATACAGGGGAGGGTGACAGCTAGACCCCACCACTTTCAAGCAGGACGATCTGGCCAAAGTTTTGTTTAGGTGTGGCCCTGGCTGGCTTGGAACTCTATACGTAGAACTGACTAACTTGTCAAACTTGTGGCCTCTGTCTCCAGAGTTCTGGAACTACAGCTGTGTGAGATTGTACCCAGCTCACACACTGCATTGTTTCCTGAGCTTTGCATTTTTAACTGTAACCAGAAGATAGTAATCATAGCTACTACAAAAAAAGGTGGGGAGGGGAATGTGGTGATTAAGGCTGCATCGCTGCTCACATAGTTGTCAGCTTCCACACAAGAACCACTAACGCCATTAATACTATGAACAAGAGCCAACTTTACCTCTGGTCTCGAGTCTCAGTGGCATCCACCCCTGGCACCCAACCCATGGCACCCACTAGAGCCCTACGCTGCAGCTTAGAATGAGATGCTTGAGCTGCCAAAACTCTGGCATCCTTGTGACACGCCTTCCCGGTCTCCAACTTACCTACCTCCTGTCCCGTTCTACTTGACTTTTTGACATTTTCTTCTTAGAGTCAGGGCTAGAGCTTCAGCTGATTTTTTTTCTCATTGTACTTTATAATTTTACATAAAATATGTAGAAAAATCTAATAATAAAATCAATATAACGATCGAATTTGGCACAGCTTTATAATAAAACTACGTAGATTCAGCCTCCCCTGTGGATAGGAGACTGATGTCTGCAGCGATCTCTTGGCACTGTTATTTTCTCGTGTGCGTCATCTGAATTATAATCAACCTGAGGAGACAAACAGATTTCCTTATTCAAATTGACTTTCATAACGCACCAACCTCTCTTATATAAGGTAACCCATGTTATTCTCCCCACACCTGATGAGCCAGAAGACAGTACCCCCATATCAAAGGTTCTCAAGAGACTCAGAGATGCCATGGGAGGCCGGTGCCCTGGCTAGGATTTAAACGTATGCCTCTGACTCCAAGGACACCCACATTTGATATTTAACACTCTCCTTACCACTCTCTAATAACTCAGCAGGCTTATACATCCTCCCTCCAGCCCTCATGCCCTACAAGTGAGAACACACACACACACACACACACACACACACACTTTAGGCCCTTCATTTTGCAGTTTTCTGTGGCCTTGGTGCCCCCTAGTGGCTCATTAGGGTTCATTGCACTGAAGGCTTGTGACTAAGCACTTGAGTTGTCCACAGGCCAGTGTGGGTGGCCCTAGGATAACACATCTCTCTGCACCCAGAGCTGGACCCACCATTACAGATATTCCTCCCTCTTCTTTTTATTTTTTTATTATTTTTGACATGGTCTTTTTGTGTAGCTTGGGCTGTCTTCAAACTTACTAGGTAGTCCAGGAAGGCTCACATTCATAGATATCCTGAGTGGTGGGATTATGGTGGTGCACCACCATAGCCCACCAATACTGTACCTAAGTGAGTCTATCAGGAAGTCAAAGCAAATGAAACAGCACCAAGATAGTAGGTAAGATCTGGGGTTCTGGCCCGGTATCTCCTTCCCACTCCCTAGTGGGATATGTGGGCTTTCACATTCTCTGTTGCATCTACCAGCAACTCTCCTTTCTCAGAGCTTGTTTGCAGGGAGGGGAGAAACAAAAGAAACTGAAGTTAAAGACTTGATAGTCTTTATGTAAATCTCGCTCCACACAGGATACCATCTAAACTCTCCTCTAGAAAGGAGATCATGGGGGGTGGGGAGATAGGTTTAAAGGGGGGGGGTGATAGAAATATGGGACTTAAGAATAGACATTGGAGCCGGGCAGTGGTGGTGGCACACGCCTTTAATCCCAGCACTTGGGAGGCAGAGGCAGGCGGATTTCTGAGTTCGAGGCCAGCCTGGTCTACAGAGTGAGTTCCAGGACAGCCAGGGCTACACAGAGAAACCCTGTCTCGAAAAACCAAAAGAAAAAAAAAAAAAAAAAAAAAAAGAACCCCAATGCCCTTCGTGCAAACAGAGATGTTAATAAAAAGTGTCCCCAGGAAGTGCGTAGCCTGTTGTGTTTTATAAAAAGATAGAGAGGGAAGGAATATATTTGGTGGATGTGTAGTCAGGTGTGGAGGAAGGGGGGGGGTGCCTTCACGGGCCTATGCTGAGGCATCCTTTCCCCCTGAGGGACCAGCCACACGACGGACAGTATAGAACAGAGTTTATTCAGGGCATGGGGAGGAGAGTTGAGAGGTAGTAGAGACAAAGAAAAGCAGAGAGACAGAGTAGAGGAGAAGAGGCTAGAGCCATGCGCACGTGGAGAGAGACGGGAAGGGAATGGGGAGAGAGGAAGAAGGGGCAAGAGGACAGAGTGAGAGCAGGAAGGCAAGAAAACAAGAGGGAGGAGGGGGCAAGCAGCCCCTTTTATAGTCATCAGGCATACTTGGCCGTTGCCAGGTAACTGTGGGGCGGGGCTTAGACAAAGTGCTAACAGCCCGCTGTTTCTCCGTGGGCCTCACATGCGGAGATGGAAAAGGCATTCTATGCATTTCTGCTAAGTAAACACAGGAAAACTCCAACCCATCAAGGCCAATGCTCTCTGATATGGGTGCTTGGGATTTCCCGCCATCATTCCAGAAGCGGCTTCCAGCATTCAAAGCTGGAGGAGTCATCAAGGACCCTGAATGTTAAAGCAGAAAGCGATGCAAAGCCAGACGTCCCCATAAGCACCACCCTGGCTCCCAGCACGCGGCTGCTTCCAAAGCTTTCCTTCCCCTCCACCCAGCGGTGCAGGACCAAAGGAAGCGAGACAGAGAGACAACAGCCTATCCCTGTCACTTCCCACACGCCAAATCCTCCCTCTTCCTGATTTCTTCTCTTCCCCTGAAAGGCCTAGCTTAGACCTTAAGAAGCTGTAGGCATTCTGAAAATCTTTTAATCATCTTTCTGGCTTTGAGATTATTTGATATACCCTGGAGACATATTTGACAATACAGGAGCCAATGCTCACTCACGGGACTGAGTGCGGTCGGTCTGAACTGCAATGTGCCAAAGTGCAGCTATACTTCATATTTTAAAGACTTAAGGTGGGAGAAAAAATAATGTATTTTTTAAAGTAATTATATATCGAAATGACTTCTTAGATACACAAAATCGTGTTAAAATTAATTTCTTCTGTTTTCCTTATGTGGCTCCCAAGCTATTTAAAACTACAAAGGTGGCTCACATTATATCTGTTTGGATAGTAATGTGGAGGTTTAGAAAGGCAGAACTGGGCTAAGGTTAAAGCTCAGGCATAGAGTACTTACCTAGCCTGACAGAACAAAACAGAACAGAACCTCTCAATTCGGTAACATTTTTACCACTTGAGACCACAGGGAGGCAGAGCTGATGCTGTTTCCTCAGGCATAGAGTTTGCTTTCTCTTAAGCCAACTGGGGCAAACTTTGCTTTGAATAGTATCTAATAGGTTTTTTGTTTTGTTTATTTATTTATTTGTTTGTTTGTTTGTTTGTTTTTCGAGACAGGGTTTCTCTGTGTAGCCCTGGCTGTCCTGGAACTCACTCTGTAGACCAGGCTGGCCTCGAACTCAGAAATCTGCCTGCCTCTGCCTCCCAAGTCCTGGTATCCCACCGCCCGGCATCTAATAGGTTTTTAACCACAAAGTCTTTTTTGTTTTTTTTTTTTTTAGATTTATTTTATTTATTATATGTAAGTACACTGTAGCTGTCTTCAGACACTCCAGAAGAGGGCGCCAGATCTCGTTACAGATGGTTGTGAGCCACCATGTGGATGCTGGGATTTGAACTTATCACCTTCGGAAGAGCAGTCGGGTGCTCTTACCCGCTGAGCCATCTCACCAGCCCCAACCACAAAGTCTTAATATGAGTCCCAGGCTAGCCTTCCTAGCCCAGCCTCCCAAGTACTGGGATCACCAGCATGCCCTCTGCTATGCAGCCCTAACACTATCTTTTAAGGCTATCTCTAGAGTGCTGTTCTAAAATCTGAATAGCTGACATTGTGTCACCTGATAACTTGGGTAATTTCTCCAAAGCACATACCCCCAAAGTACATATTACACCCCATAAATTGGAATCCCAAGAAAGTTAGAATTCTAGAGCCAGGAGCTGGGGAGATGTCTCAGTCAGCATTCTTACCTTGCAAGCATGAAGACATGGGCTTGTTTTCCAGATCCCATGGATAACTGCCTGGGCATGGTGGCACACACGTAATCCCAACACTGAAAAGGCTGAGCTGAGTAGGTACAGGGAGATCCCTGGGGAAGCTGGCCAGTCAGACTACCCTAATCAAGCCCCAAACTATCGATAGACTCTGTCTCAAACAAAAGAATTTAATGGCACCTGAGGAACAAGACAAGGCTGACCTCTGACCCCCAACTACACATGCACATACGTGCATGAACATCTGCAAACACACTGAACCCAAGCATACACATGCATCAAGACATACATGAACATACATACAAACACACAATTCTGGAAGCATAGCCAAATATGGGGCTCATATTAGAAGGCTAAGGCAGGAGAATAACATGTTAGAGATAAGCCTTCACTGTAAAGTTAAAAAGCAATAATAATTCTGCAAGCTTCATTTTAACAATATGGTAAATGGTGAGTGGGTGGCTAAGTCTTGGCCTCTTCTATTATGGGCACCAGATCAGAAAACATACTGAGTAATGCCAGAGATCAGATTGCTAGAGGAAGCTTAGTGCAAGGCACGCTACACAGGAAGGGGTAGAGATGAGCTGTGGATACACCCTCGTTTTCATAAACCCTTCTTCATGTAAATTATACATATATATATGTGTATATATATATATATATATATATATATATATTCTTTAAAATGACCATAACTTTTGACCAAATAATTCTATTTCTAGTAACTAACTATAAAGAAAAAATTTAAATGCACAATATTGGGCTATTAGAATATTCAACCAGCACAGCACCTGGTACCACCAGGAGAGAGGGTGGGGAGGGGACACAGAGCAACCTAATTGGTCACTAATAAACAGTAAGTTCACTTTAGGTGTAGCTATGATTACAAATTTGGTGTGTTTTGCAACTATTACAAACAAAGTAAATAAAAACTTACTGTCATAAAAAGATATTTATAATAAATTCTGTGAAGAATCCCTGCTACAGAATTCAGAATTGTATATATAGTATGTATATTGATTTTGCTTTTAAAAAACTTTTCAAATAATACATTTGCAAAGATAGCCATATGGAAAAGGTATTTGCCAAAATATCTTTATCGAACTATCATCTCTGCACAGTAGGACTATGAGTGGTTAGTTTATTCTAAAGTTTTTAAACCAGCCATGTTGGTGTAATCCCAGCACTTGGGAAGTAAAAGCAGAGAGATCAATACTTCAAGGCCAGCCTCAGACACACTGCAAATTTGAGGGCAGTGAGGGGTATATGAGATACTGTCTCTAAAACAGAAAAGGAAATATAAATTTTAAAACTCAGTTAGGGCCGGGCGTGGTGGCGCACGCCTTTAATTCCAGCACTCGGGAGGCAGAGGCAGGCAGATTTCTGAGTTCGAGGCCAACCTGGTCTACAGAGTGAGTTCCAGGACAGCCGGGGCTATACAGAGAAACCCTGTCTCGAAAAACCAAAAAAAAAAAAAAAAAAGAAATTTAAAACTCAGTTATTTTAAAGCAACAATACATGGTCTTCACTAACACCTAAAACTTAAACCTAATTTCTTCCCCCTAAAACTTCCAACGACCTAGCTATTAGAAGTATCAATACAAATTAAATATATAGCACATGGCAGTAAATCATAGGTCGAGGCCAACCTGCACGAACAAAGAAGGTGCCAATGTTAGGATTCTGACACTTTCCCAGCACATAGTTTGGGGGTTTCAACCTGTGCCATCTCTTCCTTTAGTCCCGTGTGAGCGCCCCTCTCCATCAGTCCTGTGTGATAGGTTATTTCTCCAATGCTGGTGAAATGAATCGATTTAAACCAGATTAGAGTATGTTAAAGGCAGGTTTATTGGGAAGCTGCCCTCCTGTGGGTGAGTTCATTGGCCCCAAGGACCAAGGCCAGGGAAGTTTCCTGGGGAAGGGAGGGAGAAAGAGAGAAGGAGGAATGTGTGCAGAGAGAGAAAAGGAGGAGACCAAAATGTCTGGATTCTATAGGAAGGAGCTTCTGAGGGAAGGGCAGCCCAGCCCCTGGGCTGGAAAGTTCAGGGTTGAGGGCAGGGTATACCAGGAGGAGACAGAGGGATGCAGGGAGAACCTGGAGGCCAGTCTGCTTTGATAGGTAAAGTATACACCTCAGCCTTTTGACCTAGGGTCAGAAACCAAACACTGTCTTCTTGGCGATTGGCCTATTGCATAGAGGAGACCATGCCAGACCTGCCTGGTTACTTTAAAATTTAAACCAGGTCTAGCTCTGGTTAGGACTGGAAATTGTTTGAACCAAATCCAAAGGTTAAAAATCACTAAGACCAAGTGCTAGGCCAGGAAGAGGTCCTGGGGCCCGACTACAGATTGCTCTGAAGGCCCAGTACCCCGAATCGAAAGCCAGCCATCACTGGTCCTGTGGTGGTAGCTATGCCTTTTCGTAAAGAGCGCAGACGCGGCGCCGCGCTGAATTTCGTCCCTCTGGAGACGCCGTCCAGGCGCCCGCCTCGGTCAAGTCACGTGACCGAGGTTTGCGGTGAAGGAGGAAGTGTTTTGCTGCGGGGTCCGGGGCTGGGGCAGACAGCCTGCGGGATGGAGGCGACTTTGGAGCAGCATTTGGAGGACACGTGAGTAGTACGTGCGGCCGGTCCTGGGCTCTGGCCAGGGGAGCTGCAGTGGGACAGCAGCATGGACGGCGAGTGTCTGCGGAAGCGTTTGGGGCACTCGGAGCGGCGAGCGGGTGACTTCTGCCTACGGCCGGGCCCGCCCATGACTGGGTAGTAAAGTTTCGCTAGGCTCTGTGAGCATCCTCTTGGAGCTAGAGTCTTGCGGGCCCAAGCAAGAGAGGCCCAATCACCTGTCTTGTTGGTGTCGTCCGCAGAGTCGAGTAGCTCATGAGAAGTTTGGGAAACGGATTAAGTTTGGGGAAGGATGCCCCGGGTGTGCTAAATCGAGTCCCCGCAGTCCCAGAGCACACGCACGCACATCTTCCCGCGTTTGTGGCCCGTCAGTTACTCAGCGCTTGTGAAGTAAATATATCCCTAAAGTTTTTCGGCTATCTCTGTAAAATTTAAAATTGGGAGGTGTCAAGTGGCTTACAAGAAGACACCTCCTCCTTGAGCTTCTTAATCCCCTCCAGGAGTAATTCCCATTACTGAGATTTTTAACAGTTGTCTTCAGGAGTTGCTGTCCTAGAGCATGCTTCTATATATACGAAGGACAGAACCCTAAAGATAACTGCCTTGTTTGTGGCTTTGTGAAGCAGAGGTACCTGCCTCAGTCTGTTGTGAGAAAATGGTTTGGGTGTTTTGTTTTGTTTATTTAAACAACTCACAGTTTTTCCTCTGAAAGGGGGCGAAAAAATTTAAGGGCTGATTTGAAGTGCTTAATACTCAGTGCATAGAAACTGTTTGTACTACAATAGTTTGAAATATTTTCTTCACATCATCTACTTCATCTTTCTTGTGCTCCCAAAATTAGAATGAAGAATCCATCCATTGTTGGAGTCCTATGCACAGATTCACAAGGACTTAATCTGGGCTGTAAGTGTCTCCTACCAGCCTCCCTTTGAAGTTCTGAGAGCCTTAACTTACTCTGCTACTATTTTCTAGCTTTTATTCCTGTTACCTTTGGGGCATAGAGGCTATCTCCAAGTAAGAGTAGATAGTTGAAGCCTTTCAGTTGCATTTTTAAAGGCAGAAATGTTCCTCCCAGTTCTACAACTGTTCCTACTAAAATGGTTTTGAATAAATTTTAAGTGGTCTAGAAAAGGGCTTTAGATAAGGACATCTTTACTGAATGCATTCCCTGTGCAGGGACAGTCAGGCTACACTATTTCCTTAATTGCCTCAATAACCCTGAAAATGGATGAGGCTGGCTGTTAGTCCAGCCACTCAACAGTAAGTTATTGTCAGTAGAAATAGGGATTTCATAATTGGACACGTCTGACTTCAACCCTGTTCTCTGATGCTGTCTGCTAGCACCATGAGTGCAGAACAGAAGAGCCTCTGGGGCTTCAGTTTCTTCATTGGGTTGTTTTATTTCATATATACATTATGTGTGTGTTGGGCTCTTAATTACCAGACACAATTTTTTTTTTTTAATTATTCTACGTGGCCCTGGCTGTCCTGGAACAAACTTTGTAGACCAGGCTGGCCTGTAACTCACAGAGATCTGCCTGCCTCTCTATTCCTTGAATGCTGGGAACAAAGATGTGCACCACCACACCCAGCCAGGCACCATTCTTAGTGTTTTTTCATTATAAAACGTACATAACTCCCCTTCCTGCCCCCCACCAAAGCCCTCTATGGTCAAGAAACTTAGCAAGCTTAAGTACCTTGCCCAGGGTGAAACACCTAATGAATGGTTGAGATAGGATGTTTTTAAAGCTGGCTCCAAAGCTTAAAACACCCAGTACAGAACCAAGATGTGTGTGTATGTGATGCTCAATAAATTGTAGCAATTACAGATAAGGAACTAAGTCCAGAAAGGTAAATAGCTAAAGTTAATTAATGTCAGAAACTACTAAACCCAAGAATCCTTATAACTGATGGAGGTTTTTAGAGCTCTGATCTTTTGCTGGTATGATACCTGACAGAAGTAATATAGTTATGTCTTATAAAAAAAAAAAAGCAGCCATTTGGAACAAAGGTAAAATTTTTTTGAAGCATTTGCCAAGTCACTAATGAAAACTCTTTAAATGCACATGTGGAAAAAAAAAAAAAAAAAAGTAAAACCTTCAAGGTGTGAAGTTGCTATTTCCAGTAGACTTCCAGGCTGTACTTTGGCCTTTGGAATTTTTATGTAGTAATAGTCAATCCAGAGTTTCTGCCAGGGTATACTGTCTACTACCTTAGTTTTAGGTGAAGCAAGCCCCTTTATTTCAGGGATCTGTAATAAGCTTGGTGGTTACCTTTTGTGCCTAGAGCCTGATTTAGTTAATAAAGAAGCGGGAACATTTGAAAGGAGCCCAGCTAGCTTCTGCTAGCAGAAATAGTTGCTCACAGGTCTTCACATATGCTGGCAAGGTGATCTTACAACTGGACTTCTGAGTAATGGCTTGTTCTTTGAGATTGAGCATAGGAAAAGAAACTCAGATTCCCCATAAGGAATTAATTAGCGTCAACAAGCCCCTTATCCATACTGAATGCTTTTTGTCACTCTCGCCTTTGAATTTCTTGGTTTCAGCAAGGTTCCTATAAAATAGTTACTACCATCAGATGACTTGAATTACAGCTTCCTTATATGCTTGAGAAGGTGTTTAGAGATAGTATAGTGAGGGGAATAACTCTGAAAACTACATGTCATTTATGACTTTGCTGATTTAAGAACATTTGCCAGACTTTCTCACTAATGGACTCAGCTGAGTACCAGGTGGGGGAGATCCTTCCATGTCAGTACTTAACCTAAAGGCAAAAAGGCTGTGAGCTGAGTTTCTTTTTCACAAACGATTCAGGAGGAGATACTAAATTATAGGTTTATATTAATTTTTAGACACTTCTCATTATTCTCTAGGTCGTGGTACCCTGTCCGATGAGCATGCTGGAGTGATATCTGTTCTAGCCCAGCAGGCAGCTAAGCTAACCTCTGACCCCACCGACATCCCTGTGGTATGTTTAGAATCAGATAATGGGTGAGTATAAACCAGCACACCCCTTTCTTTATGTTCTGAAAAACTTGATTGGGCTTTCCCCTGCATTCAGTGGTAGTTCATTAGTCAAGATACCACAGAGCCATTGGACATCCAGGCCTCATGACAGAACTTCATTAAAATGAGAAGAACTATCAGTTTGCCACCCCAATAAAGGAAAAACAGTAAAAACACAAAAAATGATTAGCTGCATAGAATTTCCTAAATTAACGTCTTAAAGATATTCCTAGATAAAGATCTTTATTCAGATGCTAAGTGATAAAAGGAAGAAAACCAAACTGTGGGGCTGGAGAAATGCCAGTGCTTAAGATGAGTGTGTGAGCCACAGTTCTGAGGATGGGAGCTTATATACTAGTACCCCAGCACCCACACAACAAGCACCTGTAACCTCAGCCCTAAGTCAGGGGCGAGGGGGAGGGCAGAGACGGGAGGATTGCTGGGGCTGGCTGTCCTCTAGTCTAGCAGAGAAAATGAGGCTCAGGCCCAGGGATAAGAGCACACATCAAAGGATAGTTACAGAGTAATAGAGGACACCCAGCACCTTCTCCTGACCTCCGTGCCTGTACATAGGTGTGTGTACATGCACACACTTGTATGTGCACACATGCACAGAGATAGAATATATGAACCTTTAAAAATGCATACTGTCGTCAGTTTGGGGCATGGGAAAGAAGAGGATATTAATAATAATATATGTATAATATATATACAAATTAAAATTAGAACCAGGAGCCAGCAAGATGGCTAAGCAAATAGGTGTGCTTGCTGCCAAGTCTGATGACTGGAACCCATATGACTGAGGAAACAAACACCCTGACGTTGTCATGCAAGCAGTGGCATACATACAGACCCCAAATAAGTAACATAAATAGGAATTAAGAGCCGGGGAGGCGGCTCAGTGGTTGAAAGCACATGGCTCTCTTCCCGAGGACCTGCGTCAGTTCCCAGCACCCCCACTTGGAAGTTCACAACCGCTTATAACTCCAACTCCAGAGGAACTACTCTCTGGCCTTATCAGGCACCACCAGTGTGTATAATGACACACATGGACAGACACATACATATAGTTTTTAAAAATCTAATCTAGGCCAGGCGTGGTGGCTCATGCCTTTAATCCCAGCACTCGGGAGGCAGAGGCAGATGGATTTCTGAGTTCGAGGCCAGCCTGGTCTACAAAGTGAGTTCCAGGACAGCCAAGGCCTGTCTCGAAAAAAAAAAAACATTAAAAAAAAAAAATCTAATCAAAATTAGGACCAGGAAGGAGGCTAGGCTAGTGATAGCATGTGCAAGGCTCTACATTCTAACTCCAACAATACCGCCAAGACCTCCAGGAAAAAAAAATCAGAATCATGTTGAGTAGTAGGGTTAAGGATTACTTTTAAAAAAATTTTTTTTTTAATTAAAAGGATTAATTTCTTTGTTATGTTATAATTAGACTTGCCCACAATCCTCAACTGTTTCATGCCCATCTGTGCTATTTATTTATTCATGTTTCCTACAGGAAGACTTGGCTCTTGGTTTGAGAATGTAGTCCCCTTTATGGGTGGGAAGTATGGAGAGGTTATGGCAGTAGGGGTTGGTGACAGACACTTCTCAACAGGGACTGTTCATATTTGGTTTTGTATGTGGATATAGATAAATATGCTGTTATCTAATCACAAATATATTTAAACTAAATAAATTTAATCTTACATTAAGTTACATGCATTAAGAGTTTGCTGAATATTTTCTTTTTGGCTTTTCAGGAACATTATGATCCAGAAACATGATGGCATCACAGTGGCTGTGCACAAAATGGCCTCTTGACATCTGATGCCAGCTCTCCAGTGGCCTCTCACCGGGATTCAGTCATGCCTATCTCAGTGCACTTGTAAAATTATTAAAGTTCCAGAAACAGGCCATTCACTTAATGTCCAATGTGGACTCCCTTATTTATATGATAACCAGTTACCAAGACATCAGTTAGAGAGGAGCACTGTTTGGGCTTTTGTCACTCTGCTCTTTGGTGACAGTCACTGTAGTCCAGGATCACAGCCCATCATGGCCTAGAACTATGTAGCCCAGGCTGACTTCAAATTTATGGTCTTCCTGCTTTAAACACCTACATCCTGTAATTACAGCATTTGCACTAAGGTCTAGGTCACTTTGTATATAGAACTTCGTTGTGGTCAATAAACCTGTTCTGAGGAAAGTTTGGTTCATTTCTGGTCTTTTAAAATTCCTACTTAATGCTCATTTTCCTTTTTCAGTTATGAAATTGTGAATTTTTTTTTCTCTAAAAGATCTCTATTCCAAACTACTTGTTTCTCTTTTGGTGTCTTAAAATGTCTGTGTTCTTATGCAAGAGAATATGGACCAAGTATTTTTCTCTCATCCTAAGTGACAAAGGACATATCACTGAGTCATCATAAAATAGGATAGGTACTGGTTGTTGTGTGTAACCAAAGCCTAGAGGCCAGCATGGTCAGCCCAGGGGCCAGCATGGTCAGCCCAGGGGCCAGCATGGTCACCATCGGAACCTGACAGAAGGTCTGTGTGCTTTGCTTTGTTTGGTTCATTGGTTGATTTTTCTGAGACAAGGTTTCTCTGTGTAGCCCTGGCTGTCCTGGAATTTGGTAGACCGGGCTAGCCTCAAACTCAGAGATCTGCCTACCTCTGCCTCCCAAGTGCTAGGACTAAAGATGTGCGCCACCACCACCCGACATGGATGGACTACATTTTTACCATCACCCAGACCCTCAAAAAAATAGGCATGTTGGATAAAAATTTTTTTTTACCATTTGAGAGTAAAGGTAGTCTTCAGCTTTCAGTGATTCTCAACAATACTGCACAGCAGGTGAGAAGGACTGTGTGAGAATTCACAGTGTGTGTGTTGAGATCAGAAGACAGCTTGTAGGAGTTTATTTTCTCCTACCAGGGGTTCTGGGGACCCAGCTCAGGTTGTTAAGCTTATACAGCAAGCACTTTTACCCACTGAGCCATCTTGCCAGTCCCAGTTTGTCTATTTGTTTATTCTACTGCTCTTTGGCATTTTAATATTTCCCTATTAAAAAAAAAAGTCTTGAATATTAGAGGAAGGTGCTGTTTACAGAAAAAGGATTTTGAGTAAGCCACTCGAAAGCCTTAAGCTGGTACTTAAGAAGGGTGTTATATAATGTCCTACTTTAGGCATACAATATATATGTATATCTGCACCACTGTCAAAGCTGTTCTGAGAGCATGACCTTTGTCTTACATCCCAAGTACCTAGTTCCTCATGCACAAAAGGCATTAACTAAGCACTTACTGAATACACAAGTATACAGGGTTTGTGGTATAAACCAGGCCTCCAAGAATAGAATGGACGCAGTGAGTAAGGGTTTCTAGCAAGAAGAAAGCAAAGTCAGGGCAAACCAGAAAGAATATGTGCCTAACAGCAAATGCTTCGGTCTGTGAGGCAGGAGGTGAAATAGCTGGAAATGTGAATTCTAGACCTAGCTGGGTAGTGGTGTGTACTTACTCAGCCATCAACTGAGAACAGCCCAATAGTGGGGGCAGGGGGCAGGCCAGTTTTCCAGCCCCAAGCCACCATGCCTGGCTTTTACAATTCAATCTTTAGTGAGGTCTTTGTATGCTAGAGATATACGGAGCAATTTATGTGTGTTTGGTTCACTTAACCTTCTGTATATTATCCCAGTTTAGAAAAGAATGGGTTCCGTAAAATACAAAAAGCAACAGCAAACAGGAGAATAGGAACAAGAATTGCTTTTTCTAGTCTGTCATAGAACAGAAAAAGGGTGACTGATTTCGATTTCAGATAAATTGAACTTGACAGGGCATCCTGTTGCTGATCATGCTCAGTAACATGGTGTAAGTGCTCACTGTGCACCAGGCTTAGTTTCAAACTTTCAGGTACCTCCCCTTCCATTTTGAATAAAATTTAAAGTCCCTTCCATGACCTGAGAGATCCAGCTCCGGCCCCCTGCTTGTGCCACATGCCACGCTATATCTGCTTATCTCAGAACCCCTCTCTTTAGCAGTGAAGCAAGCATTTTCTCATCTACTCACAGTAACCATTTGAGATAGGAAAAAGTATATCCAATTTATTAATAGAACAAGACTTGTGCGGGGAAGACTGAAGGCTAGATGTCTTGTGATTTTTCTATTACTATGACAAAACACCTATGGCCAGGGGAACTTAGAAAAGGAAGCCTTTAATTGGATTTACAGTTTCAGAGGGTTAGAGTTCATGATGGTGTAGCAAAAGCATGGTGGTCAGGAACAGCTCAGAGATCATATCTTGATCCAAAAGCAGGAAGCAGAGAAAGGCACACTGGGAATGCCAGGAGTCTTTGGAAACCTTAAAGCCTGCACCCAGCGCACATCTCTTCAAGCAATGCTACATCTTTTTTTTTTTTTTCCAATTTTTATTAGATATTTTCTTCATTTACATTTCAAATGTTATCCCGAAAGTTATCAAATGTTATCCCTATACTCTCCCCCATCCCCACCCTGCTCCCCTACCCACCCACAACCACATCTTGGCCCTGGCGTTCCCCTGTACTGGGGCATATAAAGTTTGCATGACCAAGGGGCCTCTCTTCCCAATGATGGCCAACTAGGCCATCTTCTGTTACATATGCAGCTAGAGACACGAGCTCTGGGGGTACTAGTTAGTTCATATTGTTCTTCTACCTGTAGGGTTGGAGACCCCTTCAGCTCCTTGTGTACTACATCTCTTGATCCTTTGCAAACACCTCTGCCAACTAACTGGGGGCCCAGGAGTCAAGCTTCTGAGTCTGGTAGTAGGACATTCTCTGTCAAACCACACACTGGAGATAGGTAATTTCCTAGTCTGCACAGAACTAAAGCTGAAGTATGGCTGCATGGGGTTTCCCAAACCCCTGCCCTGATTTGATGTATTGACTGGACTATGAGATGCCAAGATACTTGAGTTAAGCCATTTCTGAATGTGTCTGGCTAAGGCCATTTGAATCATTATCTTTGTGAGCTTCCTGTAACCCACTGAGCCCCTGAGTAGATGAAAAACTTTCTGTTCTTTCACCCCATTTGTTTGATTCTTTGCCCTGGGGTTCTGGCCCTCCATTCCTAGATTGACTGAAACTTACACCTCAGTTTAGGTGACCTCATTTGAATGGAACCCTACCATTGACTCCCAGTCTGCAGTTTGTTTATTGCAGATGTTGGTCTTCTTAGTTTCTATAATTATACAAATCAGTTACTTATAGTAAACCTTACTGTCGCCATGTCTACGGCTAATTGTTTCTGGCTCTGGGGAACATTATTTCTTGAGGAAAGCCAGGCAAATTCCTCAAAGTGCTGGATAGTTTTATGTCAACTTGACACAAGCTGAGGCCATCTGAAAGGAGGGAACCTCAATTAAGAAAATGCCTCCACTTGGGAGAGACTGCCTCCTGTGGCCAGGCAGGAACCCCAGTGCATCCACAGGGACACCAACTCACCCATAAATCTTTCTAGCCAAAAACTATCCTGTCTACAAGAAGTGCAGGGATTGGGGATGGAGCAGAGACTGAGGGAATGGCCAACCAATAACCGGCCCAATTTGAGACCCATCCCATGGATGAGCACCAATCCATGACACTGTTAATGATACTCTGTTATGCTTGCAGTCAGGGGTCTAGCATGGC
Source organism: Mus minutoides (assembly GCA_902729485.2). Taxonomy (NCBI): domain Eukaryota; kingdom Metazoa; phylum Chordata; class Mammalia; order Rodentia; family Muridae; genus Mus; species Mus minutoides. Next base: position 893,680 of record LR749582.1, read on the forward strand.
TGTCCTCTGAGAGGACTCCACCCACCAGCTGACTCAGACAGATGCAAACACCCACAGCCAAACAGTGGATGGAGCTTGGGGACTCTTTTTTTTTTTTTTTTTTTTTTTTTTTTTTTTTTGGTTTTTCGAGACAGGGTTTCTCTGTGTAGCCCTGGTTGTCCTGGAACTCACTTTGTAGACCAGGCTGGCCTTGAACTCAGAAATCCGCCTGCCTCTGCCTCCCAAGTGCTGGGATTAAAGGTGTGCGCCACCACGCCCAGCTGAGCTTGGGGACTCTTATGGAAGAATAAGAGGAAGGATTGCAGCCCCTATGGGGATATGATCCCCATAGGAAGACCAACAGAGTCAACTAACCTGGACCCTTGGGGCTCTCAGAGACTGAACATCTATGGACTAGACCCAGGCTTCCCTGCACATATGTAGCAGATGTGCAGCTTGGTCTTCATGTGAGTCCCAAACAACTGGAGCAGGGGCTATTACAAAAGCTGTTGCCTGTATGTGGGATATGTTCTTCTAGCTGGGCTTCCTTGTCTGGCCTCAGTGGGAGAGGAAGCACCTAGCCTCAGAGAGACTTGAAGTGTCATGGTAGAGATATACAGGAAGTGGGAACCCAATCAGAGGAGAAGGGGAGAGGGGATGGGGTTAGGATTGTGTGTGTGGGGGTGACTAGGAGAGGGCAGTGAGGGGGATGTAAAGTGAATACGTTTTTTAAAAGAGAGAATGAAAAAAGGAAAAGGAAAAGAGAGAAAGAAAGAAGGAAGGAAGGAAGGAAGGAAAGAAAGAAAGAAAGAAAGAAAGAAAGAAAGAAAGAAAGAAAGAAAGAAAGAAAGAAAATGCCTCCATAAGATATGACTGTAGGCAGGCCTGTAAGGGCATTTTCTTGATTAGTGATTGATAAGGGAGGGTCCAGCTCATTGTGGGTGGCGGAAGCAGTATCCCTCCGTGGCACATCAGCTCCTTCCTCCAAGTTCCTGCCCTGTATGAGTTCCTGTCCTGACTTCCTTCGAAGATGAATAGATATGGAAGTGTAAGCCAAATAAACCCTTTCCTCCCCAACTTGCTTTTTGGTCATAGTGTTTCCCTAACTAAGATTCTTAGGTCTGATGATCCACTAGGACTTGAAAGATGCAACATTTCCCTGTAATCATGTTTATTATAGTAAAAAGAGAACTGACGAAGAGAAATGGGGTTTGGGACAAAACGAGCAAAGCAGCAGGGCAGAAAGTTCCAAGAGCTCTCCTTCAGTCAAGTCACATAGAATGTACTTAATTTCTCCAGCACGGAGTTGTGACAATATTTATGAAATATCTTCAGCTGGAGGAGTCATTATACACTCAGTGCCCAGAGGAGGATGATCACATGAGCATTTTCTACTAGCAAATGTGACAGTTAAAGGTTCCCAGAAGGGAGTGTTTAGCATAAGTCAGATTGTTTGTTCCCTATAGGAACAGTGATGGTAGAAATTCCCCTGAAGGCTAAGTTCCCAAATGCCAGCCAGAGGCCAATTCTGTAAGCCAACTTTTGCTATTTATTTATTTATTTATTTATTTATTTATTTATTTATCATATACTTGGCTGTCCTGGAACTCACTCTATAGACCAGGGTGGCCTTGAATGCAGAGATCCACCTGCCTCTTTTTCCTGTGTGCTGCCCAGCTGGGAGCCAATTTTTTACAGCTAAGGACTGAACAAGGACAAGGTAAGGTTCAGCTGGGTGACTTTCCTAACCTAGTAGTGTTGTGCTAAACTCTGAGTTCCAAGGGCTGAAGAGTATTCATAAGTTATCAGACAGTAGACCAATGGTAATAAGAAGTTATAACAATGGGGGGTGGGGAGAAGCTGGAGAGATGGCTCGGCAGTTAAGAGCTCTGAATGGTCTTCTAGAGGTCCTGAGTTCAATTCCCAGCAACCACACTGTGGCTCACAACCATCTGTAATGGAATCTGATGCTCTCTTCTGGTGTGTGAAGACAGCTACAGTGTACTCATATAAATAAAAATAAATAAATATTTTAAAAAAGAAATTACAGTAAATTTTTACCAAATAGCTTTAGGGACAAGAGTTAAAAGGTTATAGGCTGAGATATTCATATGTTTAAAGACCCCGTAAATTCAACATTGAATCAGTGGTTACAGATGCTGAAATACTAACTAATATCCCAGATAGCTTAACAAGTCTTTCCTCTCATTAACAAGAATGATTCACAGTTTTTTTCCTTTTCTGGGGGAGGGGAGGAGTGGGGGCAGGGTCTGACTTTAACCCTAATTTGCTCAAACTCAGCAATCCTCCTTCTGTGTCTACAGTGTAAGTAATGCACCCAGCTGAAGCTTTCCTTGTCCTACGGTGAGATTGTAAGTGCGAGCTACCATACACAGCAGTAAGAAGTATTCTTGATCCTCAACAATCTTGTAAAATAGTATTAATAACATTTTATAGCTTTGGAAACAAATTCAAAGAGGTTAACTTGCTCAGGATTTCAAGACTTAAAATGCAACATTGAGATTCTATCCAAACCAGCATTACTCACTAGCAGCCCTCGACAGTTTCAAGAGTAGCAATCCCGCCAACAAAGACCTTGAAAACAAGGGGCCGGGCGTGGTGGCGCACGCCTTTAATCCCAGCACTCGGGAGGAAGAGGCAGGTGGATTTCTGAGTTCGAGGCCAGCCTGGTCTACAAAGTGAGTTCCAGGACAGCCAGGGCTATACAGAGAAACCCTGTCTCGAAAAAACAAAAAAACAAAACAAAACAAAACAAAAAAAAAAAAAAAAAAGACCTTGAAAACAGTCCCACGGATGGTCACTAAAAACATTTTCTGGGGTGTATAATTATCTCTTCCTCTGGGTTTTGCCTTCTGCTGACTGTTTCTTTGATCTTTCCCACCAGCACCCATATCTGCATCGTGTGTCCATGGTTGCATTCTCGGAGCGTTCTCCCAAACTAAGCCATCCTTCTTTAAGAATTTTAATAAGAAAAATTAGAGATGGGCTTTAAGAGGATGAGAAGCCCATGTTTAAAAAACAGAACAAAGGTGCAGATTTTCCAGATCAAACAAAGAAAAGATACTTCGGCTTAAAATACACTCTGGATTAAAACCCGGAATGTTGGTATAGGAGATCAAAGGCACTTTTTTGTTGACTTTTTTTTTTTTTTTTTAAATGTGGAAGGTGGAACAAAGGAAGGAAATTGGACTGGAATGTTGAATTATTCAGGTAATTTTCTAGGACTCAGCCTTAATCATTTCCAAAATTCAGTAAGAAAAAGTTTCATTAAAATTACTGTAAGTATATATCTCCATGGAAAGTTAAAGTAATCGGGTTCAAAAAAAGCAATTAAAATGGGGCCTAAAACCCCAAATTAGTAATCATACTATTGAGTCAGTGGGCACAAAGGAGCACAGAGCAGGCTGAATTTACTTAGGACTGCGGTCGGTGGGTTTGCTAATAGGTACACACGTTAAGCAGGCACTCTATCGTGAAACACTATCTCCAGCTCCAGCACTGCCATTTGTGGTCCAGAAAGAGCTCCCTCGCCTCTGGAAGACTTTTATGCTTCTCTTATAAACTAGTGTCAGCCTCCCTGAGGAACTTTGGACAAGAGTTTCAAAATCTGGAGTCCCATCCCCCACCCCAGACTTGAGAAGATTTTCTCCTTGGTTTACCCAATGGCTTTTGGCCGGAGGTGAAAAAAGTCTACCTTGTGGGCTGGCTGGAAGGCTGGCCTGAGTTGTTCTCAAGTTACAGCCTTTCCTCCTCCTCCCTCAGGAAGTAAAGTCCACAGGCAGGAGCTGCTAAACCTCCGCGCTGCCCAGCTTGACTACAGTGCCTGGTTGTTTCCACCAAGCAGCGGAATGGGAACGAAACGCCTTAGAAAAAGAGTAACGTTTTAGGGGAAATAACTAATTTTTCACCTTAAATTTTCTTGTCTCCAGAGGATTCATTTGCTTAAAGGTAAGGTGAAGTGGACCTGGAAATGGGTGATGGGTTGGTCTTCTCAAGGGCCTGGAATGACTAGAATCTCTCTGTCCAGAATCATCTAATAGACATCCCCCCCTACACACACACACTCTCTCTCTTTCTCTCTCTCTCTCTCTCTCTCTCTCTCTCTCTCTTTCTCTCGCATGCACACACATCTCACAACTGGCATCCTTTCTGTCTAACAGACCTTAGTTTTTTAGACACTAAACACACACACATGCGTTGCACACACACCTGGCTGCTTTCACAAGGACAAATGAGGATAACATCCATTCCTCAGAACACATGCATTTTCTTTTCATTCTTTCTCAATATGTGGGTATTTATTTACTCAACTCTCTGTCTGAAGTTAGCACACTATGACATTCTAATCTTGAATGCTTAGATTCTCTCTCCTAAGGTGGAGACTAGTATCCTGCAGAATCATAAGTTCATCACCACAACCAAAATATTTAACCTCTCTATTTAGTACCCTCTATTTCAAATCACTCATATTTCCTAAGAGGGCTTCCTAATTTACTTTCCTGATCTAGTATCCTCTTAAGAGATAAGTTACTTTGTTGGGCTATCTAGTTCTTTAAAAATGCCTAAGCTCCATAAAAAGGGGCTGTCTAAACCCAAGAGCCCTCTCCCATTTAACTTTTCTTTAAATTCAAGGGCTGGCTCACAGGACTGGATGGGTAACACATGGCTTCCTCTAAAATTGGCTTATAGCTGATGGAGATCCTGAGCACAAGTAGAACGGCCATTCCCATCAGGGACTCGGGGTTACTAACATCAGGCAGACTTTACACATAACTAAGGGGGACGAAAAAGTAAAATCAAAGAACAGCTGGTTTCATACCATGGAGCAAAATAAAATTTAATAGTTTAACATGCACACCTATAATTGCAGCCTTCAGGAAGTGAAGGAAGGACAGCCACAAGTTCTAGGCTAGGTGGAGCCACATAGCAAGATCAGGTCTTAAAACCAACCAAAAAGACAAACAAAATGTCCCACTTACATTTAGATCACTTTCTTGACTACTGAATCAACCATTTTGCATCTGTTCCAGTGATCTCTGCACGTAGCCTACAGGGAGCATCATGGTGAAGAGGGAAGAAAAGCCCTCCCCTTACACCAAACCCCTGGATGGAGGATGGGGGTGGATGGTCGTGTTTCATTTTTTCCTGGTAAGTGTTTCTTTCCCCTTTCCAACTGCTAAACTGTACGAAGAAAAGCTCAAAGCAGTCTAATGAGATCACTGAAGGAATCATGAGATTTGAGTAGACAGAAAGCTGGGAACTTGCCCAAACTGCTAAGATCAGAGGCCACCTTGGCTGAACCCAGAAGCTGAGCTGTTCCCCTTGAGAGAAAGGAGAAGCATTCCCATCCAGTCCTCTCCACTGCCTCTCCATCACCTCCCAATCAGAGAACGCTCCAGGCATGGCTTTGGCAGAATGGCAACTGGGATTTGGGGACATCTTATTTTTGACTATGTAAGAGCTAGCACAGGTCATTCCTAGAAAGCACTCAGCTCTGCCAGGTATGAAGGATGCTTAGAATTCTAGCACTGGGCAGGGCTGGGGGGATGCTGGGGCAAGATGATTGCTGATAGTTCGAGACCAGCCAGTCATAACATGGCAAGACTTTATCTCAAAACTAAGTACCCACCCACTCAGCCTAACATGGACACAATACTCCAGGCTATTCATGCTGTTTTTATCTACTTGACACAAACCTGTATGTATCTGGAAAGTGGGAATGTCAACTGAGAAACTGCTTTGGTCGGACTGGACTGTAGGCAAGTTTGTGAGGACATTTTCTTGGTTAATGATAGATTTGGAGAGCCTAGCTCACTGGCATGCCAGGACAGGTGTTGTTTAGAAAAACAAACTGAGCAAGTCAGGGAAAACAAGCCAGTAAGCAGTATTCCTCCATAGTTTCTGCTTCAGATCTTGCTCTGACTTCGTTATGGTCTATAACCTGTAAGCTGAAGGGAACCCTTTCCTTCCCAAGTATTTCATCATAGCAATAGAAAGCCAACCATAGCAGTCCCCTTCAGTAATAGGGGTTGAGGATAGTTCAGTCTGCTGCCCACTCCCCCCACCCCCAATAACTTAAACTCGAATTAACTCTATATCTGACATGTATTATAAGGAAAGACTTCTTGTCCTTGCCTCCAAGACACTGTTGGGATTGCTATGTAAAAAAGTGGTGATGTGCATTATGTGTATGTCTGTTCTGGAACACTGGTGGATCCCATCATAGCTGTGCATAGTGGTACCAGCCCTATAATTCCTAAGCACCCCTAGATCATTAACTTTGAGACACACTCACAAAGATACTTCTTTCTTCTTGACATTCCTCCCCTGCTTGGATTTACAGTAAGCAGCCCACACGATAGGAACACAAGTCCAGATGAGTGACAGACATCAGTATGAAATTGATGGTGGGAAAACATAATGCATTACTCCTCCCTAATGATAGAAAAGAGGGAGGGAGGGTAGAGGTCCTAAGCTAGACCTGTGTATTATAAAACTTAACAAATAAAGCACAATTTGTTGAATTCTGGCTTCATTACTGAAGAACAGAATTTCTTCTCCCTTTCCATAGAAACATTAATAATGGGTAAGCTAAAGATGCCTTAAGCCTGAGAGCCCTGCCTGGTTGGACCTCCTCTCAAATGGTGTATGCTGTTGGTGTTGGAGTCTGGTTCTCCCACCCTTTTATGCATTATTCTCAACGGATAACAAGTTATTTGATTAGTTACTGCTAATTAAAAGTAGCTAATAATCAGGTTAATAACGTTACTTGGACAACATGATGATGGTTATTGGAGCACAAAATATACCAAAATTTTAGCAATGAACTCAGTTAGCTCACTGCTCATAGAATTAATATACATTTTAACAGGGCAATGCATTTATTTCCATGTAAATTACAAGTGTGCTTTTCTATAAGATTTAAGCTTCCCCAAAAGTGAAAAAATTCTCAGCATGCTTTGTGAGCTCCTCCACAAAAGCAGGTCACACTGTAACTCAACATACTTTATATATAACTGTTTCTGGGTTTAGTATGTCTTATGGTTTTACTGCTGAGAACAGACATTATAATCAAGGCAACTTTTGTAAGGATAACATTTAATTGGGGCTGGCTTACAGGTTCAGAGGTTCAGTCCAGTATCTTCAAGGAAGGAGCATAGATGTGTCCAGGCAGGCATGGTGCAGGAAGAGCTGAGAGTTCTACATCTTCATCTGAAGGCTGCTAGGAAAAGACTGGCATCCAGGGAGCTAGGATGAGGGTGTTAAAGCCCACACCTATAATGACACACTTCCTTAAACAAGGCCAAGTCTACCCCAACAAGGCCAAACCCTCATTTCCTGGGCCAACAATATTCAAATCATCACAGTATATCTTACCAATTGTTCAGTGGGGGTAGAGAACCACATTTATACTGTTCATCAGTGTTACATTCACCATTGTATGCCTACTCTGAATATCCTGAATATCCAGCCTGAGACACAGTAGACACTCATTAAATACCTTTTTTTTTTGACAGGGGTGGGGGGACAAATTTATAGACACGTTTATAAGCAGCCAAGAGGATGGATGAAGTCAGAGGTGGAGAGAGGCTATTGAAAACATGTTAAGAGCTATGTGTGCTGGTACAGTTACGTGTGATACACCTGTAATTGCAGCGACTAGGAGGTGGTGGCAGGAGGAACCTGAGTTCAAAGTTAGTTGGGGCTGCACTGTGAAATAGTCTCAGAAAAACAACAGATAGATTGAGACAATTGGTTGTTCTAAGGTTATGTAGTTTTAGTGAGGCAAGGTAATTGGAAAAGTACTTCAGATGGAACCTGGACACTGGGTATCCATTGGACAAGCTGAATACAGGCAAGAAAACAGGCCCTAAATTTAACCCAGTACCCAGAAGTAACTGAAAATGCAGATCTGAGCATTTTGGGAGGACAGACCACTAAGGTGTGGAGAGGAATCTGAGAGCAGGGAATATCAGAGTCCAGAGTCATTCGTTTATATACTTTGATAAGTTTTGAATGCCGATCACTAGAGTTAAAGGAGCAGGAGGGAAAACTCTGAACAGTTTGAATGGCGTAATCGTGGACAAAGTCTAAGGAACTTACAACCAAGAACACGTTTGCCATAGTCTTTGTACACCTCAAGTATAGCAACCTGTGCCTCCAATGTACACAGTTTAACTTCAAGGCTAAAGGGATAAGGACAAAATTGGGGGAGATCATTGTAGGGATGAATGGAACCATCCACAGAGAAAACAAGAGCAGAGGAGTAGGCAGATGTCTAGGAATTATCAGGAGCAATGAGGTATGGCCACTGCTGAGGCCACATGATAGAAATGGCAACAATCTGACTTAGCAACAAGGAAGTCTTTGAGAATTTTGGTCAGAGCACTTAGGTTTTCAGTGGAATACTTCAATTAGAGGAAGTAGACAGAGCAGACTTTGAAGAAATTTATCTAAGAAGGTCAGGATAAGCTAAGATAACCAATCTTACAGAAGGATTGGAAATAAAAAGATGTTACTAAATAAAATTAACCCTGACAGCAGGCACTCTGATTTCAAAATGAGTGTTGTGGCTGCTCTCTCTCTCTCTCTCTCTCTCTCTCTCTGACACACACACACACAGAGTGTGGGGTGGGGGAGAGGGGGTCCACTTCATCCTCTTATGGGTCCAAGAAAATGAACTGCTTTGCCAGGGGTTGTGGCCCATGTCTTTAATTCCAGGGGCACTTGGGAAGAAAAGGCAGGTGGATATCTGAGTTTGAAGCCAGGCTGGTCTAAACATACACATACCACACGCACACAGGAAGGGGGGGGTGGGTAGTTCAAGAACAGCCACGACTATACAGAGAAACTGTCTTGAAAAACAAAAAAACAAAGCAACAAAAAACTAAATGCTTTTCAGCTGGAAATTAGGGGTTGGACCATTCCTAGGTTTCTGTTTGATTTGGAGGTTAGACAATTACAATGTCTGATAAAGCAGGGCTGAGTCCCACCAACCTTCATCCAAGGCATTGGGATCAAGGCTTATGTAGTAGTCTGCCTGGCTAACTAAGGGAAATACAGATATTGGGAAAGGTCTTTAGTATATTTTTAAGGTAGAAATAGAAGTTAATTAGGAAGTTAAAAATTAGAGAGAGCTGGTTGGGCAGATGCTAGAGCTCTGCCTTTGTGTTCCTGATACTCAGTGAACAGACAACACAGCCTATTATTGAGCAGGTCACACCCATTTCACAGCTCTCAGAGCCAGACATCAGGAAGAGAACAAGTTCCAACTGGAGACCAACAGCCATCCAAATTCAAAAGATTAACAACAGAGGTAAACCGGAAGTGGTGGCATATGTCTTTAATCCAGTACTTGGGAGGCAGAGACAGAAAGATCTCTGTGACTTCAAAGCCAGCCATCCCTGGTCTACACAGTGAGTTCTAGGGCTTCAAAGACAGATTGTGTTTCAAAAAAAATAAAATAAAATAAAAGTACGCATTCTGTGGGTATCACCCATCACTACATCGCTCATGCACAGGCTAAAGGCTTACAGAATGACCCTTACATTATTAGTGGTTCTTGTTCACAAGAAGGTACGCTGTATTTTGAACTGAAATAAGTCTAGAACATTTGGTAGTTACATTTGATGGTACAATTGATTTTTTTTTTTTTTTAGAGGAAAGTTATATTGTGGGTGCTAGGAACTGAAACTGGGTATTCTGGAAGTGCAACAAGTGCTTGTAACTGCTAAGCTATCTTTCCAGCCCCAAGTTTCATTTTGTACTTGCTTTCAAGTGAGAATGAGAAAAATGTTTAGGACTCTTTGTTTTTCGAGACAGGGTTTCTCTGTATAGCCCTGGCTGACCTGGAACTTACTTTGTAGACCAGGCTGGCCTCAAACTCAGAAATCCGCCTGCCTCTGCACCACCTCGCCCGGCAGGACTCTTTCTTAACTTAGGAAGCCCTCCTAGGCAGTTGCCAATTCTTGATCTCTTGCCTCCAGATAAGAAATACTATTCTGAAATGAGACTAGAAATGATGATTAAAGCAGGATAGGAGTGGCTACAATCCTTTACAATTAGGAGTTGAGGAATGGTTATATACAAACGGGTTCCCCAACCTCCCCCCGCAAAAGGCACCTATAATAAATAACTGCCAGAGACGGTATGTAAATAGTGGGGAGTCAAGTCAGCCTAGGGCCTGTCTCAGTGCCTGTACCACCATTGACAACTTTTAAACCTCAACTCTCACTATAAAACAATAGTGACACATCCTTTTCATGAGCTTGAAATGGGGACTAAATGAGATTATTTCCATGAATCTGTCCTGACACTTTAAAGAGGAATGAATTGCTTCTCCCATCCCCTACTATATAACCAGAAATCACCAATAAGACAAATGAGTAAGTACTGAGATGTTGGAGCAATAGAACCTCTGGTAACAGTTCTAGCCCACTTTGTCCCTAACAAGGACTCTGTATGCTTTGATTTAGGTGAACGTGTTTGTGATGGGAATGACGAAGACATTTGCAATTTTCTTTGTGGTCTTTCAAGAAGAGTTTGAAGGCACTTCAGAGCAAATTGGTTGGATTGGATCCATTATGTCATCACTCCGTTTCTCTGCAGGTATGGAGTTGGCAATAAGCTTGCTGTCTATGGAGAATGACCACAAAGGTCCATGACAACGCTGTCGTCACTCCTTTAGGGCTGAAGTAATGTTACATTCAAGTTCACCTATTAATATGCATTAATATCAATATGTAATATTGAAAGAGACATCAGTGTTTAAGGTCTATTTAACTTGGTAATTAAGTTGGGAAAATTAAGGTTAAAAAGGAATTAAGGCCAGGTGTTGGTGGTGCACGCCTTTAATCCCAGCACTTGGGGAGGCAGAGGGTGGATCTCTGAATTAGAGGCCAACCTGGCCTACAGAGCAAGTTCCAGAATGCTAAGAAAAAAGACAAGGAAAGGAAAAAGGAATTAAGAATCCAAGTATTTAATTAATGATTGATTTTTTTTTCATGCCTTGTGGATTTTGCTTTATGTCTGGTAAAGCTTTAAACCCAGAGAGCCAAGACTTCAGCCTGCAAGTGAAACCATTCAGCTCTAATTATGTGATCATATTCAAAACAAACATTAAACCAATTTCTCCTTTAGTTCTAGTTGGTGTAATATGGAGATTAGCGATGCAAATTTGTACTAAACAGAGGCCACTAGTACAAACATGATTTTATTTAAATTTTGAATATACAATATCTTAAACTAGTTGTCTTACTTTCCTCTACTCACTCAGTCAAGTAACACACAGGGCCTAAGGGATGTCTGAGGATATTAACTTAGCACCTTCCCTTTCTTCTCTTAAGGTCCCCTAGCTGCTATTTTCTGTGACATACTTGGAGAAAAAAATACCTCCATTCTTGGGACTTTCCTTGTTTCTGGTGGCTATCTCATCAGCAGCTGGGCCACAGGCATTCCCTTTCTTTGTGTGACTATGGGGCTGTTACCTGGTGAGTTTACAATCAACAGTCTATAAAGGATGAAACAGGAAACTGTTTCTGCTGCACATAGATCTTAAATATATTATCTCATCTACATCATCTGATCTGATAACTAGTGATCTAATTTCAAACTTTTTTTTTTTTTTTAAGGTTTGGGGTCTGCTTTCTTGTACCAAGTAGCTGCTGTGGTGATTACCAAATATTTCAAAAAACGATTAGGCCTTTCTACAGCAATTGCCCGTTCTGGAATGGGGCTGACATTTTTGTTGGCACCCTTTACAAAATTCCTGATAGATCTTTATGACTGGACAGGTGAGTCAGTCTACATTTCTAAACTTTCAACACTAAAAATGTAATGTTTAGCCCTCTTTTTGAATACTAGAAGTGAAGCTTTAATAAATTTCTCTTCCTAGATCCAAGGTCACTATGACACCCTAACTTGTGGCGATGCTGGGATTACAGGCCACCAGGCACCAAGTAGCACTGAAGATGAGAGGGGGAAATAAACATATTTAATGGGAGGACATCCCCTTCCTTAGAGAATATAAGGAAGAAATCTTCCTATTTGCCAGCCAACTCAAGAATTCTCTTTTCAGAATTCCATGCATGAGGTGCAACTAGAAATGCTGTACAGTAAAAGCCTTAGAAAAACAATGTTTTCTTTTTTTTCCAATCTTTTCACAAAAGCATCCAAAGAAAACAAAAAAACAAAACTCTGCATTTAAAAACAAATCTAAGAGATTAAATGGAGTATTTGTAAAAAGGTTATGTTCCTACCAGACAATCTTTATATATATTATCAACTAGGAATTTTCACAAGGCCATTTCATAATTTTCTATCTTAAGTATTCTAGTGAAATATATTTATTTCTACCTTTATAGTAGTTTTGACTACTCTTCCCTATGTAGAGCACTATTCAGTAGTTCCACAGTAAATGGGAACCTCCAGCTGATACGCCTCTAGAAAAGCCTAGACAAGCTTGTTCTCTCCAGAAACACTAAGTCATGGCTTTGTTCAGGACATCCTGAAACCAACCAAGTACTCACATCAAAGGCAAGACTAGCATGTCTTCAAGGGGGAAAAAAAGCCCAAAAGGCTTTTTCTAACATGTTTTCCCCCATGATTCCTGACAGCTAATTCTATATTCCCTACACCAAAATCCAGCCACAATATATTTAAAATACCTATTTAAAATGTAAATTTGTGCTATTCAGATTATTACCCACTTGCCCACTCCCTATCTTGTCTTTTAGCGAAAATAACTTCTTTCCAATTTCCTGGCTTTCCAATATCTAAAGTATTACATTTTGCACCATGTATATTGTCAATATAGTGCTTTCAGTTAAATTTGGGAGGCAGGGAAGGAGAGATGGCGCAGCAGTTAAAGGCATTTTGCTGTTCTTCCAGATTCCCAGAATCCATATCAGACATTTCACAACTGCCTGCAATCCCAGCTCAGGGGATGTGATTCTCTTCTGGCTTCAGTGGACCCCCCAAACACACACACAAATAAAATGTGTTTTAAGTAGCATGGGAGGCAAAGTAGTATTTGTAAGAATTATTGGACTATGGAGGTTGGCCTCCTCCCAGCCTATGAATAGTCAGTAGCATGAGCTGAAAGGCTTTTCTTATGTTCTAATTTCTCTCTTCCATTTAGGTGCTCTTATTTTATTTGGAGCTATTACATTGAATTTGGTGCCTTCCAGCATGCTCTTAAGACCCATCCACAGCCAATCAAACAACAATTCTGACATTGAAAGCAAAGGTAGCATTTTGTCTGCAACTGAACCAGAGGCATCATACAAGACAGAAACATCGAACTGCAATGAGACACAGGAGTCTTTCATCAAAGACAGTACTATGAAGAAATCTGGACAACCTACCAAAACTTTAACTGTCTTAGGAAATCAAAGTGAAGAGTTCAGCAATAGGCCTCATAGGAACAGGCTGTTACTTATGAGCAATGACAAAAGTAACAAGAAAAAGTTTGTTTCATGGAACTGCAAACAAAAACTTTTAGATATTTCTCTCTTTAGAAATCCTTTCTTCTACATATTCACCTGGTCTTTTCTCCTGAGCCAATTAGCATATTTCATTCCTACTTTCCACCTAGTAGCCAGAGCAAAAACACTTGGAATTGGCATAATGGATGCCTCCTACCTTGTGTCTGTAGCTGGTAAGAAAAATGAACTTAGCTTGATAAAAGTTTATTAAATTTTATTTTAAAACAGAAGCAAGGAAAGGGGGAGAAAGCAAGAGAGTGACTGTGAGTGGGCTGTGGAAAAGCAAGTTTTCTGGGGTTAAACAGAGTAGTATGTATTTCCTCACGCAGATTTGGCAAATGCTACCTTTCAGGTTCTATCAGACCCTAACTCGCCTTACCCACCTTCAGGTGTCTCACACAGTAGATATCAATTGTTCATTGGGAAGAAACTTAATTTCAAATTCTGGTGCTAAGTGTCAACAGCTAATCTGGGAAGAAAAATCTCAGCTAGAAAACATGGTGTAATAACTTGAAGGATTGATTCTGAAGCTTAACTTCCCAGGCCAGGCTCTTGCTGTTTTGTTTTTTGTTTTGGCTGTGTGACCCTGGGCATTCTCCTCCAGGTCAGGATTTCCTTTTCCTATAGGATAGGCATAACACACTGCTTTCCCTCCCAACTGTCAGATTATGAATGTAATGTATATGTAATTTAGTGTAGTGCCAGGCTAGCATAATGTTCTACTTGTACTTAATGCTAAGTAATTTTCCTGTCGAAATAATTGTAAGAGACAAATGACTGTTGAGTTAGTCACTAATTCACAGGCTTTTGTTTAAAATAGAATGTATGTTAAAAACACAAAAACAATTATTCTATGTAATCACAAAATGTCGGACAGTCAAATACTTAAGTTGTAGATTCTCTCAAATGACAAGACAGGAAGTCTGAAACAAAGAATGAAATTGAATGTTTTGCTCCAACTGGACAATTCTCAACATTCAACTTAACTTTTCTTCTACAGATTTCTTGGGGGAAAGCCCTTACAAAGCTGAAGACACCTAGTTTCGAAGGTTCTCACTGAAGAAATGAAAACATTTTTCAGTCAAAAAATGCTGTTACAGAAGAGTAGCTTTGGTTAGCAGGGCGTGGTGGCACACACCTTTAATCCCAGCACTCGGGAGGCAGAGGCAGGCGGGATTTCTGAGTTCGAGGCCAGCTTGGTCTACAAAGTGAGTTCCAGGACAGCCACGGCACACAGAAAAACCCTGTCTCGAAAAAAAAACCAAAAAAAAGAAAAAAAAAAAAAAAGAGTAGCTTTGGTTAACCATTTTCTTTTACTGTCTGAGAGAATCCATCTGGATCAGATTAAGGTTATACAAATCAGGCCAAATAGCGTAATACAGTCTCAGTGCACATCCTAGGAGACTAATGGAGCAGTTTGCTTGAACCCCTAAAATTGAAATCTACTTGAGACCATACTGGTTTTCTATGTAAGGCCTCATGCCTGTGAAGGAAGCAGTGGACCACTAAGCATTCTATACCAGCATTACTCATGGTTCTGCTTGTGAGACTTGGTCTCATCACGTAGCTCAATCTGTCTTAGAACTTACCATGCAGACCGGGGCAGCCTGGATGAAATTCACAAGATATCTACCTTTGCCTCCCAAGTGCTGGGATTAAAGGCGCTCACCACGCCTGACTTCATGATATTCTTGACTTTTGGTATTTTTAACTGGTATGTCTTAGAATAGGGTAAACAGTAACAATGCTGAATGGAAAAAAAAAAAAAGTGCTTCTTAAACTTTACTCATTACACCAGACAGCCCATGTCCCAAATGACATATATAAACGACTTATGTATTTTCAAATTAACTTTCACAACCATTGGAGGCCTTAAATTCGAAAGCTTCATAAAAGAGTCCCAGTGTCTATATTTTTAATATAAGATTTTATTTGATTTCTCTCGTTTCACCATATGACTCCTCAGGACACTGAAGTTTCATATCCTCACTTGTTGGACCTTTGAAGAAACTGTTAAGACCTCTTCAGACCATGGTCTTGTCAACAGGGATTCCACATACAATTAGAGAACATACATGACAACTTAATGGTTTCATATTCAGCTGGAGGCAGCATCCTGGTATTTTACTAGATGTTTTAAAAAGTAAGGTGCATATCCTATTTCACTATGAAACCATTTTCCTCCTATACTCTGGCCTCAGGATGGCATCGGCATCCTACTGCTTGGGCAAAGATACACTTAGACACTGACATTCTTACAAAAGGGTTTAGGAAGCAGATTGACTGACTTTGTATTCACTGTTCCAGGTATCACTGAGACAGTCAGTCAGCTCATTTCTGGATGGATTGCTGATCAAAATTGGATCAAGAAGTATCAATACCACAAGTCTTACCTCATTTTGTGTGGTGTAACTAACCTGCTTGCTCCTTTAGCCACCACATTCCCACTCCTTATGGCCTATACCATCATTTTTGCCATTTTTGCTGGTGGCTACCTGGCACTAATACTGCCAGTACTGGTGAGTAGACTCATTCCTTATTAATTAATGACTCAGTACAAATATCAGTAACAGCCTTCAAGAATTCAAATTTTATATTAACCTAATAATTTAAAAACTACACAAGACTTCAGAAATCCTGCAGTTAGTTATATCCTGTCATTATTCACCTAACCATGTGAGGAACAAAAGCTAAGAGGACTAGCCACACAGAACAGGATAAAGAGGAACACAGAGACCAGCAAGACTCCAACTCTCCTTGTGTTTACTCCTCGCCATCGGCTCCAGGGGTCTCTAGGTCTTGCTAGGATACAAGTATCTAAGTCTACTAACTTATATAACTAATAACTGCATCTGTGTACTGCCTTGAGTCCTATGTACTTTAAGGACAGTTTTTAACAACTTTTCTATATTAACCTCAAACTTAAATCCTGAACTCAAATGGAATTAAAATGGTTTTTAAGTTGTGTAGGAAAGTGTATGAGGCTTAGGCAAAATCCCAGGTTCCCAAAGATGAAATCAGTTCCTGTGTTAGCAGATTTCTTATAAACCCATGGTTGGTAATAAGCCACAGGTGGATTTAATATTAATATAAGCACAGATTGCAAAATACTATTTCCTAATTTAGAAGGAAGATCATTAAGGTTTGGGAGGTAAAAATACTCTTGAACTATATAAAAGGTTAATCTATCTAGACCAAACACCAATGTTCCCCCACTAATAAACTGAAAACACTTATGCTGTCTAGCCAATCCTATTCCCTTTCCTAACACTGGAGATGAAAAGGCAACTAAATCATCCCAGGAGTCAAACTGTTCAGTTTGTGTTTTTTGTTTTGTTTTGTTTTGAATAATATTTGTCACCCCTTTGTAAACATAAGACACCGGAGAAGTTCATCCTTAAAATGGCTAACACTAAATTCTCATTTCCTACAGGTTGACCTATCTAAGAATTCTAGAGTACACAAGTTTTTGGGACATGCCAGTTTCTTTGCTGGGATAGCTGTCCTTTCTGGACCACCAATAGCAGGTAACAACTAAGTCACATTCTGAGCAAATTTCAATAAAGAAATTAGAAATCCAGGATCAATGGCAGCAGTACGGGTTTAAAAGCTTATTTGACTTTACCATGTTCGCTCTACCCTGATCACCAATACAGGAAAATATGAAGTTAATTCCATGAATATGTTTTACTTTACTGGAAATAACCAGTTTTACCTAAATGGTATTTTTTGCTTGCTGATTTAGTTAAAAATTTGACTACCTGCACAGAAAAAAATTATTTACTGGTAAAGGCTTAAATGTTAAGATTCTCATAGACCCAAGTTCTCATCTATTGACCTTACTGACTGCTATAGTGTTTCCATTGTCCACAACAAGGAACTCATTTTAAAATTAACTTTTCTATATTTAAACCATTTATTTTATTTTTGAAACAAGGTCTCATTTGCCCAAGTACGCTTTAAACTTCCTATTTACCCAAGGAACCTTAAGAACTTTCTGATTCTTTTGTTCCCACCTGAGACTACAAGTATGACATCATTACCTGGTGTATGTGGTGGTGGGGAAGCAAATCAAACTCAGGGCACTCATGCGAGACAAATAATCTGCCAACTGAGGCCAGCATCACTTTTGCTACTTTCAGACCATAATTGAAAACAGTGATTTTGCCCTATCATTTAAACAAACAAAAGTTTGTATTCTTATTTGTTTTTGAGGCAGGGTCTCATGTAGCCTAGACTGGCCTTAAACTCACTACTCTGGAAGATGCTAGCTTGAACTCTTAATCCTCCTGTATCTGTCTCCCAAGTGCTGGAACTACAGGCATGTGTCACCATTCTTGGTTTCTATTTCCTTTCCTTTTGTTTTTCTAAATGAAAAAGAACAGACTACAACAGAGCAAATTAGAAAACAATCATTTTATTGTGATACTTTCATGCACTCACCTAATGCATTATAAATTTGTTTTAAATAAATCAGAAAAAAAAATCTTTATAGATTTTTCTTACGCAAAGTTTAGAATACTTAGAACTATATGTAAGGATAAATGGAGGTCCTGTATCCACTAATCCTAAGAATTTACTTGGACAGTCATACATTTTCTAACAAGCCAAAGGTTAGGCTACCATTAAAGGCCTTTACTGATTTTTAGTCTAGGAGTTTGTTGTTCACAGTATCCCAAGTAAGATAATCTTAAGACACAACGAAAGATATCTCACCAAGAGTGATGTTATGTGGCTAAGCATCTAGTTAAAGGGAGAGGTTTCAGGCAGGCTCTGATTTCTCTAAATCATTCCTCTATGAAATGATAAAGACAACTTTATAAAGACCATTAGATCTCTTTCCAAGTTCTGACTTCAGCAGCAACTACCAAAGAAATACTACAAATGTTGGCTTTCAGATTAACTCAGTTCTTTGGAATGCAGATGTAACTCACTTGCCTAATGCCTAATGCACATGAAGCCCTTGAAAACCTAAACTAAAAACAGGTAACTTGATTATTAAGAAGTATGGGAAACTATGTGACTATTTTTACCTTTAAATCTAAATGTGTATTGGTAATCTTCAAAGCTGTAAGAGATTCTCATTTTTACTTACCCATATCTATTAACAAATGAAAAGCTGAAATTCCTATAAAAGAATATAGACATATTTAAGTAGGAATCTGGCAAACAGTAAATCCTCAGTCAAAATGTTTGTTTAAAATGGTACCAATGAGTAAATAAACAATATACTTTTCTTTCCTGTATGGGAATGAAAAAGAAAAGAAAAGTTAGTTCTTTACAACATTTTAATAATTCTAGGAAAGAAAAAAGCATAGGAAAACCATAGAAATCATGTAATTTTTAACAAATCTACACAATTAAAAAATATATAGAAAGCACATGGGCAATATAATTACTTATATACTTTATAATTATGAATATGACAAGAAATAAAGTAGCAACAAAATTCCTTAAGGCAAGAATTCAAAGGACAAGAAGCCAAAAGCCTCCCACTCCCCACATGTACTCCTCCACAGAACATGACCGTTTCCTCTCCAACCAGATTCTTTCTATTCTTCTCTATAACTAGTATGAAATCCAATTTTATTTAATAATATGGCTCAAATCAGACCCAGCTTCCTAGCTGAGGGTGCTTAGCAGACTAAGAGTAGGTTAAAAGTCACAGTGCATTCAAACCTGCTAGGTTTATGCTGGTAGATAACATCCAGAATTCCACCTTAGCACCAAGATTTTAGCTTTGAAAGGCTGTGGGGAAATAAGAATTATTATTATTTGAAACCTTGCTATATTTCTAGTAAACTCTGGAATCTGCCTTTTTTTCCATCCAATACTGAACATCTGATGAAGTAGATATAACCCTAACTCATCTATTTCCTTGAAATGGGTATGTAACAATTCAAATGTTAATCAGTTATTTTGTAAAACAAACCATTTTGGACAAACTCTTAATAAAACCTTTAAATTCTTTTTGGTTTTCTAAGACAAGGTCTCATTGTATAGTGCAGGCTGCCTAGAACTTGCTATGTAGCACACACAAGATTCTCCTACTTTTGAAGTGCTAAGATTATAATAGGCATGTGTTACCTTATAAGTCAAAGATGACAGAGAAACTAGTAATTTTTTACTAGCTCTGTGTATTATAGGAAAAGAAAATCCAACCAAGGAGGTTTCTGTCCTTTTAACAGGAAAGCTATGTTAGGCAGGCCATTCCTATTTCCAGTCTAACTTCAGTTCAAATACAATACTGAACAAAACTTCTGATCCTTGCTCTACCATTTACCAAATTAACTTCAAAAATTTTATCAGTTATGCTGACTTATAGAATTTCTTAGGAGAAGAGATAGCTCAGGCTTTTGGTCTGTTATAGTTCCATTGAGGAGACTAGAAAGAATGAAAGACAAGTGAGAGGGAGCGCAAAGTTCTCTGTCTGGACAAATAAAAGGGAATACACTAACACCGGAGAATCTGTAAACTGTTCATTATCAGGTGGTTAATTTCCCTCCAACCACATCACCCAGCCAGCTTCACTCTCACTCAGCATTCCTAAGATTGATGAATATCTATGAAAACATCAAAAATAAATTTCAAATGGCTCTATTGTGGTTTAAAAGGTTTGCAAAAGCCAAGACTAGAGTGTCAAAATGCTAATCCTCTAATAAAACAGAGCACAGAGGCAATGCTTAAGTGCCCCTACTAAATCTTACTGTAAATTTCTATCTTGGGGCCTTCAATGAGTTCCTATCTTAAAAAGGCCCCAAGATTTTAATTTGCTAACACACATTTCCCAAGATTTATTCATATAATGGCATTACAGAACACATAAATATTTTACAATACAACCTAGAGATAAAACTGCTATACCTAACCAGTGGCCCTTAGAGACAAAAAGATCAGGGTCTTACCAGGCATAGTGGTATACACCTTTAATTCCAGTACTTGATAGGCAGAGCCAATAGATCTCTGAGTCTGAGGTCACCCTGGTCTAGACAGCTAGTTCTAGGCCACCAACTGGGTCTATCTGGTGAGACCCACATCTCAAAATAAAGAAATAAAATCACTGTGTCCATATAACTTGGGAGTTTGCCACTATGTCTCCTACCCAACAGAGGAAGCTCTCATTCACCCAATAGTCAGTTTCAGAATTTTCACTTTCATAGTTTTAGTACCAAGGAGCTTTGGGATAAGGACTTCCTGTGTATATTTCAAGTTGTAACATGTTGATAAATGGAAACCTAACAGCAATCCTAATAGGATTCCTCTTTTCTTCTTTCTTTCTTTTACATTTGTTTCTTTACTTTGTGAGTATGTGTGAACATGCCATGCTGCAGCACACGTGTGGTGAGCAGAGAGCAGCCTATGGGGAGTCACAGTTCTCTTCTTCCATCACAAGTCCCAGGGATAGAGTTCAGACTGCTAGTTCTAGACAGCAAGAGCCTACCTGTGAAGCCATCTCATCAGCCCCCTAAAAGAATTCTTAGCTTAAACAAATTCTGAAACACATGGTAATGAATACTTCTGAGCATATTAAATTCCTTTTCCATGACTTAACTCATAAAATCATATGCAAAGTTTATTGGTTGACTATCTTAAAATCCAAGATAATAAATCTTTGAGGGGAGTGATATGATGTCATAATGGCAAATTTTCCTACCATAAGTTTGATTCATGCACAAAAATATTAAATATTATATAAAATTATCTTTAGGGAGATAGAGAGATGATGGCTTTAACAGTTAAGAACATTTGTATATAGCCCTTGCAGAAGGTCCAGATCAGTTCTCAGAATCCATACAGTTCTTCACAACCATCTGTAACTCTAGTCCACAGGATCCAATACCCTTTTCTGATCTCTGAGGCACCAAGCATGTATGTGGTGTACATACATACACACACACATTTTACACCTGCATGCATGCATGCACGCGTGTGTGTATACACACACACTCACACACACAAAGTACACAAAACATAAATGAATTTTCTGTTCAGACTTGGGTCCCATTCTACGGTACCTTATCAGCATGTGTTAAACACAAAATACTTGAAATACTAGGTATCTTCCATAACCCTTCTTAGCCATAACAATCAAGCTTAGATTTAAGTGGCCCCTAGGTAAGGCAAAAATTCAAGCTTGAATAGTATTAAAACTTGGAATAGTGAACCTTTGCCTACCATTAAAAATTAAGATTTGGCTCTGGATCTCAATTAGAATTTTAAAGATATTTGCATCTCAATTAACAAGTATAAATAGGTAGAATATTCAAAGTAAATTATTTCATCCAACATGAAATATGCCAAATGACTTTTCTGATAAAAATATTAAAATATTTTAAGCCCTAATGTTTCAGACATAACATCCTCTTTAAAAGGTGTGTGTAAAAGAAAAGCTTAGAAGCCGGGCATGGTGGCGCATGCCTTTGCACTCGGGAGGCAGAGGCAAGCGGATTTCTGAGTTCGAGGCCAGCCTGGTCTATAAAGTGAGTTCCAGGACAGCCAGGGCCACACAGAGAAACCCTGTCTCGAAAAACAAAACAAAACAAAAAAAAAAAACCTGTAGAAAAGCTTAGAAATGATTTGCTCTGAACCAACTGCCATCTGCGCTCCTGTCTGCTAGCACTATCAACATCCCTAGCAAGAACCCCTAGTTCTTTCCTATAATGCTAACATTTGATGATAACCATCAGAAAGTCACAGGACATAGACACATACACAGAGGAGGTGGTGCTGCTTCATCTTCCCTCCTTTCTAAAAATTCCCTAGCTCAGATTAGTCACCTGTTTCTTAGGGGGTTATAGGTCATTCGTGTTCATAGAACACAAAGACTCACTCCACTCCTTCAACTAGTCCCCAAGAAACTTGAGAGGTCACTAATCAAGTCAAGAATCAGTAAACAAATTCCTAAAGTTAGTTGAATTTAAAGGGCTATAATTTACATGCCAATTCATGTATTACATAAAATATAGGAAACATAAAAGCACCCTAAAAGGGGCTGGAGTATAGCTTAGTAGTAAAGCAGAGGTTTGCCATGTCTGTACATGAAGGCCTGGGTTCAATACCCAGAGGCAACTAATAAAAACATCATGGGGCTGGAGAGATGGCTCAGCAGTTAAGAGCACTGACTGCTCTTCCAGAGGTCCTAAGTTCAATTCCTAGCATCCACATGGTAGATCACAACCATCTGTAATGGGATCTGATGCCCCCTTCTGGTGTGTCTGAAGTGTACTCACATAAATGTGTACTCATATAACTTCTGGTGTGTCAACAGTGTACTCATATAACTAATACATAAATTAAAACTTAAAAACAAAAACAAAACTTCAAACCTGGAAGTCAGAGCTAAACAAGAAAATGAAGAAATGGCAATAAACAATTACACTAAATGGGAGTTGGGGGTGGGAAAAAGAAAAAAACCAAAAAACTAACAACAACAACAACAACAAAACACAACCAAACAAAATACCCCGTAAGCAGAGAGTATTTCCACCTCTCTCTTCACCAGTAATATCATCTGCAATCCCAGAACCAAACAAGCATACACATCATTATCTTTATAACACTAAGATGTTTTCAGAGTATAGACTTTTTATATGGACATTTAAATGTTGATTTCTTGCTATCGCACAGTGAAACACTTTTAAGAAGATGTTTTACTTAAGTTCTAGTAGGTGCCATTGACCGAAAGATTTCAAGGCTTCTCCTGTTCCAGTTTTAAAGAGCATCCAGTTGGGAATATAGCTCAGAGGCAGTGTTTTAGGAAGAACTCCTTTGCTTTTTGGTTTAGCACATTTATCAAGCAGTTCTTTCTCATGTGATCACAGCCCCCACCCCTTTATAGAATTTACCAAATATATATTTTAAGTGGATAATATCTACTTTCCACTAAAACTATAAACTTTATGAGGGCTCAGTAAAGGTTCAGTCTCCTTTTTTCTTTGAAACAAAACAACTTATTTATGGTTACTCTCTTTATAAGAAGGAACAGCAGTCTGTAACAATCACCATAAAATGAAGTGATGTGTCCCTAATTTTCTCCAGTTTCTACCCTAAGACATGTTTTGGAGACCACAATGACTTTTGTATTTAATAATGTAAGTTTCTATTCAGATGAAAATGATCCAGTTTTAAGTAAGACAGGTGAGAAGCTCTATTTAAGTTCAGTGACTCACAATACAGACTGAGAACAGGAGGCACTTTCCTTCAAAGTCTTAAGATTTGTTTGAGAGTAACAAAAGTAGAGGTCACTTCATTAACAGAAATCATTCCTACCTTGCAGGCTGGATATACGATTACACACAGACTTACACAGGCTCTTTCTATTTCTCTGGCACCTGCTATATCCTCTCTTCAGTTTCCCTTTTTTTTGTACCACTGGCTGAAAGATGGAAACGCAAACAGTCTGACCTTCTGAGGACTACAATCAAGTAAGAGCCTAACAAACAAAAATCTAAACAAGCTACTGTAAGCAAAAGCTCAGAAGAAAAGTCTTTGTTAAGAAAGCAAGCCATAGAATTTTAAGATTCCTTCCTACTTTATTAGCACTGCCAGGAATGTCCAATTGGTAGAAGGAGTAATAAATGAGTAATAAAGGAGTAACAACTTAAATTGTGTTAGTATTTAATCAAATAGGCTAAAAATTGAATCCATTGAAGCAGCTACTTTATTATTAAATGAAAATCAGAATGTACTATAATAAATCAATCCAATTTTTCATTTGTGCTATGGTAATTCTGTCACCAAAATATGTGTCAATTATAAACTATTTTTTTCTTTTATTTAAATATAGTCATTGGTTAACTAGAGCTCTGGGATCTGAATAAAGCCTTACTTAGTGACAAGAATGATAATACCCCCTCCAAAAAAGTTTATTGTTTATTCATTATAAGTAATCTTGTTTTCTTATTACTTTGTCTTTTAGATTTCTAT
Source organism: Mus minutoides (assembly GCA_902729485.2). Taxonomy (NCBI): domain Eukaryota; kingdom Metazoa; phylum Chordata; class Mammalia; order Rodentia; family Muridae; genus Mus; species Mus minutoides. The sequence goes on from LR749582.1 coordinate 918,090, forward strand.
AGTGTACTTCTATATAATAAAAATAAAATCTGCTCAAATAATCTTTATTTGATCATTTGAATGGTATTACTGTCTATCTAAACAGTATTATCTTTCCAGTACATTAAATTATCTAAAATACTTACATTAAGCATCTACATGACTCTTCAGAGCTATAAGTTTCATATGGTAGTTGAAGAGGTGGTTTTAGGAGGAAATACATTTAAATAAAAATAGGTGTGCCATTTATGGCTAATTAATAATGGTTCTTGCACTAAGTATTTACATGTGACTAGTGAACTCTTAGCTGTTTAAGGGGATAAAAAAAGGTTTTCTGAGCAGGACATAGTAGCATATACCAGAAATCCCAGCAGTCAGAAGACTGGCTTGATGCATGAACATCTTGAGTTTGAGTACAGTGTGACCTACACAGAATAAACTATGTCCAAAATGAAAACCATTTTTTGCAACACAACCTCCTTTAATCTCTTTCAGAATATTCCAACTATTATCATTGCACTCTTACCCTTCTCTATTTAAAGCATCTATTGGTTCCTTAATAAAGAAAAACCCTAAACTGAAAGCTTGAAATTGTTTCCAAGATGCACCATATTTGATACTTTCCAAATAAGCCTTTGTGCAAACTTTACTATCTGCTGCAATTCCTGAAGCTGGCCTTCTTTTTTTTTTTTTAAAGATTTATTTTATTTATTATATGTAAGTACACTGTAGCTGTCTTCAGACACTCCAGAAGAGGGCGCCAGATCTCGTTACAGATGGTTGTGAGCCACCATGTGGATGCTGGGATTTGAACTTATCACCTTCGGAAGAGCAGTCGGGTGCTCTTACCCGCTGAGCCATCTCACCAGCCCGAAGCTGGCCTTCTTTGACCTGGCACATGCCTACATACCAGTACAATCTAACCCAACCCATACAGTACTCAAATAAACATCATTCCCAACATATGGAATCTCACCTAATGTCCTTTATTTACAGTGCTGGAGACTGAACCATCACCACAGGCAAGCACACTATCACTAAGCTACATCCCCGGCTCCCAGCCTAATGCTAAACTGGGCACAAATTGAGCTCAACAATTTTCTCTACTGGTCTTGTTGGTACAAGATGATGTGTCCAAGGCTGCTATAAACTCAGTAACCAAATGAGTCTTAAATCTCAAAGACAGTAAGTCGCTCTTATTTAAAAGGCAGTTTTTACATTTAAAAAAATTTTACCTATGTTAAATAAGGTATATACACAAACACACACACCAGGGTGGCCTCAAATTCACAATCCTGCTTCAACATCCTAAAATTATACCATCACAACCAGCCACAGGTTTTTACATTAAAAAAAAAGTCTAATATTATTTTTTTTAATTTAACACATGCCAAAACATAAATAAAAATAAGAATATGGGGCTAGAGAGATGAGAGAACCAAGATTCTGGCAGGCACCCACTTACATGCTCTCACACACAATCTGTAGCTCCAAACGTAGGGATTCTATGCCTTTTTCCAGCCTCCATGGGCACCAGACATGCACAAGGCACACAGACACATGCAGGAAAAACACCCATGCACATAAAATAAAAATAGTCTAAAACAAAAATATGACACCTCCCCCCACTTTTATAAGCAGGGAACAGTAATAAATATCCGCTCTACTATTTTCTACCATATGATCTCCTAAGATGTTCAACATATAGGAGCCCCAACTTTCTCCTCTGCAAAATGAGGATACCCCTCCCTTCCTCCACTATCTACCTACCTACCTACCTATGGATTATAGTGTGAGGATTAGATGAAAAGAAACTTTCCAAGCAAAATATCCTTCATCAACAGTAATCACTACTTTCTTTTCTTCTGCCTTCTATGTTAAAAAGATAAGCCAATAGGAACCAGTCTGAATTTCCCCTTCCATTTGAAGCAGCAATTATTTTCAAAAAACTTCAACAATCTAGACTCTTTCCAAACTTCAAAACTGTCTATTAAGTAAGACCAAGTAAAGAATTCCACACTGGGCAGGAGAGATGGCTCAGTAGTTAAGAGCACTTGACTGCTTTTCCAAAGGTCCTGAGTTCAATTCTCAGCAACCACCTAGTGGCGCACAACCAACTATAATGGGATCTTCTGTGGTGTCAGCTCCATATATATAACATGTATAACATAAACAAATCTCTCTATATAAAAAGAATTCCACATTGATTTAACTCAGACAGGCTTTATCAATCTCATATACTAAAATTTTTCATCCTACCAAGTGGTAACAAGGCCCTCAAAACCTTGAACTTCAGAACCTCCTACCTCTACCCCCTTGGTACTGAGACTACAAGTATGTGCTACCATGCTTGGTGGGTTTTCTCAATGTAGCCCTGGCTGGCCTTGAAATTATTCTGTAGAGCAGGCTAGCCTTGAACTCACAGAGAGCCACCTGCCTCTGCCTCCAGTGCTGGGATTAAAGGTATGAAACACCACTGCCCAGCAAGCAGCCTAGCCTAATCTTTATCTTCATACAACCTTCAAAAGCACTGTCTACAGTGCCCATTTTCCAAATGAATATTGAAAACCAAAGAAATATAATATTAAGTAGAAGTCACAGCTCAAATAACATAAAAAACCACCCATTCCTTTATATTATTCTTTCCTTCTTGGTACCAACAAACTATAAAAATTAACTTCATTGAAACAGCAATAGGCTTGTTTTGGCTCAAAGCTAACCTAAAATACTAGAATGAACCCACTACTCAGAATAAAACCACATCCTTTACTGAGATTGTCTGCTACAGTGTATCAGCAATACAGCTTCCACAAGATTTCACCCAGGTTTCACCTTTACTGAGATTGTCTGCAACATCAGCAATACAGCTTCCACATCCTTTACTGAGACTGTCTGCTACAGTGTATCAGCAATACAGCTTCCACAAGATTTCACCCAGGCTGCCTCACATTTAGCACCTGTTCTTATTATAGACACAAAAACAATAACAAAATAATCAAGATAACCAAGTTATGTGCAATCAGCTTTTAGAACAGTTTAAAATTAAAGTTTTATTAAGTGTGTGTGTGTGGGGGGGGAGTGTCAGGGACAACAAGCATTGCCAGGAATCACTAAGAAATGCAGGACAATTATTTAAGATGACACTTTAGGGCTGGAGCATTAGCTGCTCTTCTAGAGAACTTAAGGACTTAAGTTCAATTCCCAGAACCCACATGGAAGTTTACAATCACCTGTAACTCCAGTCTCAGAGAAGCTGACCCCTCTTCTGGCTTACTTAGGCACCAGGCACAATGTGGTACACAGAAATACATTCAGGCTAGCAGACAGACAGAAGGACAGACACTCATACACAGAAAAGGAATTGAAAGCAAAACAGAAACGCGAATCTATGGTGTTCCCTGGAATCTCTGTACTCTGACACAGGAGGATCTTTGAGTCCCAGCCCAGCCTGAGTACTACACAATGAGGCTCCAACACATTGATCCACTTCAGCAAATGCCATTACACTATGAATGTTTCAAGCAGAGAACAATGAGCAGTGACATCTTAGTAGTAGTGTGGTGATACACTTGTTGCCCACAACCTCAGCATTCAGAAGGGTGAGGCAGAACTATCAACAACTTGAGACTAGCCTAGATTTTACAGCAAGATTTTGACTAGAAAACAAAACAAAACCCAAGGACTACAGTACAAAACCCCCAACTTTAGTGAGGACCTTTAAGGAATGCAAAGAGTGAAGTAGAATCAGGGTGACTGGGCTAGTCAGAAGTGAGGGGGTTCCCTAGATTTTTAAAGATTTATTTTGCATCTATGAATGTTCTGTGACATGTATGTTTGCTCACCATATTCATACAATGCCCATGGAGGCCAAAGAGGACATCTGATCCTTAAGACTAGAGTTACAATGGTGTGAGCTGCTACGATGGATGCTAGGAATGGAACTTAGATCCTTTGGAAGAACAGCCAATGCTCTTAACCACATCTAGTCTGCTGAGATCCTAGATTTTTCATTTTAAAACCAGGACAAACTGACTATTCCTAAGAATTAGATATGTCTGGATGCTTGACAGCAAGCAGTACACCAAACTTTCTAGATTTCCAAATTCTTGCTTCCCCCTAAAAATCACAAATTCAATTGTTTCTACCTTATACAAGCCCCAGCTAGCATAACAAAAATTGGTGAAAAATCATATAAAAATTTTAATAATAGTTCACTTTCAGACATGAACTAAAGACCTGTAAAATCTTTTAAAATGAGTTTACTTTTCTCACTGACAAACTTCCAACTTCGTTCCAGATAGGATTTCATTATGTAGTATAAGCTGGTCTCAGTCTCACAGTCCCCCAACCTTATCCTCCAACTATTGGGATTACCAACAAGTGTACCATGCTTGAACAACTTTTACAGCATACACTATTTCCACAAGAGACATATCTAGATGGAAATAAAGTCATGGACTGCTTTGGTCTGCATAACTCTTACATTCTTTTAGTGGGAAAAAGATAATTTTATTCCTTTAATAGTATATAATATTATCCTCGACTATCACTTTTTAAAAGTGAGAGTTCAGAATGTCCTATCTCAGAGCTAGTCAGATTTTAATGTTATTTAGATGGACCAACCTGTAAATCATAGGAGTTTGTACTATCAGGTAAGCCAACATCATGTCTAAATTCTTCAGCTGTCTAGCAAAGGCCTCTGGAGCCACAACCATAGGAATGACAACTTACCAATTGGCGGGTATCTTAAAATATACAAATAACAGGCTCTGCCTAGTTGAGAACAAATGCACATGACCCAAGAGGCACTCATCCTACTTAGCTGAGAGGAAGCTAAGAACTTGTCAGTAGAGCAGAACTTGTTTTGCAATGGAAAAAAAGAACTGAACCTCTACAAAGAGGTACAATCCATATAGACTTTTACAATGCCCCCCTACATATATTTTATATGCCACTTTTCACTTATCAGAAAGGTACAACACAATAGGGTAAAAGTCAATACTGTGAAAAAAAAATAAAAAAAGAAACTGGAAGTGACCATTGGACCTAGTTCATTCTTTTAAGAAAATACGAAGTCAGAGTCACTAGAAAACTAAATCCATATTTAAACCCTCATTATGTTTAATGACTTGATGTCAGTTTCTCTCAAGTGAAAATTAGTAGTTTCTTTTTGAGAACACTTTACTACTCACTCTTATGTGGAAACTGATACCAGGCCATAGTTAGTAAGATATGGGTTTATAATATGGAATTAAAAGAAACTTACCCTTTCCCTCTGTGCAGCTCTGACTTCCAACCCAGTTTCTATAGAAACAGGAGGGCAATGCCAGTGCCAGAAGTCTGGCACTTAGAACTCATCTTTTAGTTGCTGAGTAATAAAGCCATATCCAAAAGTCAGCTATAGGTTTTGTCAGTAGTCCCTAAAAAGAAACCCAGGAAGAAAAAAAGATGTTTAACTAATTACTGTACTTAGAAGGCTACCTTTAAACCAGGCAATTCAAAAAGGAGAGGGATTCAATATTCTTTCTCTCTGTAAATATATACATATATGTGTACACACACACACACACACACACACACACACACACACACACACACACACACACACGTGCGCGCGCGCGCACTTCAGTTTAGTCATCCATAAAGGAAAGTAAACAAAACAAGGTATCTCAAAAACAAAACAAAACAAAACAAAAAAAAAACCAAACAAACCAAAAGCCCTGATCTATATTCTCCTCTTGTTTAAGCCTCTCGTTTCTGAGGATAAGTCAACCTATAATATCATAAATGAATCTTTGAGAGGTTCCCAGAGATGCCGACACTGCTGAGGTTGATGAAAATTCCCCTTAAGTCACACACAACAAATTTTTAAAAAGTAAAAAATATAGAATATGAAAATCTGATTGTAATTTTTCATTGGATATCAATGTGACTACTTGGCAAATATACTTCAAAACCCTTTAAGAATCTACACATTGGGGCTGGTGAGATGGCTCAGCGGGTAAGAGCACCCGACTGCTCTTCCGAAGGTCCCGAGTTCAAATCCCAGCAACCACATGGTGGCTCACAACCATCCATAACGAAATCTGATGCCCTCTTCTGGAGTGTCTGAAGACAGCTACAGTGTACTTACAAATAATAAATAAATAAATCTTAAAAAGAAAAAAAAAGAATCTACACATTAAAAATACCATTCTTGCACCTAAACTGGTATAATGTAAATTAAGATTATCCTCTGAGTCTTATACTTGGCCATACACATGAATATTAATATTTGTTTTCTCACTGTGTGATTTGGTACTATAGACTGAGTCTTGTTTCTATGTGAAAAAAATTAGCCTGTGAAGTATATAATTTAAAGACAATGTAATTAGGACCCACTCATCAGTCATGCCCATATCCACCTTCCCAAAGTTCTAGGTTGGAGGAATGCTCAGTGATAGAATACTTGCTGTCCATGTAGGCCCTAGGTTCACCCAAAACAAAGAGAAAAAACAAAATGAAACCCAAAACACTAAATTACAGGGTGTCAACGTGTGTGTGTGTGTTTGTATGTATGTATGTGTGTGTGTATGTGTGTTGGTTTTGTCCTAGTTTTGTTGTTTTCCTGAAACAAAGCAAAACAATAAATACTTCACAGTTAATTTTTACCAGTGCAACTTTGGGACTTATATACAAGGAGTAAGATTATAACTATTAATTTTATCACACAGAACACTGTATCTAGATCAAAAGCAGTTTCTTAAATGTTTGTGTGTGTGTACATGCTGTCAGGGTTCAAACCCAATGCCTCGAAAACCTGGGCAAGCATCTGCCAAACCTTAATGTACATATGAATTATCTGGAGATTGCCACTGCATCCACCAGGTCTGAGATGAGCCTCTACAATTTTGCATTCCTAACACCTTTCAAGTGATACTAATGTAATGCTATTTGGCTGGGACCATGTTTTTAGCAACAGGGATCCAATATGGTCAGCAATATACATATTGTACTGAATCAAAATTGTACTGGTTTTGTTGTTATTGTTTTTGTTTTCTAACAATTCTTAAAAGGTTGTACATTTCTGAGTATGCATAAGCTTTTGTCTCTAGAGCAGTGGCTCTCAGCACTGGCAGCACAGTAGAATTACTTGGGCACTTACACAAAGGAAAAACAATTGCCGAGGCTTTGCAGAGTCACTTCACCCATCGCAATTCAAGTCTATCTGAAGAACAACCTTAACTATTGCAATTAAAATTCCCAAAGTTCCTCGAGGAGTCAGGGTTGAGACCTCTGCTACAGAATGCAGAAAAATCCCAATTAAGGAGTACAGTTTAGTGATGTGTTTCTATAAACAAAGATATGATGGGATATCACAAGCATTTGACACAAAGAAAGAAGTTCCAGGTCACCTTTTAGCTATATGGAGAGTTCTAGGCCTATCTGGGCTACAAGACACTTTGCCTAAAAACAAAAAGTGTACAATAAACTATAAGATACTCATCTTGGGAGACAAGTAAAACTATTAATATTATATTTCTATATACTAAAATATAATTATATGGAATATTGATTTTTCAAATATTAAAATGTTACAAAAAATACATAGCACCTCAGTATTAAATTTTGATGACAGTTCTACTGTTGTCATAGGTGCACTAACAGGCTCAATATTAAAAAATGTTATTAAGTCCTTTTTCTGGGTAAAAAAGTAATCCACTAGTCACCCGAAAATTCATACAATAAACTTAAACAATTTAAAAACTGAGGCCAGCCTGGTCTACAGAGTGAGTTCCAGGACAGCCAGGACTACACAGAGAAACCCTGTCTCAAAAAACAAAAACAAAGCAAAACAAAAAATCTGTTTTGCATAGATAATAACCATTTAATGGAAAGTCTTTGCTTTTAAAGACAGTCTCATTTTCGTATCTTGGATTGCCTGGAACTTGCTACATAGAGCAGGCTACCTTCAAACTCAGGCATTCATCTACCTGCCTCTGCCTCTCTGCCTCTGCCTCTGGAGTGCAAGGACAATAAAGGCATGTAATACCAAGAACAACTAGACCCTTTAAATTCTAGGATAAAAATTTAGTTTGACACCACTAGAAAAAATTATGAAATATGAAAAGCATATTTCAGAAACTATGTGTAAATACAATGGAAATTGCTATATTAATTTAATAAGACACAAATACTATGAAGCAGAAGATGACATACCAGAAGGAAGACCATTCTGAAAGCTTAGGGTGGTCAACAATTAAAAGCCTAAAGAAATAAAACCTGAGTAACTACAAAAAACACTAAATGAAACCTCAACTGTACAACACATACTAAAGCATGCTGGAAGCCTTGTTCCTGTATCTACAAAATAAACGTTAAAACACGCTGCAGAAGAGCATCACCATGGCTCAGTGGATAAGGATACTTGCTGTGAAAGCTCGGAGACCTAACTTGAGCCACAGGATTGAGTCCACATGAAGGTAGACAAGGAAAAACAACTCCATAAAGTCATCCAACCTTCACATGTGCCTACACACACGTACCACATACTTCTTATGTGTATGGATGTCACTGTGTACCTTTGTGAACCACATGCCTGCCTGGTGCCTGAGGATAGAACAGGGCATCAGATGCCCTGGAACTGGAGTTATAGATAGCTGTGAGCTACCATGAGGGTACTAAGAATAAAGCTGGGTCCTCTGGAAGAGCAACCAGTGCTTTTAACTTCTGAGCCTTCTCTTCAGCTCCAATTAAAAAAAAAAAAAAGTAAACCCCAAAAGAATATATTCATGATCTTTATAGAAATGTTAATTTCCCTTGGCCCATTAAGGCATGCATGTGTGTGTGCTTGCAGGCACAAGGGGGCACATGTGCACGTGCACGCACACATACTCTCACACACACACACATACTCTCTCTCTCTCTCACACACACACACACACACACACACACACACACACACACAAGAAATGCTTTCAAGATAGGCCAGCCATATTATTCATGTTAACATCTGATATCTCAAGGATACCTCAAGTTCCTTGTCATGTTTCACTTAGTCAAAACATGCAACTTTTCTGGTGTTGAGTTAGAAATTTTTTTCTCTGACACCTGTGTGTGTGTGTGTGTGTGTGTGTGTGTGTGTGTGTGTGTAGTAGTAGTAGTGCCTGGAGATCAAACCCAGGGCCTTATGCACCCTATGGAAAGTGCTCAGACACTGGACTACATACATACCTAATTCTTCAATTAAATAGTGGTCCTTCTTTGTTGGTAAGGCAAATTAAATACTACAAGAATTAGTACCTTGAAGAAATAACAGATTATAAAACTGCTACTTAAATGACAAATCTTTCCTGTTTCATTTTGAGACTGGATTCTGCCATGTAATACTGCAGTAATACTGCAGACTGGCCTTGAACTTTATTCTGCCTCCCAAGTGTTAAGACTGCAGGCATACATGCGTCACAGCATACAGCACTTAGGTAGCAACTTTAAATGAGAGTATTTACAATTTTGTTCTGTTTGCTTCAACAATTTTGAGCTTAACTTCTGGGGATCTCTGCTTCTCAGCCCGGAAACATAACCTTTTTGATCTCCTACCTATATTTCAATTCAAGTCACCTTCTTTTCTCATTCCTCAAACATATGAACCTTGGTTTATACCTCTGCACTCTATGCTCTCGGGTCAGTATTATTTAATTAATAGCCAACAACCACAGAACACAGCAGTTATCTGAGAAGCTTGTAAAGGAACAAACTCTCAGACCATGCTGGTCCTTAACAAATTTCAAAGTAGCTAGAATAGAGGAACAAACAGCCTACTTCTTAAATACTGCAAATGTTAATACAATATCATTTGCAATTAAACACCCACACTTTTTCTCAAGTTTACAGCTTTAATCCTATCTATGGCTTCCACAAAAAACACAAACAAACCAACCAACCAGTGAGGCAAAATTAATGAGCATGAGAGCCATCTAGCCAGGGCAAAGGCTTGGTTAGAATCCTGGGTCCACAGTGTCAGATTAGAATATAGAAAAGTTAAATAAGGCAATGTGTAGAATTTGCAGGATGCTTAGCATTTAGTAATTAGTAAATGGTTGCTATCAATGATCTATCTCCACTCCCATCTCCTCAAATTTGCTTGCCCTTTGGAATTTCCTATTTTGGTTGACCCAATCAATCACCTTTTTCAGGACTTAGTCTGTGCATCTTTTCCATTCACTAAGTTGCTATATTATTTCTTATTCATGTGTTTGTCTAACCTGTCCATCAAACTCCCTCCACCATTTCTTATCCTCTTCTAATAAACTTTTGTAAAGCCTTTCTTATTCATCCCAACTTTAGAAACCTATTCATATAGTCATATCCATTGTTTATCTATGAAAGAAAAATAAAACATTAGCAACTAATCTGTTACATCTTTCCTATTACCTTAAACTGCTAAATTTTTCCCTAGTGGTTATTTACCTTGTTTTATCCAGTTCCTTAAGTAGTGTATAGCTCTTAAGTAGTGTATACCACTGTCATACAGTGGTAGAAACTACCTGATACTTTATTTCCTACACTCAGAATCTTGGTTCCTTATACATAGTCAATATTCAAACTGTTAAAAACTTATGGAAGATGAATATTACAATCAACTGAATTGAAGCATGGTAAATACTTTAAGCCTTTAAGCTCAGAACTTTTTTCCCCAAGACTTGGCCATTCAATAAGCCCAAGTTAGTATTAAGGTGCTGTAAAGCCTGATGTGTCACATGCTATAAACTCAGCACTCAGAGAAGCAGAGGTAGGAAGATATTGAGTTTGAGACAAACTCAAAAAGCTTGTAACCAACTTACTTAAGCTATGAAATAGCAATTTACAAAATCTAGATGGTTTTACTTAAGGTAATGCTTCTTTTCAATTTTAACCATTGCTAAGCTTTTAAAAATTAATTCAATTCAGAGGTCTCCAGGAAGAATATGCTACATCTAAATTATACTAAAGACACTGGGAAACCATACAAATAAATTCCTCCACATTTTAAAATCAGAACATTTCACCAGTTAATTATCCTTCAATGCAGCTAAGAACACTAAATTTCATGAATACCAGTTTCAGAATAGTTGTTACACTATGTATCTTCTCATTTTGCATATGGTTTTATATAATAGATTTTTAAAATGCTGATTTTAAAGTTTTCCCTCATTCTTGAGATGAAGCCTGAGACCTCAAAAAGTTAAGCAGTGCAACATAATTCTCCAGGTGAAATACTGGCTACTGGGCTCATCATTCTCTAGATGAAATATCTGCCTACTGGGCTGGAGAAGGCTCAGCGGTTAAGAGCACCAACTGCTCTTCCAGAGGTCCTGAGTTCAATTCCCAGCAACCACATGGTGGCTCACAACCATCTGTAATGGGATCTGATGCCCTCTTCAGATGTTTCAGCAATAGCTTACTCATATACATAAAATAAATAAATATATATATATATATATATATATATATATATATATATATATATATATATATATATTTGCCTACTAATTGGTAAATTACTTGACTAGCAAGAGAGAAAATATAATGAAATTACCAACAGGTAAGAACTTCTTGGAGATGCAAGGAGAGCTCAATAAGCAAAGCCTTACATGAACTACCTCATAAGCAAACTTGGCTTAAAAACACTTTAACATGGGCTGGAGAGATAGCTCAGTGGCTAAGAGCACTGACTGCTCTTCCGGAGGTCCTGAGTTCAATTCTCAGCAACCACATGGGTGACTCACAACCATCTGTAATGGGATCTGATGCCCTCTTCTGGTATGTCAGAAGATAGCAACACTGTACTCACATAAAATAAATACATCTTTAAAAAATCTTAACACACCAAGAACCTGAAAAGTTCTGGTTTCCTCATTTTGTCCCTCTCACTTATCAGTGACACATAATAAGCTGTGAGACTAAATCATCCAAGGGGCCCAAACAAACCTATGGGGGAAAGTAGCCAGTACAGACTAGCTGATTCCCTAAATCTTATGGAAGTGATAAACAGTTCTAAAATATGCAAACCCATTTAAAACCAAGTGAGGAAGTTGTATGATCTACAAAGAAAGCTGTACTTGCTTACTTGGTTAATGTGCAGGAAGGATGCTCAGGCTATTAGGATAACTGAACAAATGAAAGCAGTGAGACAAAAGTCAGAAAACACTGCCCATTCATTTCCCTCAAGTTGCAGTTGCCAAAATTTCACAATTAATCTCTTTGAGGGACAGGAAAATAAATATAAGACCATTTTGGATAAAACATTTATCATTTCCAATAATAAAAGAAAAAAACCTTGTGTTGCACCATTAAATCACCATGAAAGGTGAACACTAAGGTTAATGACAAATGTCAAAAACTTAAATAAGACAGCAAGGCTCAAGTCTGTAATCAAATGCTAACACACTTTGGCTCCCACATTAAAATATTTTTTTCAGGTAACAAAATATACTCTAAAATAAAGCACAAAAGAATTACCAAGAACAAAGTTGCAGAATTTTGTAAATACCTAAGTGAGGGGAGGGAGCTTAACACCAGCAATGTCTAAAGACTTCCAAGAAGAGAAACATAACCGAAGCATTAAGTGCCCTCACCCTAGTAATTATATTTTTGACCTCTAAAAAGCCCTCTTACCTGTTTACAAGTTTAAACAGCTGTTTACCACTGGAACACCACCTTGTAGAGTATAACCGTGGCATCCTTGGTTGATAATCACCTGTTGCCTATCATCATCCCGCATGGAGACAAGACAGCACTAGGGCTCTTCCATCCGAGGTTAAAATTCAAAACAAGCCCAACAAGCCTGCATGCCAAGGTGGTCTTCGTCTGCAACTATTAGTTTTAAAACTGGCAAACAACCATGGTGTCTGAAGCCAAAGGTGCAGAATTGCTGGCTTCCTCTTGAACTCCAGCGTTGTCACTGTGCACCGAAGTATCCTGCTGCAAACAGGGGAGTTTTTCTCCTGTACTGGGAACAGGCTTCCAAAGCTCAAGAGCCCCTGTACAGGATAATGCAGGAACTAAAGGCAAACCAAATCCTCCTTAAGGATGCCTCCATTTTTTTCCTCAAAATCTGTACTACCAACCGAAGTGACTGGGCCTGAGTGTGCGTTCGAACCTATGAAACCGTCACGGTGCATGCACATCCAAGGCATGTGGAACCACAGGTCAAATAAGGCACAGATACCAAGTAACGGTTCTAATTACAAATGCTAGCTCTCAGGAACTCTTCATCCATTCAGAACTAAACCCATCACTGCATAACTCTGGTAAGAAGCCCCTGGAGATGGAGGAGCTCCTCAAATGTGTCAGGAAAGGCTTTATTAACATCATCATTAACATTTAAAAGGCAACCGGAGCATTTCTCCTTCTTTTGGCAATTTGGTGCAAATGTTAAAAGTGCAAGATAATGCAATTTCAAACTTTTCTTCAAATTAAAAAATGAAACTAAAGCCAAACGTGATGGGTGAACAAAATAAATCAAAACTTAAATTTCAGGAACTCCGGCTCTTCAAACCAGCAAAGCCCCCGACTCGTGCACTGTGTTGAGGCTTAGAGTGCTTGCCCCGGCTTCTTGCATGCCAGCAAACAGCACCCTCATCCTGTTGAGGACCGAGAAGCAAAGGATCCCCTTCACTGCAAACAAAGGGGGGTCACTGTAACACTATGATCCTTCAGAATTGACACACCGTGATAGTCAAAATGAAACTGATGATCTCCCTGCTTCTTGCTCAAGACATACAAGATCTGAGCAGCAGCAAGTACCCCCTCCTGCTGCAAACAAAGGGGTCAAGGTTTGCCGTCAATTCACTTCCAGGCAGAAAAACATTTTCCTCAAAAGAAACAATTTATTTAGAATAAAACAAAAGCAGCTCAACTGTGAGCTCATGTTTGAGTGACAGCTACTTTTAAGCTGTGTGAGCCATAAAAAGGGTTTTTCTTTACTTTTCCAGAAATCTTGTGTACACAGCACAAAGCAAAGAGGTCATTTTTTCCACTTAAAACACCGGCATTGGCATCACAATAGCAGATACACAATGTTAAGCTGCCATTTTAGTAAAATGCACAAAATACTAAACAGATTAGCTTTCTTCCATCAGAGGCCCATGTAAACTCCACATAAGCCACTTCTCTTCAAAAAGGTCCATTAGAGCTTTGAATTCCGTATCTTCATCCGCTGTTCACCAGTTTTGCTTGCGGGAGGGGGAAAAAAAGGTTATTCAGTACAAACGTTTACAGTATTAAAAATATATATATATTTCCCCTATGCCATTATAGATGAACATAGTATTAACAAGACCTTCCTGGATAGTCCACTTTAACTTCAAAAAGCACCAATAATATCCACTGGCACAAACCTTGAAATAAATTTACTATATGAACACACAAATAACAAATAAAATAGGGTTTGACTTTTTAAAAGACTGTTATCAAGGATTAGAGGACTGAAAATATTGTTTATCCTCAAAAAAAAAACCTGACTAATGCATGGTCAAATGTTCAGGAAAATGCAGATTTATAATTAACCAATATCTTCTAAATATAACTAAAAAAGTGGAACAGAAAGATGGAGTTTAGACAAAATTTTAACCCCTCTACGCTTATTTTTGTTATTTCTATGGAGTAATAAAGACTACTCCATTGCTAGGTAGCCGGGTTAAAGTCACAAAGCCATTTACAAACCACCTTTACCTATGTTACCAAAGACAGCAGGTGTTACCTTCTGTTAAGAAAACACACAATTTGCTTAACAGTCAGAAAATACTTTAGGACTCACTTTTCAATTCTGTTCAAGGTATACACATAAGAATTCTTCATCAAGCTTAATCATTTACTGTAGTTGCCTGAAATCATTTCCCACTATTAAGGACATCACTCTAACCAGAAAGTTAACAAGGCTAACTCTGGTTCTTGCTCTCATACCTTATTCCTACTTCAAAACCAGACTTTGTAACAAAGACAGGAGGGGAAAAAAATTCAGAAATTGTCTCCATTTTTTTTTTCCACTAAGTCATTAAGGCCCTCTTCAATAGAAGATCTCATAATTCTGTTACTACAGAAGTTTTGATAAATGGTTCTTATATGGATACAAACTGCAGTTCAAGCTGTGCCTGCAAAATGAGCAATTTTATCAGCTAAAAAAAGCTAACTTAATTTTTAAAAAAAAGATTAAAGAAAAAGTCAGTGAACATCTGCCCATAACATAGTTTTTAAATAAACTATGACTCTGACTCTGAAAAACACCTTTTACTGCTATGTATCAAATGATCTAAGTGAGTCAGTCAGTCACAAAGAGGTTACCACCTTCAAGATATAACAAAAGCTTATAGAAGCCAGAGGATGTACAATTTAATAGGTTAATTCTGAAAGGAAAACTACCTTCAGTTTGATGGTGTACAAGTATACATTAAAAATTTAGGTTTCTATATGAAAAATTCTTTACAGGAAACACTAGTCCACAATTAAGTAGAACCATTTGCTAGAAGCTAAATGATTGCTTAATTTCAATAAACTTTGAAGCTGTGATCATGTTTTAATCTTATTTTTACCAGTATATTTAACACATAAATAGCATACTTAAGAAATTTTCTTTCTATTCATTTTAATTGAGTTTCTGAAAAGATAAAAAGCAGTTATACACTAAAGTACTAAATTAAAAAAAGGAAAAAGAAAAAAGGGGGGGGGGGCTGTTAAAATGAACATTCAGGGAGGCCAGGGGAGGATTTTGGATCCCAAGGGACTAGGTGCTGGGAACCAAACCTGGGTCCTCTGGAGAGCAGCCAGCATGTCGTTGGCAGACATACATGCAGGCAAAACACCCATATGCATGAAATAAAATTTTAACAATTTTAAAAGAATATCCAATGTGGGATTCTGATGGCTAATAAGATTAGAAACATTTAGACTTTGCTGTCAATCAAATTCTGAAGATTCAAGTGGCTAATTGACAAATATGAACCTGCACAAGCATAGGCAACACCAATAAGATGGCACTTTGTGGGTAAGCACCAAACTAATTTACATAATACATCCATTTGGGAATGGCATCAAGCCACTGTTTCAAAAATACTGAAGCAATAGATCAGATCTAATAAAATGTAGCAGTGTCAGATAAGGGTTCAAATAAACATGGAGCAAACCATCACAACACATTTGATTAACAGTAAAATTAGACTTCACAGACTACTCTCTAACAGTAGAAATCATTTGCCCAACTACCTTATTAAAAAAAAATACTAAAAAGTAATGGCTAGTGCAATTATTTAAACTGGAAAAATCTACCTAACTAAAAACTGTACCGAAACTCCATGTTCACAGACTACACTTGCATCAGCTTCTAAATAGATGTCTCATTTCAAGCCAAATGTTGCATTTTTGGAGGCAAAAGACACCCAAAGTCATAGTTGGAGGATTTCAGTATTGTACACCTTTGTGCTCAGAAACCTATACATTCTTTTTCTCAAAAAATTCCAAATTAAAATAAAAATCATAAATACATAAGTGAAGAACAAAAAGTATGATGTAGTGATAAGGTTTTCATACTGACATGCTTTATATACAGTCATAAGGAAAAACTAAAATTACGTGACTTTTTCTGATGCTATTTCAAACGAGCTTTGATAACAGAAAGAAAACAGTTGGGCTCTGCAAGGCTTTGAGTAAGTCACATTCACAGAATAGAAAAATGACCATGATCTAAAAACTCAAGTTCCTAATCGAAACTAAATATTGGGCCCTGTTGAAGTCCTCAGTACTTAATTAATTATATGAGGAAGAAAATCGTATTTAATAATGGCCTTAGAAATCACAAGTGGTAGCAGAAGAGCACATAAAACAAAACAAAAACCTCCATTATTATAAAATAACAAAAACCCTTATTAAAAACCAGATGTCAAATCCTCAGCTCTTTATTTTGTGGGGAGAGGGCTTGGGTGGGGTGGGGAGGGGACCTGTGCAGGTAAATTAATTACAGATACGTGAAAAATTTAAAAAAAAAAAAAAAAAAAAAAAGATTTTCTAACAATGAAATCTCAAACCTCTCCATCCAGGCAACAGTCAAAAATATCAAACATTAAATTTCAAAGATATTCAAAACACTGTCACCAATGTAATGCCACTACTCGTTTAAACATTAAAAACAAACAAACAAAAAAACTGAAGGCATTTTCTTCAAATACACTGAGAGCATTTTACAATCACCTTTTAAAAACTTCTGTAATTTAGATGTCTGATTAATGTCTACTGGGGGAAATAAAAGGGCTACTTATAAGCCTGCAGACAACTCTTACTGAAACCAGAAATTTCTTAAGTGGATACAGAAAACTTCATTTTTGGTTTTGAAGTATGCACAATATAACTGTATTAGCTACACCTCTCAGTCAGTAAGAACACTATTGTGCACCTAACTTACCAACAAATTCTCATTTTAAAAGCATTTACTCATTTCTTGCATACCAGTTTAAAATGTAAATGGTTTATAACACAAGCCTCAACTTTTACCAATTACTGCTACAAACATGGGATACAAAACTCAAAAACTAATGATATGTTAAAGCAAACTTTCTGGGAATAAACTGTATATTTAAAGAAATACTCAAACACCTGATTAAAATAATTGGACTTTGCAACACCTGATCAAATTTTAGTCACACAATGCTTCTAGTTTAGATTATCTATGCACCAATCAAATCATTTTCAGTACAGAGTAAATATTATCAAAAGGTTCTTTTCTCCAAATTATGATTTTAAAAATTGTGGGTTTTATCATTTTGAGGATTTTTTTAAAAAAAAGAAAGAAAAAACCTCAAGGTTGAAAAAGAAAAAAAAACTAAAGAAAAAGAAGAAAAATTATGAGGGTAAGAATTCCTAATTAATGCAACCTATCTTCCCGCTACCTTCAGGGCATCCCTTTCACTTAATAACTAAACTGCCCCGATATCTATTTTAAGGAGGTTTACAAAAATATATATATAAAAAAAAAAATCAACTAAACTAATTGAAAGAAATTTTCATCTGATGCTATATCCCATTACACATCACAAAACAAGGAACCATGTCAAGTAGTAAATACAAGTTACACATGGACTTTAGGACGCACCACGGACAATGATCATGACCAGGTAATCTTCTTCAGATTTGGCCAGTGCCTTGGCAGGGGAATCCAGGAACTGCTGAGAGAACTCACAAGGTGGGAAGGCATGAAGAACCCCGGTGTTTTCCTTGTCTTTATTGCCTCCCACAGGGAGGCTGATCACCCCAGCTGCCTGCTTTTGCTTTAAATAGGACACAAGGTTCCTAAGTGGCCTCTGAGTAGAGGCGGCAGTGTCTGATGTGGCTGAGGAAGAGGAGGATCGGCTGTCAGAACTTCCAGGTACAGCCAGGAGAATGGCATAACCATTAGGCCCTGCCACTTTGATGCGTCGAGTTACTTCATCCAACTTGGGTTGGTCCAAACGGAGCCGCTGAGTGATCTTGAGCTGGGCTACTTTGCCTCCAGTTGAGCCCTCCACAAGTAGACTGCTAGCAACTTGGAGGTCACCCTGCAATAGATGCATGTTGGAAGGGAAGTTGCTGTTCTTCAATAGAAGCATGCCCTGCCAAGCCAAACAGAGTTTGGGAGAGGATGCTGCCACAGGAGCTGTCCCTCCATCCTGTTTCTGGGAAGGTGGCTTCTGCTTTGATGAAGAAGTGCTGGCACTGGGTGCATTGCCATCAGATCGGTCTTCCTTTTTCAGAGGGTTTTTTCCCTCTGTGGGAGCAGCTGTCCGGTGCTTCCTATCCCGTTCAGCTGATGCAGAGTTTTTACGGTCTCGCTTGTCACTCTGGCTCTTCTCCAAACTGCCCCGTCTATCTCTGACTGGGGAAGGCCTTTCCAAGAGTAGAAGACGAGATGATCGATCATTGTCACTGTTGTAGCGATCTCTGTTACTGCTCAGTTCTGGACTTCGGTCAGGAGAAGGAGAGCAGTGACGCTGTTTTCGAGGCCGTTCACTCTCAGGTGATCTATCAAGATGTCGTCCTCCACTTTCCTCAGGCAGCCTTCGCTTCCTTGGCTGGTCCCTGCTGCTAGGCAAGTCCCGATCACCTCTGTCCCTGTCCAATGACCAGCCATCTCTCCTTCGATCCAAGCTATCCAGTGGCTCATACGCAGTGACAGCACTAGTTGCAGCACGGGCACTGCGTTCTCGAACCGGTGGTGGGGGTGGCACCCAGTCAGAATCAGTATAAAGGTCCCTATCACGATCTCTGTATAGTAAGGGTGGTGTCCTATCCCGAGCACTCCTTAAAGGGTCAGGTGCTCGATGTCCAAAAGTATCTGTCACTAGTTCATAATGGGTCAAGGGCAGAGGCTGAAGATATTGCTGCTGGTAACGATGTTCTGTGTCTGCAAAGTCTACCCTAAGGCGACGATCTGGGCCACCAAGTGGGAATCCACGCATATGGGTCCAGGCAGCATGAGCAGCATCCAAGCTTTCATACTGTATATATGCCCAACTGTCACCTTTACGGTAGTCTATGGTTCGAATGGTGCCAAATCGATCAAATTCTCGTGCCAGGGCAGCAAGAGGCACCCAAGGTCCCAGACCACCCACCCAAAGTCGGGTGGTAGGTGTGGCTTTACCATAACCAATCTTGATTGGATTCCGAATTATAATTTTGCCAGACATTGCAAGTTTGGCCCTGTGAGACATGTCTAGGTTCTCAAATTTGAGAAAGCCATAGGTACTGGTCTGGCCTCGAGAAGGCCTCTTAATGTCCACTTCTGTGATGACTCCAAAACGATCAAAAGCCCTTCTGAGATCATTTTCCGTCACAGTGATATCTAAGTTGCCCAAGAAAAGTGTCCGGTTGGCACGCTGATCATCCTCAGGTGAGATCTCATCCACTTCTCGGAAAGGAGCGGTACCTGCTCCAGCTCCCACCCTCGGCTCCAGGCTGTACGCCGGGCGCACCCGGTCATAGAACGGATAGTCTCGTTCTCTTTCCAGCTCTCGGGGCAATGGTGGCGGGGGTGGAGGAGGCAGGCGGCCCAGGGCCAACTGCTGCAACCGGTAGTCTCTGTATCCCAGAGCAGCACCGCCAGGGGAGAGCGACCTCTGACCTCCCCCTCCTCCAGGGGCGTGCCGGTGGCTACCGACCGAGGTCCCGACCACGCTGGACGACGGGGCGTATGCATCTTTGTCTAACGGGGAGCGGCTGCGGCGCCGGCTCACGTACACGGCTTCTATCTTCAGAGGCCGGTCATAGAGCACCAGGCGGCCTCTGGCATGCTTGGCCGCCCTCGCGTCCTCTGGCCTCCGGAAGTTCACAAAGGCTACCCGCTCATCCCCGCTGCCAGAACCTGAGAGGTGACTGATTTTGACACTTACATCACCGAAGCGTTTGAACTCGTGAAACAGCCCGTCCTCCACCGCCTCGTCGCTCAGCTGGGACCCCAGCTCGCTGATCTTCAGGGTCTTGTACTCCACGCCGTCCCCGCCGCCGGGCGCGGAGGAGGCGGCCCCGGAGGAACGCGACTCCCCGCCTCCACCCCGGGAGCTGCTGCGCGACTCGCCCCCGCCTGAGGAATTTTTGGTGCTCGGGGAGCTGTAACTGTGCAAGCGGCTACTGGAGCTGCCCCCGCCGGTCTCGTACTCGCGGCTGCCGCCCCGGCTGCTGGACTTGTCCAGATGAAGGCTCCGCCGCGACCCGCCGCTGTCCGTCTTCCCGCTGCTGCTCCCATTGCTGCCGCCGGAGCCCCCTAACTTCTTGCTCCGCTCCCCACGAGAACTGGAGTCCTCACCGCCACGGGAGCGCTTGGGCTTGACCGGCGAGCGCTCCTTTCCTTTCATTGTTGAGGGTCGCCGGAGGTCGTCTCTGCGGAGCTGACTAACCCGCCACCCCGCGCTCGTTTCACACAGCGGACTCGCACGCCGCCATCTTGGACTCCGCCGCGGCAAAGGCTCCCGCCCCGCAGACCTCATTGGTCAATTAATTCACTCTTCAGCCTTCTCATTGGAAAAACTATTTGTCCGTCTTTACATCTCCCCGCGCTCCGGGAAGGCGCCCGCCCCGACGCTGTTATTGGGTTCCCAACGCCCTAATCGCAATACCTCATTGGTTATATTCGTTGTCTATCTTAACGGTTCCTCGCGCCAGGCTGTAGCTCCGCCCCTCGCACTTCATGGTCACCTGACCCAAAGCCTAGAAGCGTTGATTGGACAAAAACTCTGCCCTGTAACGGTACTTCTAGCACGGCGAACGCAGCGAGCCCACCTTCTCTTCCCTTTCATTGGTTTGCAGCCACGTCTTTTAAATCACTACTCGGGAAGTCCGAACATCAGTTCAGGCGTTTTTTCCTGAAAACTTGGCTCTCTCCGATCTCGCGAGAGACAAAGAGCTCGCTCACTCACTCGCTCGCTCTCTTTCGATCCCAGTCTTCCAACTTCTCCGGCGGCTGAAGAAAGTTTAAATCTGATTGGATGTTGGCGAGGAACATGATTGGATAAAAGCGCTGTCCATCACTCACTTAAAGGCGTAGGCCCAGAAACTGAGGAGTCTGAAGGTGAAAGACTAAGACCACGCGCTTGCTGTGCGACGTCACTTTGCTGTCGCGAGATGGTGACAGTGAGTCAGGCCCGCCTCCCCGCGCTTTCGGCGTTCTCTTAAACATTTGTTAGGTCCTTACGGTGTACTTGCCTGTGCTTCGGTCCTTCGAGTCTGGAACTTGCGGGCTCCGCACTGTCCTGTCTGGGCGGGACAATGGGCTCGGTGGTCCTTCCGGCTGCTGGCCCTCGCTCGATCCGCTTAGGCAGCTGTCCCGGGAAGTCCAGCCGACACCATCTTAGTTAGCAGCCTGGAAAAGCCCCACCCCCGTGCGCGAGAAAACGCCTGCCCCGGTCTGTGCGGCCGGCTGGGGCGGTGAGTTCAGGGTTCACGGAGCCTCGGGTCACGCTGACGCCCTGGGCGGTACCGAGTCACTGCCCGCCCGCGGACATAGGGAACAGCGCCGCGGAGCCCTGGCCAGTCTCAGTGGCCGCCTTAGGGCCCGCAGTGACCTGTGCTGCAAGCCTACTGGCTGCTCCGACCTGCAGCACCACTTGCAGACCTTTTTTTTTTTTTTTTTTTTGCTTCTTGCTTTATGTTGTGAATCCGTGTAAGGTTTGCATTTATAAAAGATGTGTGAGACATAATATAGCTGCGTCACACTTCTCACTGTGCTGACACTACATTTATCTCGTTTCTTGGACCTCAGCACTCCGATTAATCCATAGTAGGACCACCACATGGCCACCTTGCCCCGCTCCTTTATCCACCTCCTTTGACGCCTTCAACCGTGACTCACGTCTAAACGCCTCCCCGCCCCCCACCTCGGCGACCCCATGCTCTGAGTCTCTTAAACTTATGTAATACTGGTGATCATGAGATGAGATGGGTAGTCTATCCCAGTGGTGTTTACCTCCTGGTGAGGGGAAATTGGCTTTTTGCAGTCTCCCCAAAACTGTACCTAGGAGAGGTTAGAAAGATTTTAGTATTTACATCTTCTAAAACTGAGTAGAGAATGTGTAAAACAGGACATTTTTACAAGGTGATAAGAATGCTCTCCCCCAAAACTTGAATTCTAAATTTATAAGCTGCTTGAAGATTAGATACACCAACCTTATTAGCCCTATTTCAACCGTTTTGTTTTGTTTTGTTTTGTTTCTGTTTTGTTGGTATATAACCCTGAAATTGGTGAACATTTGGGCCAAAATCTCTTGGTCACAGCAATAAAGATTTGAAAGAAGCTCAATATGTAAGTTATAAACCCCAAAATATTACGAAGCATAGACATACTTGTATATTAAAAGTAGCTGTTATGTGGCTTTGGGAACACCTGTATCCCAGCTGCTCTTGAGGATAAGGATCACAATTTCTTTCTTCATTAGCCAGAGTAACTTGTTAACTTGGTGAAATTCTATCTTAAAATCACCCCTACACAAAAGTCCGGAGACACAGCTCAGGACCCTTGGGCACCTATGTGAAGCTCTAGGTTCAATTCCTAGTACTGGAAAAAAAATTATTTTAAAGATTTATTTAGCAGGGCATGATAGTGTACCCCTTTAATCCTACCACTTGAAAGTCAGAAGCAAGCAGATCTCTGTGAATTCAAGACCAGAGTTATCTATATGGTGAATAGTAGGCCAGCCAAGACTGTATAATGAGACTTTGTCATAAAAATATTTATGTGAATGTTTGCATGTATGTTAGTATTCTAATATCCAGAGAAGCCAGAGAGGGTGATGGAGCCCTGAAGCTGGAGTTACAAGGCTGTGAGTCACCAATCTGGGCCACTGGGGAAACAAACTGTAGTCCTCTGTAAGAGCAGCAAGTACTCTTTAACACCTGAGCCATCTCTCAAGGCCTGCAAAAATAATGTCTAAAAGACTGTTAACATAAAATGCCATCAATCAGAGAAAAATGTGTATAATAAACTACCAATTGTGGTTTTAAAAGTTGTGGGTTGCATATATATGCTTATACTTTTATTGAAATTGTTACAGAGATTGCTCTTAGGGACAGGGCTGAGACTCTGGAATTAATAAGAAAAATTTTCCTTGTAGGATTTTAGTTTAAAAATGTACAATAGTAGAATATTTTCTGAAGACGGCCCCATGTTCTGAACACAGAGTCTCAGCAATTATAAGATCATGTCAGTCTTTTTTTTTCTTTAAGTCTATAATCCTATTCCCATTCTCCCCTGCTCCATTATTCTGTTCCACGCATGTCTGATACATTTTTGCCTCAGATGTGGAATCTATCATTCCTACAAGAATGAATGGTTCTCTTTAGTGGAAAATGATACTGAAAAATAAAAATTTGGATATTGGGAGATAAAATACTTGTATGCATAATCTCTAAAAAAAAAGCATAAAGAACTTTTCAGAGGTGTGTTCATCTATTTTAAGATTATATGAATACTACAAAAAAGGAATTGAAGTTAAACCTTAACCTGATTACTAACTGGAACAGTCAGTCCAGAAAAACTTGGAGTGACTGTTTTCAGCCTAAATTGATTAACGAAGGTGACTCACTGATGCAAAGGCAAGATAAGGACCAGTCAGTATAGTTTCCAACCTAATGGCAGGAGCTTGAGGGAAGCAAACAGAGAACTAGAAACTAGAACCGTGAAAAAAAAGAACTGAAGGAGATGAAAAAGGACAAACAGCTCAGTGGCTTGTCCTTTGGGAGCATCAGGGAGCTGCATAGAAGCTGCTTTTGCCACTTCAGACAGTGTGACGAAGGCTTCCAAGGGAACTGGTGTGCTTCCTGGAGCCTAGAGGACTGATGAGTTTAATGCTAACAGTAAAGGCCATCACCTTTTGACAGTAAGGTCAAAAATATAGCTTGTTACATATGTTTGCCCTTGACACCAGAATAATAAAATTGATGGCATACAGCTTATACCCATATAAGATCTAAAAGTCAGTGAGTCTTAGTATACTTACAAAGATTTGCATATATATTCTTTAACTATTGTTGTAAAAAACTGCTGTAACTTCTTCATGATTAAACACTATTATAATTATACCTTTTATTTATATACTTAATAAGGTAGTGATGAAGAGCATAAACCAGCCAATTTGGATTAATGCCAACTATGCTGTGGGCCTCAGAGTTACTATCAGTCCCTCTGGACTTTGGTTTTACTATCTATCAAATAGAGATTATCGAAAAATCTAAATGGAATCTTTTCATTGAGGTTAAATAGGTTAGAACATATAAAGAGCTTAGAAACAGTATTTGGCACGTGGTAAGTGCTGTATGAATATGTTTTGTGACACTTACTGGGAAGACATGAACAAATGTCTACTTACCTTGAATAGGGAACCAATTACAAAGCAAAGTACAGATACCACCCAAATCTAATTTGGTGAATCAGTGAGTTTTATTGGCATTCCTTACAAAAATATGGGTGGAGAGTTAACCATAGGAACAGAAATGACTCAAAGATAACTGATAAAAACCCAGCCCAGTACACTACACAATAAGTTGGAGAATATTCTTTCCAGGTAGCTAGGTTAGCTTAAGATTCTAGCAGCTCAGCTGGTTTCTTCTTCCAGACATCTTGTTTTGTTTTCTATTATGAGTAGTGAAATGATGAAGATAATCTTATTCTCTAGAGTGGGCTGGGTAGATGAAGGATGGGGAATACATGGTGGAATTACTGGGTTAAAGGGTATATTGAATCCAGTGTGATGGCACACAACTGTAATCCCAGCACTCACTAAGGAGAATCAGGCATACCTATATGAGTTCAAGTCTAGCCTGGTCTACATAGTAAGTTACAGGCTAGTCTGGGCTACATAATAAAACCTTGGAGTCTGAGGCTTTTTCCCTCCCTCAGTGATGCAGATATAGGCCAGATTAGACCAGATTAAAAGTAGATAAGGCACGTTTATTAGAAAACAGCTCTTCATTGGGTTCATCAATCACACGGAAGGTCAGTGAAGTCACAAGCCTAGGCTAAAGGGAGGAGGTTTTATAGCACTAGATGAAGACTGTGTCCATACATGGTCAAAAACTGAGCCCCTGGGTGGGCTGCAGGAAATGTTCAGATGAGGACTGATGAAATTTAGCCTGAGGTTTTCTCTGTGTGGGCAGGGTTGGGTCCGGAGGGCAGATGGGGTTTCCCAACTTGTGCAGAGGATGTGCAGGGGTTCCAGCCTAAACGGAGTGGGGGTGGGGGGATGGGGGGAAGGGAATGAAGAGTCAGAGAATATTGAATGTTAAGTTTCACAACACAATGTCAAATTGATTTTTTAAAATTGTATTTCTATGTTCATTGGTGATTTGACTGCATGTATGTCTGTGTGAGGGTGTCAGATGCCCTGGAACAGGAGTTGCAGACCGTGGTAAACTGCCATGTAGGTGCTGGGAATTGAACCCAGGCCCTCTGGAAAAGCAGCCTTAACCCTTGAGCCATCTCTCTAGCCCTGTCAAATTGATTTTTAAAATGATCTCGATCTTATTGATCCACACTACTGGCATTATAACTTAAAATTTTTATTTTTATTTTATGTGTATGGCTATTTTATCTGCATGTATGCCCATGCAACAAATGCATACAGTGTCCATGGTAGCCAGAAAAAGGTATTAGATACTCTCATTTGTGAACTGTAATGTGGGGTGTAGGAGCTGAACCCAGGTCTTCTGGAAGAGCAGCCGGTACTTTAAATGACTGAGCCATCCCTCCAGCCGCTATATCTTGTTGTTTTGTTTTGTTTTGTTGTTTTTCGAGACAGGGTTTCTCTGTATAGCTCTGACTTCCTGGAACTCACTTCCCAAATTCTGGGATTAAAGGCATGCACCACCACCTTCCAGCTCTATATCCATTTTTTAACCAAACAAATGAGTATAAAATTAGTCCTCTCAGTGGTTTTGGTGTTTTATTTCCATAACCACTACTAGATATTCAGTCTATTGTCACTTAACTGTGTTCAGTTTACATACATACATTCATCTTCATGTATTTCATATCTTTTGCTCATCTGTTAAATTATATCTTACATGTATTAAAGTTTTTATATATTCTTGATTCTAATTCTTTGCTGGGTACATGTGGGTACATGTGTAGCAAATATATTTTTATATTTATGCCTTTTTTATATCTTTTCATTTAGCTTAAGCTTGTTTTTATTTATTTATTTATTGTTTGTTTGTTTTTTTGTTTTTGTTTTTGAGACGGGGTTTCTCTGTGTAGCTCTGGCTATCCTGGAACTCACTCTGTAAACCTGGCTGGCCTCAAACTCAGAAATTCATCTGCCTCTACTTCTTAAATGTTGGTATTAAAGATGTGTGCCACCACCACCCCCAGGCTACTAAGTTTATATTTAATAAATTAATTCATGATTGAGTGTATCAACCTTTTATAATTACCACAGTTATATCTTATTTTAAACATCCTCATCACTTTCCCTGTACTGTCACTGGTATTTGCTTAAGTTCTGTTCTTTATTATAAATTTTATAATCAATTCATTAAATGTTATGAACAGCTGTCTATAATTGCTGTTTCATTAACTCTATGGATTTAGAAAAATATAATACGTTTTGAAAAGCTTTCTTCATTTCAGCACATAGGTCTAATTATCTTTTCATTAAGTTTATTTCATTTTCTTCATCAATTTCTTATTTTATGAATATTCTTAAGTGTCTTTTTATCATTGTTAGTATTAAGTTAAAGTTCATTGACATTCTGGGAAAGGAATACAAACTATGAAAAACTTAGGCTTCAGCTAAGAGCCTTGCATATCAGACAACCAATCATTAATATGTTCTATGTGCTACTCCAATGAAAATATAGGAAGGAAATTATATGACATGATCTCCGTCCAGAATTTGCTCTGGTAGGCCAAACCCAGGTATACTTAAAATTACTGAGAGTTTAATTCTTTGTTGCTGTTTGTCTTAAGACAATCTCTTGGGTTGGAGAGATGGCTTAGTGGTTAAGAGCACTGACTGCTCTTCCAGAGCTCCTGAGTTCAATTCCCAGCAGCTACATGGTGGCTCACTACCATCTGTAACCATATGACAGTGTACTCATCTACATTAAATAAATAAATTATTTCTTTGAAAAAGACAATCTCTTACTTTTTAGTCTAGGCTGGTCACTGATTTATGATCACCTTACCAGCATCTCCCTAGTGCTAAGAATATAGGAATATACTATATTTTAATACACCTAGTTCTAAAATATACAAGTTTAAGCTCATTCTAAAATATTAGAACTAATACAAATTTAAACAAGCTCACTGTAAATGATCAGAGAATTAAAACTTCAGAACAAATTAGGTAGCCAAGAGACTTACATATATTTATTCTAACAGTTCAGTCTATGCAGAATGCACCAAATAGAATTCTGAGTAAGTAATGCTGTTTTTTGTTTTGTTTTGTTTTGTTTTTAAAGGTGCTAGCCTTAAGTTTTTCACCGTGTAACTCTGGCATTAAAGCTTTTGTATGGGTATGTACACAATAAGAATGTGAGCAATTGTTAGGGGTGAATTGTAAGAGGTGTTGGAAGATCTCAAAGGCTCAGGAGCAGGATGAAAAAATAGTACCCAGGGGCCTAATCATCACTGTAATTGTGGATAGAGTTGACTCTTATTTTGGATCTCTTTAGGTATAGAGAAGAAATTCTTCCATATAGTTGAAATTAGTAGTATCTCTATGGTTCCTCCCAGCTTGGAAATTCCCAGATCCAGGAAATAAACGTGCAGTCACATGGGTAAAGGCTGCGCCCTAGAGAACATGGTTAAAGAGGGATATTAGGCTAGAGAGCTCTTGAGCTTTCTTTGGATCAAAATGGCAGATACTCTAGGGTCTGGAGCAAGTGTTTCTGCACAGTACTTTGTTTAGATGAACTGAGAGGGGATCAGATCACTTCCTTTCCATCCAGTCTTTCAGGAACAGAGGGAGCTTTCTGGGGAAGTAGGTGGGTATCTGTGAATTAACACATAGCTAATAGTTCTGTGTGGGCTTGGCTGCTTTTTCAACAAAGGACTCCATCTAGACACACGAAGGAGTTCTTTTTAGCATCTCTCCTAGTACAATCCTTTTTTTGCTCAATGAATCACTTCTACAATCTTCCAAACAGCTCATTTGGCCCTAAGGCACTCTGCTAATCCATTCTTGATTTAGCAGTTTAAATGATCTTTCTAAACACAAATCTAGTGGCTTCTATATCTTCAGATAAAGACATGAATTTTCAATATAAGACCCTTTCCCACAAGCCCCCATGTAGTGTGACCTCTGTAACCACTCTAGCCTCACAATGCTCTCCATCTACCCACTGACCTGTTTCCGGGCTTACGTAGTGCTCCCATTTCAGGTCATGTGTCAGTCACCCTCACCAGAAGATAAACTCCTACTCATACTTCAGGTATCAGCTCCAGGTCACCTCCCTCAGGTGTATGTCATATATACATGTATGATATAGGTTATATATATACACAAGTTAAACCCAAGAAAAAGTTAAATAAGTTTAGAAAGCATTTTATACCATGTCACTCAAATATCTACCCTGCCCTCATGCAGTTTTGCATATAAAACCCAGAAAATCCTGCATAAGGAAACTCTGAGCTCATTTGGCTGCAGGGTGTAAACCTGAATTCCCTGGAGCATGTGCAGGGCAGCAGTTCTGTTCCCAGGAGACAACCAGGATGCCTGCATGCATGACGTGTCTGGAAGCAGAAACTAACTGGTGGTGAGAGTTCTAAATGCCTCTTAGAAGGAAGTTCCCAATTCAGCTGCCCTGGGAAATATAGGATTAGGAGTCTTGGGGCTGGTGAGATGGCTCAGCGGGTAAGAGCACCCGACTGCTCTTCTGAAGGTGATAAGTTCAAATCCCAGCAACCACATGGTGGCTCACAACCATCCGTAATGAGATCTGGCTCCCTCTTCTGGAGTGTCTGAGGACGGCTGCAGTGTACTTACATATAATAAAATAAAATAAATCTTTTTTTTTAAAAAAAAAAGAGTCTTCTGGTAAGACGGCTCAGCAGGTAAGAGCGCCCGACTGCTCTTTCGAAGGTGATGAGTTCGAATCCCAGCGACCACATAGTGGCTCACAACCACCCGTAATGAGATCTGACGCCCTCCTCTGGTGTATCTGAAGTCAGCTACAGCTTACTTATGAAGAATAATAATAAAATGAATCCTTGGACGGGAGAGAACGACCAGAGCAAGCGGAGCTGTCGGGAGCGAGCAGGGCTGGACGGAGTGAGCAGGGTTGAGTGGAGCGAGCGGGGTTGACCGGAACAAGGGGAAAAAAAAAGAGTCTTCTGGGTTTTTGAGACAGGAGTTCTCTGTGTAGCCCTAGTTGTCCTGGATTTCACTCTGTAGACCAGGCTGGCCTCAAACTCACAGAGATCTACCTGCCTCCGCCTCCATAGTACTGGGATTAAAGGCATTTGTCACTTTAGCCCAGAGGATTGAAAGAACAGAAGCAGAGACAGGCAGATCCCTGTGATTCAAGACTAGACTGACCTACAAAGTGAGTTCCAGGACAACCAGGGATCTGCCTCAAAATAAAAGAAAACTTAAAAGAAAACTTTCTAAATGGTTGCTGAAGCACCGACTGAAGAATAGGCAGCACAGTAAATACTTGCTCAGTGAATGAACAGAGGGAGCTGGTGGCAAAGGTGACAACCCCTTAACTCAAGTATTTCATAGGAAGAAAATCGTGCTGCTAAGCCTGATATCCCGGTGTGAATGAGGTCTCTAATCCCTTTAAGCTTTAGTAGTTGGTATATGGGCACTTTTAACTAGGTAATAAAGACTGTAGCACACATACAGCGTTCAAAGGCATTTACCTAGTAACTAGATTTTATTGCATTTTTTAAAAAGTGTGTGTATTATTGGGGGATGGGAGAGGGGAGGGGACAACTTGTAGATTCTGTTCTCTTCTACCATGTGAAGTCTGCAGATCAACTCAGTTTTCAGGCAAGCAGCAAACACACTTACCAAATAAACCATCTTGCCACACAGACTCCCAGTACCCACCCAATAACTAGACTTCAACACTTATGGGCTGGAGAGATGACTCAGTGGTTAAGAGCACTTGATGCTCTTGCAGAGGACCCAGATTTGGTTCCTGACACCCACATGGCAGCTCACAACTGTTGGTAACTCCATTTCCAGGGACCTAATGTCTTCTTCTGACCTCTGTAGGCACCAGATATACACTTATATCTAGATGTGCACTTAGATACATGTAGGCACATAAAATGAAATAAGTCTTTAAAAAATTGAGAGTTGTCATGAACACTTCAATAGTCACTAAATTGTGATAATTTTTTCTTTTTTTAATGTTTGTTTGTTTATTTATTTATTTATTTATTTATTTATTTATTTATTTATTATATGTAAGTACACTGTAGCTGTCTTCAGACACTCCAGAAGAGAGCATCAGATTTCACTACAGATGGTTGTGAGCCACCATGTGGTTGCTGGGATTTGAACTCAGGACCTCTGGAAGAGCAGTCAGTGCTCTTAACCGCTGAGCCATCTCACCAGCCCCTGTGATAAACTTTTCAATGGCCATTTATTCTAGGTTTTAAGATTAATTTTCTTTTTAAAAAGATTCACTTATTTTATCAGAAGAGGGCGGCAGGACCCTTGTAGCTGGAGTTGTAGATGATCGTGAACACCATGTGGATACTAAGAAACAAATCCAGGTCCTCTGCAGGAGCAACAAGTGCTCTTAATGACTAAGCTGTTTCTCCAGACCCCATTAACTTCCTTTTTATCAAATCCAATGCCCCCACCACAGTGCTCACTTCCTTTGCTCTTGGTATCTTTTGACAGTCTTCAACAACTCCTCTACCTAGCTTCTCTCTGTCCTTGTTTCTTGACCTGTACTTCGAATTTAATTTCATTTCAACCAGTATTTATTGGCCACCTTTGATGTACCAGACACCAGGCTATCACCATTCATATATTAACTCATTCATCAACATTAATTGAGTTCCTACTGGCTTTTGGGCAGCATGCCAGAGATCAGGATACAGAGATGAATGAGCTGTAGCCTCTGGCATAAGAAGCTGTCCCTCCTGGTGAGGGAAAAATGCTAACTGTATCGTGGGGTTGTGAGGTGATGAGAGGGTGGAATTCAGTGCCTGGGGCCCTCTGAAAAGGAAGCAATTACTTGTCTACAGGGGACATGGTTCTAAGCATTATGCTTGGCATGCACCAAACTTTCAATAAATATTTATTACAGAAACAAATCCTTCAAGGCAAAGAGAATAGCACAAACAGGGTCATCAGGGAGACCTTGCTGGGTAAGTAGCGACTTCCAACTCAAGGGGCAAAGTATTAGGAGTGGAAGGGGATTGTGATGAAGATAATGTTTATCAGAAAATTTCATTACTCTGTTGCTAACACTTGTGAGTTTTGTGCAAATACATGTTAAAGCTGTATTATATACAATATTGATTTATTAATCCAATATAATACATTACAGAGTCAATGGTCATCTTAAAGCTGATGGTGGATTTTTTTTATATTTAACAAAACTGGGAATGAATTGCTGGGTTATAAAATAATGGAATTGGTAGACTAAAGTTTGGCACCTGTGCTAGAATCAAAATCATTTAAGACCTTGGTTTTTGTTTGTTTTGTTTTTTGTTTTTCGAGATAGGGTTTCTCTATGTAGCCGTGGCTGTCCTGGAACTCACTCTGTAGACCAGGCTCTCCTCAAACTCAGAAATCTACCTGCCTCTGCCTCCCAAGTGCTGGGATTAAAGGCGTACACCACCACTGCCCAGCAGGACCTTGTTTTTAAAAAGAAATTCCTAAGCCCTGGCCCCTATAGTCACAGGAATCCAGAGAAATTGGAATCAATAAGAAATACCATGTAGGGCTGGAGAGATGGCTCAGCGTCTAAGAGCACCTCCTGCTCTTCTGGAGGTCCTGAGTTCAAATCCCAGCAACCACATGGTGGCTCACAACCATCTGTAATGAGATTGGATGCCCTCTTTTGGTGTGTCTGAAGACAACTACAGTGTACTTACATATAATAAATAAATGTTTAAAAAAAAAAGAAATACCATGTATATGTATATGAAAAAACATGGCATATGGTTAGTTATACCATGCATATGGCATTTTCATGACATATATGTTTTTATTATATGTGGTACATATGTGTTACTTATAAGGAATTTGTTCAGAGCAAATTTGGTAAAACATACTTGTAATTTCATTTACAGAGAAGGGTAAGGGAAGAGAGTCATGAGTTAAACTTCTGCCTGTCTGGGCTCCATAGCCAAATTTCATCTAAAACAAATCAAAACAATCAAAACAAACAAACAAGCAAACAAACGCCTGGATGGCACAGTTATGGTGGTGGAGAGGTCCCAAGACCTAGTCAGCAAGCTTGAGGCACAAGAAGCAAAGGATGTTCATGCTGTCAGACTTGAGACCCAACAAAAATTAATGTTTTTGTCTTGAGTCTGAAGGCAGGGAAAAGCTCATTGCCTATTCAGTGCCCTTAGGCAGGAGTACCTACCTCTTAGCCTTTTTATTCCACTCAGGTCTGTTGTCCATTAGACCCCTCCCTACCCCTACATATACTAGGTTGTTTTACTCAGTAATTAGTTCAAATGCTAATGTAATCTTTAAAAAAAATCTTCACAGCTACATCCAGAATACAGTTTGACCAGTGGCTGGATATCCTCTGGTCCAGTAAAGTTGACACATGAAATTAACCACCGACAGTATAACACATACTGAAACTTGAGGCCCTCTGAAGGCCACTTAAAGCCATATTTTCAAGAAGGGAGTGATGCAATCACACTAGCTGGTAACTGCTTAAGAACAACCCCTGGCAGCTAAGTGGGAGGTAGGAGTCAATGGGGTAGGGTAAATGGGGGGTTGGGGGGGGGGAGTGGGACTAGAGAAGATGGAGGATAGAAGGTCAATGTGCAGGGCAGTGGCGAGGACCTACTATTTCCTGTTGATGACCCTGGTCCCCTTACTACACAATAAACTTTCCTATCTGCAGAGTAGGAGTTTGGGGAAGACACTATTAGGCACTTCACACTTGAGTTCTTCTGTGTCATTGAGGACAGATGTTGGCTGGGCTTTAGTTATCTCTTCAGGGTGGAATATTCACTCATGGTCGTCAGTTGGTACCAGCTGTCATTTCATGTACAGAACCTCTTCAGCACAGTCATTTGAGGATACTGAGACTTCTTACATGGCATCTGGCCTCATTCCAAGGGCACAAGGCAGAAGCTGCCCAGCTTTTCTGGCCTAGACTCAGAAATCACACAATGTCTCCTCTGTGCATTCCCTTGGGGGAAGCAGTCATAGTCATGTCCATATCTAGCAGGGTAGGGATAAAACTCTGCTTCTCGATGGGACCCAGCCAGTTCACACTATAGAGAATATGAGATGGCATACATTTGTGCCGATTAAAATGCATTAGTGATTGACTCTGAGATATCAATAATGCTTCAGTGTTGCACTAAGAAAAGAAAGAAAAGTCCTTCCTCCTGGAGTAGTTCAACCAAGAGTCAGTCCAGATTTGAACTCTCTGCTTCATGTTCCCCGTATCTTCCACCCTCTGTCTGCCTGTTGTATGTGTCTGAACCTGTGCCTGGCTTTTTGTGTCCTTGTATGTCTGTATGTGTGTGTCTGTCTCTAACAAAGGATTTATTGAACAGTATAGAAAGCATCACATGGGTAAATGAGATAATTTACAGAAATCTTTAACAGACTTTTTCAAGGCATTAAGTCATTGACTCCAGCAATCCCAACTAACCAAATAACAAACCTTATTGTCTATCAACTAATATTCATAAATGGTTGCTTTCTACCTTTATGTAGATTTTAGGAAGTTGTTTTCAACTTTTCTGTTTGCTGCTTTCAGCAAATGATATGCCCACATTACCTGAGTTGGGGGCATTGAAGAGTACTCAACTTAATGTTACAACTGTGCATTAGCTTGGGTTTTAAAAGCTGTCCACATGGGAAATCCAAGGCTGTAAAGTTGATTCTTACTCACCTAAAGGCAGGTTAAACAGTTTGAGGTCACAGTAGGCTAGCAGTCTTAAATATTTCTGTGACCTTAAGATGTATTATTAAATCTAACTGTGTGGTCCAGCGAAAGTTTCAGTCTGTTAGAATGTAAGAGATATTTTTGGAATATTGCATCACCACAGACACTTTGGCCTGTCTTTGGGAAATACAATCTGACACAGCTCCCAGTTGACCTCTTCCCATCTGACCTTTTATCTCTTCTTTTCTGTTTTTTATACACAACTTCCAACAAGGTCTCCTCAACTCAAATTTAATCCTAAAATATAATTTATCATAACAACATTCATTCCCTGTACTCTTACAAAATAAGACAAAAAAATCTTTGAGTTTCCCTTTCTGAGAAAAATATGTGACCTTTTCATTTCTTTTTTTTTTTTCTACAAAGTGCATTATTTATTTATTTATTTATTTATTTACTTTTAGATTTACTTTGTGTATTTTATGTATATGGGTACTTTGTCTGCATGAACATCTTCTACACAACAGAAAGTCATATCAGACAGTTGTGAGATGTCATGTTGGTGTTGGGAACTGAACTTGGGAACTTCAGAAGAGCAGTGAGTGCTCTTAACCACTGAACCATGTCTCCAGCCAGACCTTGTCATTTCTTATTCTTGGATATTGGTTTGTGGCCTCAGTCCATCTGCTGTCACCCTGGTGTGGCTCTTTCTGACCTTAGTCTTCCTGATGATCTTTTTGCATCCTCTTTCCCCTTGCTCCCACTCATTTTACATGCCCTATCTATTCAGTCATTCCCTAATTCTGCATCTAACTTTCCTACCTCTTGACCATTCCTAATGAGCACCTATTCTTCTAACTTTCCACTATTGGGTCTCCTGGGAAGTGAGCTCTGAAGCAGTGTTTATTATGCAGGGTGTTTCTTAAGGAGTGGCTTTGAGATGGACACCTGTAGAAGGAAAGGAAAAGAAGAGACTCAAGAAGAAAGGATGAAGTTGCAATTTAGACCCAATCACAAACTCAGCCAGAGCCTTGGGGGCTCTCAAGTTAGGACACCCATCCCTTCAGAAATGTCCTGGGATGAGAAAACCAAGAAGACTGAGTCTGTGTGTTTCTGCTTCATTGAGCCTTGAGCTGGGCCACTGTGGCAGAGAGCATGGCCACTCTTAGCAATCCCAGCAGCCACAGGTCCTCCTTTCATTCAGTCTTTGGCAAATTCCATCTGGTCCCTCTGCTTTGACCTATTCTCTGATTTTATCGTTATTATTACTACTAGGGGCAGTAATAGAGGTGTGTGTGTGTGTGTGTGTGTGTGTGTGTGTGTGTGTGTGTGTGTGTAAATGATGTGTGAGAGCACAGGTGCCACAGCACACGAGTGGAGATCAGCAGACAACTTTCATGAGTCAGTTCTCTCCTTCCACAATGGGTTCCCAGGATCAAAGCAAGTAGTTGTGTGCTGTGAACACTCTTAGCTGCTGGATTATCTCACAGGCCCAGCCCCACCCTACCCTCATATTTAAAAAATGGACATTATCTTGTTTTCCTCCCATTTCTAACTGGGCTGTGAATTATTTCCACACGATGGTCATTCTAGGAGGGAGAACACACATATTTATAGTCGGGGCTTAGGAGAGATTCAGGCCAAGATGTCCGCAGCACCCAGCCAGGATCCTTTTTGGTCTAACAGGTTGATGTGAGTGTTTAACTAATTAGTGGCTATAAAGTGTTGCCTAAACGCCAAGTATAATTACAGTGAGTAATTACTTTTGCCCAGAGGGGAAGCATTCCAGTCACTCCAGTGGAGTGAGGGAAATGATAAAAGATAGTGTGTTCTCTTGGGCCTGTGGGAGCAGGGCCTGTTTTCCTGTCTTCTCAGAGTCAGGCTCCAAATGCCGGTTGCATACACAGGGCACTCCGGGCAGTACCTGTCACATATGTATCTTTTTCTTTATAGATCTAATATTGCTCAAGGGAGGGGCAAGATATTCTGATGCACACTGCTTGGAACTGCAACAGATCGACACTCATGGGGACCTGTCCTCCTTTGGGTCCTAAGGGGTATCTCTGCCACTCCACAGTGTCTAAAATTTAATAATAGCCTCCACTATCATAATAGCATATTAGAAATAAAGCACTCTGGAGCTCCCTAAATGGAAATTTTTACGTGGTTTTTATATTTAGAGTTCTGTTTCTCCCTCTGGGCAAATTTTATAAATAACCATTGGGAATGCTGAACAGAATTCAATTTCCATATTGATTCTGTTTCTCTTTCCATGTAAGAAACACCAAGAAATTTTTATCTGTGACCTTTCTCCCTGAAGGCTTATAGAATTATGTAATGTAAATAGATAGCGAAGGAATGTAAATATATAGGAAAGGAACCAAGTAAGGAAATAAAGGTGCAAAGATCATATAAACAATTGTTTGATAAAAGAAATTGAATATATATATATATATATATATATATATATATATATATACACACACACACACACACACACACACACACACAAGATGTTGAACCAAAGATTTCACATATCCCAGGCAAGTACTGCACCACTGAACTACACAGCCACTCACCCTACTACCATGTAATATTTGGAGATAAACCCAGATTTGTTTCAATATCAATACCTATCATAGTAAAAGGTATAGACTGTACTATTCAACATCAACTGAATACTTACTGTGTGTCCAACATAATTCTAAGCTTATATGTGTTACCTCAATTACATCTCAACTTAGCCTTGGAAGTAGCTACTACTGTTAACCTATATTATGGAGAGGAAACTGAGACCACAGGGATTAAGAAATTTATCCTCAAGTATTAGTCTGGTTCCAGAGCTAGGGCTCTGTGACTTATTTCTATAAGCTTAAGCACACTATAGCATGTAAGGCATCTTATTTTTATAAAAGAGAACCAGGCAGGATAAGGTCCTGGGTTCCATGAGAATACCCTTTTGTGTCAGTTATCTGGAAACTAGGAGAACACTTTTACCCTCTTTAGCTGGTACTCAGAAGTTTCTTGGTGAAACCTTTCTGATTCTTTCCTTTTTTTTTTTTTTTTTTTTTTTTTTTTTTTTTTTTTTTTTTTGGTTTTTCGAGACAGGGTTCCTCTGTATAGCCCTGGCTATCCTGGAGCTCACTCTGTAGACCAGGCTGGCCTCGAACTCAGAAATCTGCCTGCCTCTGCCTCCCGAGTGCTGGGATTAAAGGCGTGGGCCACAACACCCGGCTCTGATTCTTTCCTTTTAAAAATCTTATTGAAGATTGAACTTCGAGCCTTGTCCTAGGGCTGAGTCCCATCCCCTGGGTGGAGCTTTCCTGTGTCCAGGAGGTGAGACCTAAGTACTAGTCCTCAGAGTGAAATTTGAGTCCATATTCATTGTTTTTCTCACTCAGGGATGACTTTTGGCAAAAGTTCTCTCTGAAAAGGGAGACGTGCTTCTCCTCCTACGCACAGCCTTCTCTCCCACAGTCTGGAGAGACGTTCTGGTACCTGCCGTGCCCTCCCATAGCACTCCAGTAGCACCTCTCTCCAGTATCTCTCAGCCTCACCCGTTGTAAAGCTCCATGGGGGCAGCCTCCGAGTCTGTGTCACCCTGTGTGAATGCCAGGGCTTCACACAATGTGTAGCATAGATCAAGTTCCAAAGAGCTGCCAGAGAAGTAATGGGCATTATGAATGGCACATTTTGGTCATACAAGCTATAATAGAAACCCACTTTTCCGAAGTTTTGCATATCCAGTTAAATTTTCAGATAAAGTTTTTTCAGTATACTATTTTAATAATTTCTGAGCTGAGAGTAATGATCAGCATTCCATGATGGTTAAGATACCAGGCATAGCTAGATGTGGTGATACACACGTTTAATCCAGCATTTAGGAGGCAGAGGCAGGCAGATTACTGTGGGTTCAAGGCCAGCCTGGCCTACAAATAAGTCCAGGACAGCCAGGGCTATACAGAGGGAAAAGAAAAAAACCCAAGAAGAAAAAGAAACAAAGACTTGCTAGGCATGGAGTTGGTTGACTGGGTTCTTCCCCTCCGTTTTTCACTTGCTGCGTATTGGTAGTTAAGGGTTCATGCGTTCATTTCCTCCTGGGCTAAGGGGGCTAACCCCATGGTCAGGTCAAAGCAATGGCAAAAAATAAAATGAGTTACACTGAGCTTCAGAACTAGATCTGGTGTGTAGGAACTCCCTGGTGTCAGGGAGCTTTCAGCTTGGGGCTCAGTCAGGTCTGCTACAGATTTCTGCTGTCTCTGAGAACAGAAAGGAAAGAGGATAGAAAACCAAATGAAGGCCAACCATGATGGTGTCTAGGTCCTATATCTCTGCTGAACACTTTCCTCAAGAGGCCGCAGAGAGCCTTTGCCATCCCTAAGGGTCATTTATTCAATACAACATGACCGGGCTACTATTGGGAAGCAGAGCTCTCCTGGTCTTCTGAGGCCTCTGGTGAAATGCCTGCTTGATCAGCTGCCTGATTGCATTATATACTCCAGAAAAACAAATCCTTCCGATTCAGAGAAACTGACTTTACACAAAGGCCAGGTCCCATAACAAGTCATTCGGGGCCTGGGTGAGTTAGTTCCTCTCTCTTCCACCTCACCCTAGCTCCCTTCTCTGGATATTAGGATGGATTCTTCCCACATGCCCCTACAGGATGGCCACCACCTTACCTAACTCCCCAAAGCTTGTCACTGCTATCTCACAAGACCTAAGACTGCATAATATTTATGTTGCCGGGTATAGCACTGTTGACTCAAGTCACTGTAAAAAGCCAGGCACTGTGCTGCATGTCTGTGATCCTTAGGACATGGGGATAGGAGGATCAGGAGCTTATGTCCACTGTGAGCTACAAAAACTCTCTCTCAACAACAATGAATGAATGAAGTGAAATTGGTACCTACTTTTAACAGATTATGAGACTGAGTGAGAAGAGAGGTTGTGTCACACAGCAGAGCCAAGATATGAACCAGTTTCCGGACTACACTTTGATAATTAAACTAGACTGCCTTTTGAAGGATGTTCTCCCACTCCTATTCCCTGAGGTAATTCTCCTTTAGCTCCCTCAAAGTACCACATGAAAGGCAAAAGGAAAGATTCTCAAAGGTCTATACACAAATTCAGGCCAGAGTGGTACAGCTTGAGGCAGTTCTGCAATTGGGTTGGGTGTGGAAGAAGTTTCAGTGTGTGTGCATTTGTGCGCATGCTTGTCATATGGTACACATGCCCACGTGAGTATGGGCACTTGTGTGTACACGTGGAGGCCAGAGGTCAGTATTAGTTGTCCAGTTTATTTTTCAAGACAGGATCTCAGTCCTAATTAGTTTTGATTGTTACCTAAATACAGTCCAGGGTTATCTGAGAAGGAAAGCCTTGACTGAGGAATTGCCTAGATCAGGGCAGCCTGTGGGCATGCCTATGAAGATTGTCTTGATTAGGAATTGATGTAGAAGGGTCAAGCCCACCGTGATTGGTTCCCTTTCCTGGGAAGTGGCCTTAGTCTGTGTAAGAAATGTAACTAAGCACTAGCCTGTGAGCTAGTAAACTAGTGAGCATCACTCTCCAATTGTTCCTGCCAGACTGAGGGAGTTCTCTGGCCAGATGTAATGCTACAAAAAAAAAAAAAAAAAAAACCCTCATAGCCCCGCTTTAAGGTTCCTGCCTTGGCTTTCCTCCATGTTGGACTGTGACTAGGAAGGGTAGATTGCTTCTGGTTAGAGTTACTTATCATAACAATAGACAGGAAATGGTACCTGGCTAACAGTCAGGGATCCGCCCATCTCCACCCACCCCACATAAGTTTACAGACGTACTACTGCCAGGAATGGCTGACTTTTACTGGGGATTCTGGTGTTCCCAGCTCAAATTCTCATGTTTGCACCACAAGCGGTTTACTGAGTGGGCCCAGCCTCTAAGTATGGTTTTGATATACTAACTGTGGAAAGTCCAGTGAGAAGAATAGCCCATCCCTTATGTGATTGTTTGAATAAGTTAAACACAGCACATGACTGCTTGATGCTTTTTCTCTGCTTTACTTTGGTTTTGGTTTCCGTTCTTTGACGTATTTTCAAGATGCAGAACCAGCAGTGTTTGGGGATTGGAAGGTTGGGTGTGAGCATCATTGTTTTTTTTTTCTTCCTGTAAAAATCACCAGAGAAGTATTTTCTTCTCTGTGGCCCCACTTTCCTCATCCTTAAAAACAAAACAACAAATTTCATTCCCATGAAAGAGCTCTATACATTTTATATAGAAAACACAGTATACATAGAAATTAAAAGCCTCTCCAATTCTGTTACAGTACTACTCAGAGGGTTGCCGTGGAAGGCCGTCACAACCTATAAAATCGTCAGCACCAGGTGGTCCTTTTGTGACTTTTCTAGAATTGTTTGGTTTTTAAGAAATTGTTATCAAGACAAATCTCTCAAAAGTAGAGGGCTCTGAGTGGGCTTTTCCGCTTGTGTTTTGGGAAACAGAAGTCTCAGAGATGTGGTTGCTAGTGAAGGTTCTGAAAGGCCGTCAGGAGGGCAGACAGGCCAAACTTCTGAGTGATGACCTGGGACGGAACCAGGACTTTCAGTAGATTCCTCAGGGACAGATTCAGTAGCAAGTAAAAAGAGTGTTCTTCTGAAGATACCACAAGAAGACAGAAGCAACGACTCGGATAGGAAATGAGGTAATCAAGGAGGGACTTCAGATGGCTTTAAGGGACTGGACAGAGGTGACACAACAGGTGGTGGGGCAACTTACTGACTTGGCTTTGCTGACTCAGTTCTCGCTAGCCAGGCAACCACAGGCCTTGAGGGAGGGAAGAGGAGGAGCCTGTGGGGAGGCAAAAAGAAGGAAATCAACGGGGAATTGGGGCCTGGTTTGGCTGAATGTAACAAGTTTGCAGAGCAGCAGTCCTGACTCTGGCCTCTTTAGGCCCCAGAGCCTAGAACGGTACACAATCCTCTTACTCAGTTAACTCAGCAAACATTTACAGGCCTGCGAGGCAGTTCCCCTCAGTAGACTCACGTGGGGATTGCCAACGCTGGAGAGCCTCCTGCCTAGCGACCAGCAGAGGGCAGAAGAAACCCGCAGATGCCAAACTGCCCAGCCTGCAGCCCAGCTTCCCCAGGGGAGGGGGGGGGGTGGGGAGAAACTAGGTCACTTGGTCCTGCCAACTGGCAACATTGCCAGGGGAGGGCACACTGGGGCTCACCACAGAAACTGTGAGGCCTCGAACACCACCTTGCCAAGGCTACTGGAGCACTCATGCCTCTGGGCTTGCAGAAGTCACCCTTGATTGTAGATTGTGTGTGTGTGTGTGTGTGTGTGTGTGTGTGTGTGTGTGTGTGTGTGTGTGTGTGTTTTAGGGGGGGTGTTTGGTTTATTTTGCTTGAAATAGCTTGCTGCAGTACTTGGCTTTTTTTTTTCTTTTTTTTTTTAAGATAAATTCTCATTCCAGACTCCAGGCTGGCCTGGAACTTATAGTCCTCCTGCCTCACAGTGATGTACAGCTACATGTGGGATAGCTCAGGGTTAAGGCAAGGAAGTTCTTCCATCTATCAAACAATTATAGCAGGCTCACCTCAAGCTGTGTTTAGAGCAAAGGGGAGGCCAGACCCATGCAGATAACGGATGGGTGGGGCAGGTTGCCTCCAGAGAGTTTATGGAAGCTCAGGGCCCTCTTTGGTCTGGGAGGAAACTTCCATTTGGAGGGGAGGGGGAAGGCTAAATGGATGGTTGTGGCTAGGTGAGTACCAGATCATATTTCTTAATGGTTAAGAGACAGACTTGGAGTCGGATTAGCTCTTTCTCTTAGTCTTGCCAACCAGATGTTATGGAACCTTGAGTCGGTCATTTCCAACCTCGTTTTTCCACTCAGTAAGCTGGTGAGACTGTCATAAGGATGAAGTGGAAGAAATCTCCAGTGTGCAAAGGTGTTGCTGAGTCTCCTGCCCTCTGTCCTTCCTAATCATATTTGTGACAGGCACCTCTTGTGCTGGACAGCGAGGAGGGACGCCCACAAGGCTATTAGCCCTTCAAGTAAACTCCTCCTTCAGGAATGCTGTTACGGTGTGGCCAGGAGGCTCCTCTCCATCAATGCACACAGTACCCTGCTACAAGGAAATGTGGGTGTCTGGGTGAATGTTTTTCTGGCCCCTCAAGTCACAAGGTCTTTGGGGGACAAGGAATTAGTAAGTTGAAAATGGTCTGGATGAGAGGAAAGTTGGAGACAGGATGATACTCCATTTCTTCTCACGGTCTCTGTGAGACGTAGAAGGTCCATCTGAGTGCCTCGTCTAGGATTGCTTTATATGAGTGAGTCTGGAAAACATTATCTTAAGTGAAACATGCCAGGCATGGAAAGACAGATACTGCATGCTCTCCTGTGAGGAAGCAAAAAGTCAGGCTCGCTGAGCATGAGCTTGGGATGGTCGTGCCTTGGGGCTGGGGAAGGGCTGGCTAATGCATAGTGTTGTGCAGGAGGAATACATTCTAGTGTCCTACATGGGATGGTCATGCCTCGGGGAAGGGCTAGCTAATACATAGAGTTGTGCAAGAGGAATACATTCTAGTGTCCTATCATCACAGTAGGGGACATAACTTACTGTAGATTTCAAAATAGCTGAAAGAAAGGTTTTGGAATGTTTCCAACATAAAGAAGAGATATATGATTGAGGTATGCTAATTACTTTAATCCAATCATTAAATATTGTATATAGTATTACAAGTATCACAATTCACCTCATAAATATGAATAGTTATTTTGAGTTTTTTTTTAAAGAGCAACTTGTGAGTGTTTTGTCTTCATTAGGCCCTGTAGCAGCAAGACCTGTGCTGCCTTTCTGTGTCAACAGGAGGAAGTCAGGCATGGATGCTCTTACATAAAGCAGCCAGGCAACAGTGTTCCATACTTATTACTTGGCAATGAGGCAAGAACCTTGGAGAACTAGTTTGAGGTTTTAGTGATCAAAAAATAAATGAAAATGAGGCTCAGAGAACCATGCAACCAGAGAAAGGAACTTTCCCGTCCTTCTCCATGCTCTTAGGATCTTTCTCTGTGACCATTTGGACATTCGGCTGGATCTCCGCATTGGAGTCTCTGCCTTTGGGAAAGGCTCTTCGAAGTCCTTCCATTCAAATCCAGTCAGTGCTTGTGTTACCCAGCCTCAGAGAGAGACATTCGGAACTCTCAGACCAGCTCGGAGTTCAGCAAGTGCTCTAAGGCTGATAGGTCCTGCATTAGCTGTGTGGTCGTGAGCACATGACTTGATAAACAGTACTCATCCGATTTAGAATCCTAGCACTTCTGTGTAGGTTATGAGACCTGACACAAGGTCTTCAAGCTTCCCATGTCAGTGTCTTCATCTGAATGGAGACAATAATAGTATCTACTGTATGAGCAGTATTTACTTTGTCTTTCTTTGTTTTTTGTTTTTGTTTTCAGTTCCTCTTAAACAAATGTTTCTCAACCTTCCTA
The DNA here is from genome assembly GCA_902729485.2 of Mus minutoides. Lineage (NCBI taxonomy): Eukaryota > Metazoa > Chordata > Mammalia > Rodentia > Muridae > Mus > Mus minutoides. The sequence continues at coordinate 962,065 of LR749582.1, forward strand.
ATGCTGTGACCCTTTAATACATTTCTTCATGTTGTAGTGACCCAAACCATAAAATCATTTTCGTTGCTACTTCTTTTTTTTTTTTTTTTTCCGAGACAGGGTTCCTCTGTGTAGCCCTGGCTGTCCTGGAACTCACTTTGTAGACCAGGCTGGCCTTGAACTCAGAAATCTGCCTGCCTCTGCCTCCCAAGTGCTGGGATTAAAGGCATGCACCACCACGCCCAGTTAGTAACTGCAGTTTTGCTGCATGAATCATAATGCAGATATCTGTTATACAGGGTATTGAATATGTGACCCACATAAAAGGGTTATTCAATCTCCAAAGGGTTTATGACCCACAGGTTGAAACCACTGTCTTAACCTGAAATTAGAAGCAAGTATATACTGTTTAGCTTTCTTTCTTTTTTTTTTTTTTCCCTAGAAGTCAAACAGCAGGATCCAAAAGGTAGGAGGTGGAAGACAGTCTCTGTAGTCTTCTAGTCCAGGCACTGGGAAGTGATGGTTGGAACAAATAGCCCAGGGCTGGGAAGTGGGGCCAGGGCCTGGCAGCTCTGTGTCCCTGATTGCAGTGGGACCATATCTTAGCCACTGAGCATCCTAGTGCCTTAGAGGCCTCTCTGGATAAGCAGAGCGTGCTGACCTTGAAGGTCCTTCAGCCCTGTACCTGCTGAGACTCATTGGGCCGGCCTCTTGTTTTCTGAGCTATGTCCCAGGCCCCACATTGCCACAGCAGCTGAGGAGGGAGCACTTTGATGCTGCTCTGGCCTGCTTCCTGGAGGCAGATCATCAGCCCCAGGGAAGCCCCTGGTTACTGGTTTGGATGCACAGAAACAGAAACTTTGGCTTTTTGGCATGTGTTTACAGCCAAAGCTTTTCAAGGAAAGATGAGGACAGACAGCAAGGCAGTGAGAAATAACCCAGAACTCTCATTCTGTGGCCTTGCTCTGAAATCTCCAACCTTAGCCCCCTAGGAAATGAGGAATCTCTGAAAAGAAACAATGCTCTGGGAAGTTTCCCGTTGAAGTGGCCAGGGTAGGGAGTGAGTTTTGCTTGGGTATAGGGGTAGAATTCTGTAGAAAAAGCAAAGATGGATGGGAGCAGGTACCCTGTCCCTGATTCAGCCAGTCAGTTCTCAGTGACTCAGTGTCTGGCCTGATGATGTGTGGCCTTGGCTGACAGCTGTGTAGGTGTAATCAGAGAGTTCAGGTAAAAGCTTGCTAGGATTACTTATGCTGCATGACACACGCTGTGGTTTGGAATCTAAATAGGAAGTAGGTAGGAGCTGGGGAAGGAAAGTGAAGAAAGGCTGTAGCAGGCCTGGGCATGACAAACATGTCCTTCCCCCATCCCAAAGATGACTAGCCACTAAGGTCTAGTCCCTTATTTGGCCACTTCCTCCTTTTGAGGCTGACTACCAGGGTCCAGCTATCAAAGTATTGAAGTCCAGCACTCAAAAAGTCACCTTTGGCTATTCTAACACATCCAATCAAAATTAACCAACTCATCCTAACGTGGGCTTTCCCTCCCCTTTCCAAACTGCCATTTGCCTGTGGGCCACATCTGTCTCCTCTCTATCCAGATGCAGTCCTTTGTCCCTCCAGGGCAAATATTCCTTTCCACCCTCTCCCTTGTTCCCTCACCCTCTATTTCCTGTCTTTGTCTCTTATTCCCTGCTGTTTGTTTCTCTGGGGCCAATAAACTTCCTTTGTGCTGTGAACTTGGTCTTGGGCTGTCCTTCCTTTTAGAAAGACTCAATGTCAGAAGGCTTCCAGGGCCCAGAGGAGGTGTCCAGGGCTGAGTGCTGTTAGCCAGGGGATGAGTGGCTTTCCTCCACTAAGTAGGGAGCTCTCCCAGATACCTAGTTCTGACTCTGTGACGTGTGCATACATGTTGCTGACTTATTGAATCTAGTGACCTCTGAAAGCAGCAGAGGCCGGTGTGATTATGATCTTCCTTGCTTGAAGACAAAAGACCGGGAGTTAATCAGTAGCTGGAGTTACCCAGCTGCTGAAGCTTAGAGCTGAAGCCTGTTGCCGCTGTGTTTAAGTCCTGCACCCATTCCAACAAATGCTAACCCCATGTCCTCCAATAGCCTCATAGAAAGGATGGACAACAGCCTAACTCCACCCATGCAAAATGTACAGATTGTGGTAGGAAGGTAAACACTTTTAGGGAAACCAGATGTTCTGGTTGTTCACAGAACTGCCAGATGAGTGGCCAGTGGCCTTCTCCTAGAGTCATCCACCGATTCCTGTATATTGCAGGCCGGCACTTAATGCCCCCATTTCCTCTTGGACACTCCACTCCAGGACTTCTTGGTGACTCATGTAGAGCCAAAATCCTGGCCTTGCCTAAGCAGACAGGGGCATTGTAATTTTGGTAAAGGCCTCCTCTCCTTAATCAAATGACCTTGAGGTAATTTTCAGACCCTCTGGGTCTGGACTTGAGCATTTCTTAAAACAATGACAATCACCCACTTCAATAAAGCATATAGCTTTGCTCTGGGAATTGAGTGAGGTAACACATATAAAGTCACATACCTGTAAGAGGATATTCAATAAGGGATCATTTTTATGGCATAGAAATGTAGAACTTCATTACAGGGAAAAAATTATGAAAACAATCCCTGAGCACTTATAATATGCTGGTTGTTTTCAGTCTCTTGTTTCTATAGGATATCAACTAAATCACGTACTCCTATGAGGCAGGCCATATATAGCTCCTTTTTTTGCAGGCTCTGAAAGGTTAGGCAAGGTCAAGATCAAGGTCAAGGTACTCAAAGCTCAAGTGTATGATTCATGCACAACACTAGGGACTTAGACTTGACTAGAATGTTGAGGAAATGAAGAAAACCACAAAGGCAGACACACAGAAAAACAGGGGTTGGGTGGTCTGGGCTCTTTTCTGGAGAAGTTGCAGAGTCGAGCGTTACATCAGGGTTATTGCATAAAGTACAATGAGAATGCAGTATTATTATATACAGATAAACAAGGAGGCAGGATATGTATACAGCTGGATGAAGGAGACAGGTCTAGCTACTCTGGGGAGGAGCAGGGGAACAGTCTTCAGGCCATAAGCATGGGGTGTGTGCAGCATGCAGAAAGCAATGGTAGACATTTTCTGCACACACTATCAACATTCACCCATGGACCAGAGGGAGGCTTTACCATTTCCCTCTTAGCCTCATGCCAGGAAGAAGGCTTGGTCATTCTTTGAGGGTCTGAGGCTTTTGGGTCCTTGAGATGGCTATGCCTCTGTCAACAGCACACATTCATTCAGGGCTGCCCTCACCCCCTACACTCATGAGCTGATCATCTAAAATGAGATCATTTGTGCTTTCCCGGGATAACCTCAGGACCATTTCCAGAAATGGACTTCCAAGCATCTTCATTTTGTTTGTTGTTTTATAAGACAGGATCTATCCTAGGCTGACCTCAGACTCACCATACCTCTGCCTTAGCATCCAGGCTCTGGGGTGGTAAGCAAGGCCTGAGTAAGTTTAGAGGAAGTCAGAGCCTCCTGCAGGGAGCTCTGCATCCCTTGCCTTACTGCCTGCCACATCTCTCTAGAGCACTGCAGCTATGTTTCTCACGTCCACGTTCCGTGCATTGCCTCTGTATGTCTATTTCCTACACTGGGCAGATGCTCTTTGGGGGGCCAGGAGGCATGTACAGAATCTTCTCCTAGTTCTCTTTATTTTCTTTCCATAAAACTATTACCCCCCCCCCCTGACTTTGCATGCAGCGGCTTCTAATCAATGCCTGTTGAGTTGAGGCGAGTGCTAGGCAGAGTGAGCGGAGCATGAAGACCTGGTTGAAACTCCTGCTTCCACTGACTCGGGTTTCCAGGCGAGGGAGTGACTTAATTCTTGTCCTTCAGCCTACTTACTGTGAAATGGGATGACAATATGTACTGCCATGGGATTGTTGTGAGGAAACAAACCGAATGGAAAAATCCAGGCACAGCATTTGCACAGTACCTGGCACACATCTTATATTCAGTCAGCCGTGGGTGTTCTAGGACCTGTTTGTGTACTTGATAAGGCAGATGGCCACAACGAGGAAAACAAGAGGTACCTTGGGAGACTTGGAGAATCAGGGACATTACTAAAGACCAGAGCTGTTGGTGTCCTAGGGGATGGTGGGACAGAGGTACACAAAAATGAAGGAGGCGTTTTAAGGAAAGCTCAGGAACATGGAACATCGCCAATAAAATGGGTGTAAGACTGCTTGGACGAGGGAGAGAGGACCGGCCAAGGAGAGAAGTCTGGAGCAGTACCCCATTTGGTCAGCATGAAAAAGAAGCCTATAGAAGAGACTCATCATTCAAACTCAAGAAAATGACTAGGTGTGGTGAGGAAAAGGTCAGAGGGAAATCACAACCTAATGTGGCTGGGGAAGGAGCAGTATCTGCCTGCATCCAAAAGGAGAATCCAAAAGCCAAAAAATATGAATAATCCAGGCATCAGGCTCAAGGGAGGAGGCAGCTGTTCTTTTACGGCTTGATGAGCACTTGACTAAACCCCTCAGCCAGTTTAGGAAAGCACTTCCACTGCAGTTTACACTGAGATGTCTCTTGACAGGGCTGGGGACTGCGGAAAACCCCAGCCAGGAGGAATCAGAGCAGTAGAAGCCTAAGGGCCTGGGAACCCTGGACACAGTCAGAGGAGAGTGAACCCCACTTATCCCAGGGGGTTGGGGTGAGGGTGAAGGGAGGGCAGAAGAAAGTTACTGAAATATGGGGGAAGCCACTTTCTGTAGTGTCTTGGGCCTCTTTACCAAGCCAAGAAGGATCTTTTGTGAGAACCAGCTAGAATTTCTACACCCTGAATCAAAATTTTACTGGCACAGTTAGTTTTATCTGTGAGACGTTGGGATGGAGAAGCTAAGATAATATAAAACCAGTTGGCTGGTCATTTCTAATGTTCTGACTTCTTTCTCCATGGCCTCCCCAAGGAAGAGGCTTGCACAACCGTTAACCAGTCCCCAGGGACAGAGTAGTCTCTTTTGGCCTTAGGATCTAAGTGAGATTATCCAGAGCAATCTGCAGACTTCCTTAAAAGATGATATATACAGACACGGAAGTATCTAGAAAAAAAAAAATTTTTTTTACCCAGAATATTGAAGCAGACAGATTCTCTCTGGGGATCCAAGTGGCTATGTTTAGCCATCTCCAATCAAGGCTGCCATGCAGTTCAATATTTTGCAGGTAGAGAAAAATGTGAGGCCAACCACTGGGCAAAACTGGAGACAGAAGCATCAGCTCATTTCACTGCTCAGAACTCTTTCCAGAGAACACGATCACATTGGGAAAGTAAGTCTATCTGTGTGTCTGTCAAGATGGCAATGGACACTGGCCAGTTAGCAACCTTGGCCACAGGTCTAAAGCATGCAGGTGATTGCAAAGAGGCAACAGGGAACTAGACAGATTGTCAAGTCAAGAAAGGTGTGGGTTCCACCCTCCCTGGTGGCCCTAGTGACACCCACTTTCTTGCCACGGGACAAGGGTATCCTGAAGGGAAAACATGGCAGGAAGGAACAGGTGTGGGTCACAATAGGAAGCTCCCTGAACTGGGAGGCTCTTGGCCTGGGTGCTCTGGAGGCCTAGAGCATGTGCCAAAGAGGGCAAGGGCCTGATCACCCTGCGAAAGCTTTGGACAGGAGGGGGGGGCGGCTCCAAGAAGCTTAGAGCTAATTCAGGTCACCAGGTAGGAAAGAAAGTAGAGACTCATAATCCACACTGCAGAGCCCAGATGGTTCTCCTGTCAATCACCTATGTGGGAGGGGCTATAGGGCTAGGGCAGAAGGGTCCAAAGAAAGGTGGTGTGCTGTATGGGAGAAAAGAGAAGCAGCCAGCAATGAAGTCCATTCTACACATGGTGTAAGAGGTGTTGGTTTAGGTGTGTTTTTTCATTTGGAGTGTTGCAGAGCTATATAATAGCACTTCCTACTGTGATAGGAATGCTCTCTGTGTATACTACCCAACATGGAAGCCATTAGCCACATGTGGCTATGGAGCACCTCAGGTGTGGCTAAAGTGGCTTGGGAACTGAATTATGCCATACTTTGTTTTAATTAAGGTAAACCCAGAGAGCCGCCTGTGGCTTGTGATTGTTGGACTGGACAGAGCAGGCACACTTAGAGCCCCATGGAAGGAGGGTGACAGATTCTCATCCTTTACTTGCCATTGCTCTTGGCCCTCAGCTGCCAGAGCTCAGCACTATAGGAAAGCTTTGGTATATGGGAGTCTAGCCTTAGGTTTGGGCATGCTTGGGCCTTGGTCTATGGGATTCTCATGTCTTCCTGAGGACTTCTTAAGCAGATAGATTAGCATGGGGAAGAGAGGTTTGGGTGGAGCAGTGAGCATCTAGAAAAGCTTACTGAGTCTTCATTGCAATAAGTTCTTAAGCCCTAAAGGGGGCTTTAATGACAAATTCTCTGTCTTTGTCTTCAAAGACAGGGTTGTTGGTTGTTGTTGTTGTTGTTGTTGTTGTTGTTGTTGTTGTTTTTCAGGAAGGTCTGAGCCACTGAGCTGTGGCTGATGTACTAATGTTCCAAAGGATGCGCAAAGAAGGTGTCCCAGCTCAAGGCTGGGAAACGTAATTGCATCTGCCACTTTCCTGTTCTATGCCTAGACTGTCTAATACTACTTGCCTGGCCCATGGCCAGACTGTCTAAATGCCTCGTGTTGTGTGAATGATACCCCTGCACTCTTTCCCCAGCATCACTTAGAATCTAGAATACCTCCTTACCTTCCAGGTGAGCGGGACCAGGTGATCAAGCAGCTCATCACTTTCACTTCTCTTCAGGAGGACGTGATCAATAGGCATGAGTCTCCATCTGTGTTTTCCTTGGGGCCCTAGCTCTAAGACAGCCTTGCCAGAGCTCCAAAGCCAATACCTATATCCCTGGAGTTTGCTCTTTCCTCCAGACTCCCCCTTACCCACCCAGGGGCAGAGCCTCATTGAATCCTTTCTTTCCATCCTCTTACTCTGTTATCTTCCACTAGGGGAAAGGCTGCTTTCATTCTCTCTGCGGGAGACAGAGTTGGCTGGTGGGAGGGCTTTACAGGAGTGAGAACATGAAGTGTAGTGTGGAGCCTCCGGTGTGCAGGGCTGGTCTTCTCCGGAAACTCAGAGTTTGCTTGTTCAAAGGCTGTCCTGCGCTCTCTCTCTCTCTCTCTCTCTCTCTCTGTCCCAGGCTTTCAGCAGGACTCCAAAGCCTCTCGGCAGAAGCAGCAGAGACCCTTTTCTGAAGCACACAGCTAATGGTCTTCCAGAGGGTCCTCAGTGGCTCCCAAGAGGCCAGCTGCCTTGGCATGACTGGGAAAGCATAGCCCTGTTCCTTCTTCTCCTATAAGTAGACCATGGTGACTACTTCCCTTTCTCTTTCAGGAGACCTGACAGTTGTTTGGAAGCCTAATCCTCCAGGCACAGCCAAGGTCATTCACAGGGCCTATGAATATATTCCAAGTCTGCGCATCTCTGCTCTGAACAAGAAGTAAGCTCTTACTCTGGAGCACCTCTCCCATATGCTTGGGTACCACTTCAGTACAACATCCTCTTCTGCTGTAAGCTATAATAGCCCTCGCTCCACCAATGCTAGAGATAGAACCTAGGGCTTTGTGTGTGTTAAACAAGCCAATCTGGAAATACAGTTCCTAGTGCCAGGCAGAAGATTTTGACAGCCCCCTCTCAGTCCTACTGAAACACCCATGTAAGGTTGTATGATGTTAGTTTCCTTACCTGTACACCCATCATACTATTGGGCTCATTTAGGCTATCTGCTTAGATAGATGGAAACTCACAAGTTTCTGACCACTGCCTTGGGAGGCTTGCTCCCATCTTAGAAAGATGGGAGAATAAATTCAGGACCTTAAATAGGAAGGCTATTTAGCACTCCTGATGAACTGTCTGCAGCTAAAGGCAACTGTTTCCCACAAGTACCCACAATGGAAAAGCAAAGACCCAGGTACAGCCAGTGCAGTCTCTTTCAAGGAGCTGGTGCCTCATACCTAGTGATTGGATGATACATTTTCAGCACCCAGCTCACAGAATGAAGCTGGTTTTACACTTTTGCTTCTTTGCTATTGTTCTTTTATTCTTTGTTGGTTTCTACCTTGCAGAGAGAGTCTCAGGCAATTCTTGAAAGCTGCTTTTCCATGCTCACTGTGCCCTTTCTGAATCTGGAATCAGAGACCTCACAATTGGGGCTAGTGTGCTCTCTCCCATCTTTGGACTGCTCTTTTGAGACCCTCCTCCCCCGCCCCCCAACCCTGGCTCCCCCAGCTCCCCCAGCCCCATGAGCAGCTGAACAGCCAAGGCTTCTTATTCACGGATGCTCCTTCAGTGCAGGGCTTTGACAGTGGCTGCTCCTCCATCGCTTGCTCAGCCAGGGCCCTGCCAAGCTTCCTCCTCCACACCTGATGGTGTACCTGGCTGGGTTCTCAGCCCCACTCAGGATTGCTTTATGTGGTTTCAAGCCCAAGTATCTTCCCTCTTCTTTAAAAGAACACTCATGGTGCCTGGGCCACCGCCAACTCACTAACCAACTCCTTTCCCCTTGACCCCTTTGTGTGGCACCTCCTATATACCTTGCTGGTGTCCTCCATGTGCTGTCCCTCTGCCCTAAACCACACCCAGACTCCTTGAGCTACAGTAACGTGGGTGTGTTTTACCCACCTCAGTTGCGGTGCATTCCTTAAGAGCAGGCTTGGGCTAAGTACAGCTCTGTGCCTCCCACATTCTCCACACTCTCCCAGAAGCCCTTGTCCAAGGTAAGCTTTAATGTCTCCTTATTGATTTCTTAGAAGTAGAGGCTCATTAAGGGGTTTGTGCTGCTTGGGTTCCATTAGGCAAGAGAGCTTGGGTTCTCTTTCACTAGAACGTTTCAAAGTGCGTTCTATGCAGAATACCGTGGGTACTGTAGGATAGAGACTGAAGCTCATTCTTAGAGCCCTAATATGTTTATGGGTACTTTCCTCTTCCAAGAAGGAAGATATGGGAGCCCAAGACCCCTGCGGGTCAGAAACAACAGATGCGGGACCCGTAGATAAACACTCAGGTGGTAGAGAATAAGCTCAGGTAAAGAAGAGAGGTAACAAATTAGGGCAGACTAGGTTGTGGTCAACAAGTGAAGCCAGCCTCACCAGGGTGCACTGGACCAGAGACCCACCAAGGTGACCCTGTGAGGCCTCATTTGGAGAAGGGAGTTAATTTTTGTCATGACTCTCTTCCCACCCAGGATTTTATCTCCTTGTCATGAGCCAGGTAGGCTGTCTAACCAGTTTCAACCAGTGAAACTTCACCAAAACCACCACGTAAGTGGCCTGAACAGCCAGATGGCACATACAGAGTGTCTAACTCAGCTACAGACTTAGAAACTTCCTAAGCAAGCCGGGACTTAGAAGCCAAATAGAAGGCTTTCTGAGGCAGGCTTGGCCACAAACTCTTTTTGCTATTATTGTTAAAGTGTGGGGAGGTGGCTTCCTGAGTAAAGTACTTGCTGCACATGATTAGGGAGTAGCAGGTCTTCATCTGTAACTCCAGGTGTAAGAGGGGAGGCAGGGACAGGAGAATCCTGGGGATCTCTGGGTCAGCCGGCCTGGAGTTCACAGTGACAAGCAACAAAGAGACACTGTCTTAAAGAAAGATGGACACTGGAGGCTGCCCTCTGGCCACCACACACGGACCTATACTCTTACACACTCACATGCAGGCAACTCTACTCACCCACAGAGCTTTTAAAAATATGTGTGTATGTATGCATGCATGCATGAATGTATAGATGTGTTTGTTTGCTTGTTTGTTTGTTGACACCATCTTGCAATTTTAACCCAGGCTGACTTGGAAGTTACTGTGCAGCTCAGGTTAGTCTTGAACTCGTGATTTTCCTGCTGCTGCCTTCCAAGTGCTGGAATTCCAGGCATGTGCTACCACACCCAGCTAATCCTTCTGTTCATACAGCATCTCTGGGCATCTGTCCTATCCTGAATATCTCCAAGTTCTCTCAAATGTCCCAAAGCACCACCGAGAGAAGGTGGAAAAGGCCCGAGAGAGTCGTGTGACACAACATCTGGGCTTCTGTTCTGCCAATTACTTTGTGTGGGTATCTATCCCTGAAATGGGAATGTTTGTCTCACAAGGACATGGAGAAGCAGAAATGGAATTGTAGGAGAGAATCACTGTGGAAAGCCCATCACACTCATATATATGTACTGAACCCCTACAATGTGGCTTTCCATACAGAAAAGGTACTGTTTACTGAGAGGCTGAATGAGCTAGTATTTGGCACTTTCTGTATGTCATGTAAGGCAATCCTCATTTAACGTAGACCTGGTGGGGCTAGATAGTATAGTTCCCATTTTACAGATGAGACTGGAGTGCAGAGGTTTGAAGAGTTTGCCCAACTTTACATGTTCAACAGTGTCAGAAAACGCAAACTCAAACTAAATCTCAAGCCATGATTCATGCTTTAAAAAAAAGATTTATTTATTTTATGTATATGAGTACACTGTAGCTGTACAGATGGTTGTGAACCACCATGTGGTTGTTGGGATTTGAACTCAGGACCTCTGCTCGAGCCAGCCCTGCTTGCTCTGGCCCAAAGATTTATTTATTATTATATGTAAGTACACTGTAGCTGTCTTCAGACACACCAGAAGAGGGTGTCAGATCTCATTACAGATGGTTGTGAGCCACCACGTGGTTGCTGGGATTTGAACTCAGGACCTTCGGAAGAGCAGTCCGTACTTTTAACTGCTGAGCCATCTCTCCAGCTCCATGATTCATGCTTTTTAACATTAGGAGGAAAGAGGAGAGAGAGAGAAAGGGAGAGAGAGAGAAAGGGAGAGAGAGAGAAAGGGAGAGAGAGAAAGGGAGAAAGAGAGAAGGAGGAGAAAAGAAGAGAAAGAGAGAAAGAGGGGGAGGGCAATGGAGGGAGGGAGGGAGGAAGGAAGGAAGGAAGGAAGGAAGGAAGGAAGGAAGGAAGGAAGGAAGAAAGGAAGGAAGGAAATAAAGCATGCTTCACAACAAAAGCAGACAAAGCCAGGCATGGGGGCTCAGGTCTGTAATCCAAGCATTTGGGAGGTTGAAGCAGTAAGAATTTGGCAACACAGCAAGTTCTAAGCCAACCTGGGATACAACAGACCCTATCTCTGAATCCAAAAAGCAAGCAAAAGAAAATGACAGATCCTCGTTTCAGGCTACCCTGCATAATGAGGACTGTATTGCTGTTAATCTTTAAAATTAAAATCACTAACTTGGTGTTACATGCACCATCGGAAGAGTCGTCCCATAGGTTACTGGTGGAGTGGTTCTGTCTTGTTTCTCATTTCTCCCCTCCACTGCACAGGGGAAATTGCCACCTATTTCCCAAGGCTGTTGCAAGAAGAAAATTGACCTAGAATATGCGAAAAAAACAGTTACAACAGTGTCTGGCTCTTGGCAGACACTCAATAAGTGGTGCTGAATGAGTTTCTTTGTATTTTATAATCTGACGGTGACACACATGACCATGCTACAGATGTGCTGCTTTTAACTACTGAGAATAATACCAGTAGGGACAGTAGGGCTCAGTTTTCAAAATTGCATTTTAGCAGTAATGTGGTAAGACATGAAGGCAGGACAGGGGTACATGTGACAACCTGTAGGTTAAGAGCACAAACTTCAAGCCCTGTGATCAGGTGCTGGATTCTTTGCTGGGGGCTCTTGGGAAAGTGAGTTAACCTCTCTCAGCCCATCCCCTGGTCTTTTTTTTGTGACAAGATGGCTGTGAAGACTTGGAGAGTTTATGTATGACGTGTGACAGGTACACGGTAAGTGCTGTGTAAGTACACCTTGTCCCGGTGGCTGCCTCTCCCTTGGAGCACTCATTAATTCCAAAGAGAGGTCTGGATAACTTGCCATGGCTTTGATGTATTTTTGTGTACAGACATTTTCTTCCCCTATCAGATCTAAGCAGTGAGAGAGCAATGAGGCCATGTGACCCAATCTACACAGGATTTACACCGAAGTGAGCTCTCTATACTGTACAAGCTGTGAAAAAACCAAAGAACTAATTACAAGGGGCTCCCAGGACTAAGCACTGCCCTACCATGAACCTCATGCTGGGGCCTCTTATCTTACTGTGCCCTGTTGTTCTGGCTTTAGAGGTCCCAAGAACATTTCCTGTGCTGTGAAGGCCCAATGAGATTATAGAGGTCCAGCTGTTATGACCCACAGTACTTTGGCGAGTTTACTTACATTTGAGACCACATGCTCAGCTCTGTAGGCTGGCCGAGTCCTGGCTCAGAAGCACCCAGGCACTGTGATATGAGGAAAAGCCATCCCCACCCCCAGGAACCTGTGGAGTCATACCTTGAAACAGGAACATACTACACTACCAGCTGCGGGGTTTTCTACAACTCAGAGTAGTCAAGATGACTAGGGTCTTTGGGTAGTGTCTTAGTTAGAGTTTCATTACTCTGAAGTGACAACATGACCAAGGTAACTCTTATAAAGAAAGGAAAACATTTAATTGGGGCTGGCTTACAGTTTCAGAGATTCAGTCCATTAACATCATGGTGGGAAGCACAACATCGTCCAGGCAGGCATAGTGCTGGAGGAACTGAGAGTTCTACATTTTGGTTCACAGGCACAGAAGAGGACTGTCTTCCACACGAAGCCAGGAGGAGGCTCTGATTCTACACTGGGCAGAGCTTAGGCATAGAAGACCTCAAAATCCACCCCGACAGTGACACACATCCTTCAACAAGGCCATACCTACTTGCACATGGCTATACCTCCTACTAGTGCCATTTCCTATGGGCCAAGCAATCAAACACATGAGTCTAAACCTATTCAGAACACCATAGGCACTATGGCAGAAAGGAGAAAAGGAAGCATATTCCTGAGCCTGGGAAGGTACAATGTTTACTGGCCTGTCCACGAACCTGACGGTCCAGGTCTGGCTCAAAGAGTGTCCCAGAGGAAGATGCCCCTAGAAATCTTCAGTATCTAGGTATCCCGGGGAAATGATCTATGATAGCAGGTCTATTCAGGACTCCCCGTCCGTTTCCCCCTTCACTGAAATTTAATATGTGGGTTCACCTTCCAGGAAGCCACCTGGCATGGCTACCCAAGCCTGGGCTTTGGGAACAATCAGACCTGATTTCAAATGTGGACTCTGCCAATTACTGTCTATATGGTGCTGGCCACATTCCCTAACCTCTCTGGACTCCAGCCCCCAATATTACTAATGTCACTATTTCAATTTGGCTAATTTCACTATATTGATGCAATTGATGTGAAGATACAGTAAATATTCAGTAAATCTTTACCAGGGAGAACACAATGTCAGGTCTGGTTATACTGTGTACTTTCCATATGTTTTAAGCCAAAATCTTACCAAGGCATGAGGTTGTCCAGGGTGGCTATGGGAGAGCTACAGGACAGTCCTCTCCATTATAGGGCTGGCTGGTGGGGGGTGAGGGGTCTGCAGGTCAAGTGTTTATCTGGATCCTTGTGTCCGTGCCTATGCTGAATAAGGGTGTTAGCCAAGAGGTAGCATCATACCCATGCCTTGAACCCAACACTCCTGAGTGAGCTGCCTCTCTTCTTTCTCTCTAGCCTTACTTGTATATCTTCAGTAAAGACTCTGGGCTACGGGTGGAAAGTTGGATGCTTGACTCTGGAAAGAGACACAAGAAATACTATAAAATTGATAACAATAACAGCAAGAACAAACCTTTTGAGAGCCATCTTTATGCCCGACATGTCTGTGCGTTTATTCATTTCATGCTCACAATCCCAAGAGAAGTGCCCAAGACTGCCTGCTCAGCAAATAGAGATGAGATGTGGGATTTGAACTTGTTCTGACTGACTCCGTCTCTACCATGAGTCTAAGACTTGACTATGTGCCCATCCATAAATCACAATAAAAGTCACAACCTTATGAGGTAGGTATTCTCTCTCTTTCTATCACTAAGATCACACAACTTTGAGCTCAATGTCTATTTTGTACTCAGTCCATGTGGCTGGAGACTGGTCCCCATCAATGACATTTCAGGGTACTCTTACACTCTGGTTTTCAGCTTGGACTAGATTAACAGTAAACTTCCATAGGAGATCATGGATTATAGGGCACAAGCAGAAAGTCAGGGTATTTATTCTACTCCCTTTTCTTTGCTTTGATTTTATGACTACAGATCCTTCTGCATAGCTTCTTACATAGCTCCTACTCTTTCTTCCATGGGCCAATGAGTGACAATAGCTTCCTGCTATTAGACACTCCCTAGCTGTCTCAACATTCTTTGTGGATTTCCTTAACCTTGACATAGTATGAAAGTGATCACGATATCCAGTTACCTTCATATATCCAGCCGAGCATTCCTAATAGCTGGATCTGACCATACCTCTACGTGTTCATCTGAACCTGTCCTCCTGCAGCTACTTGAAAGTAAGGTCCATGGCTTTGTTGCGGGTCAGGTAGTTCGAGCTCTCTCCAAATAAATTAGTGAAGAGTCAGAAACCAGAGGCTGGCTCTTGATGCTGCTTCTGCCTACCTGAATTTGAAATTTGATAACAGTTTAGCATCTATGGGTCCAATTTCCCATCTTCAATATTCAGAGTCTCATTAAAGGTTCTCTCTCTTTCTCCTAGCTCTGATACAAAGGCCTGTAAGCTGGCACCCAGAGGAAGCATGAGGTTTACAACCCTGGCACAGCATAACAAGGGTGTAAAGATTTGAATCCCTATAACTAAAGGACTTCAATTCCTGCATTTTTTAATGTATTTGTTTATTTACTTACTTATTTTTATGTGTGGGAGCACCAGTGCCATGGCACACTTGTGAAAATCAGAGGACAACTTGGGAATTGACTCTGTCCTTCTACTGTGTGGGTTCTGGGGGTGGGGCTCGGGTTGTTAGGCATAGCAGCAAGTGCTTTTACCCACTGGGCCTGAACTCTTGCATCTTAAGGGAGTTGTTGCTTTTTAGCTTTGTTCTGGAATTTTCCTTCCGTGGCTCAATAAATATCTCGTCGGTGGTTAACTTGATATAGACCTACCACCAATGCCACTACAGACTGCTTATAACCTAGAAACTGTCACCACTCCTTGACATATCTGCTACCTTGCCTGCTTCAGTTCCCATCCTCTCAGCCACCTCTGGCTTTTCTCACCCAAGAGAGCTGGCTGCAAGCTCCTGTTCCTAGTTGTGCACTGGGGAGCTGGTGGGAAGAGGAAAGATAGTATTCCAGCCAAAGGAGAGCGAGAGGAGCTGCCTTTCCCATCTATGTCAAAACCAAGAGAAGATGACTGTGTCTGCTTGGAGGGAAGCAGCTTCGTTGATTAAATATATAATCTGTTCTGGAAAACACTATCCTTGGAATAGCTCTTAGCTGATCCTCACAGTGGGGTGTGAAAGTTAAAGAGAGACAGTGGGGAGAGGCAATGTCAGGGTTCTGTGTGAGGAAGGAAACTTAGCTTCCCTCTGGGTCTTTCTCCTCAAACTCTGTCCTGCTTAAATCTTAGAGGGCACTGCCTTGAAGGGAAAAAAAAGAACTGAGAGGCGTTCCCCAGCAGCTCAGCCAGGAAGCTCCAGAATAAAGTGATAAGAAACAGTCAGTGCAGAACCAGAGGGACCAGGAGACATCAGTCAAGGGAGGGAGACTCTTAGACAGCCTGGAGGCACTGCAGACCCTAGGGAGAGCAGTTGCTGTAGAGGGCACGTGGGGTGAAATGAATAGGGGAGCAGAGCCTGAGACTGAAGTGGAAGAGATGCTGTTCTCTCAACTCCCGTTGGGCTCTTGCTGTTTAATTGAGTAATTCCTGGCCCCAGGGCAGCTGGGGAGAGTGAGCTGGCCTGAGCTAGAGATGGCACTTAATTGCCTTGAGATTCCGACTGGGCTTTTCCTTCCCAATTTCCTCAAACGGCCCAGCTTCACCCTGCTGGTTCAGTGTGTTTTGTTTATTTGCTACCTAGTTTCCAAGGGTGTCCAGAGAATGAAACCTTTTGGAAAATGACCAGTGCAGGGGTGCCTCCCTCTGGAAGCCTGGGCCAGGCCTGGAAACATGCCCCCTTTTCAGAATGAGAAGAGGGCACCCTCCTTCCACTGCCGACTTAAGCCTCCTTCCCAGCTTGCAAACTCTCAAGCCCTGTCTGAATAGCCACCAGAGATAGAGAACCACAGGGCTCTCCCTCAGCGCCTTTGCATCTGAAGTGCAAGTTCCAAGGAGGGGAATGGCTTTGCCAGGGAATTTGTATAACAAATTAACTTTTCTCCTTTAAGAGAGACAGAGTTGACTTCTCAGGCAATCTCTGAAATCTTTGTTTTAAACTTGCCACTACCTGCTTCCCCCAAACATCCTCAAGGCTGTCAGCCCTAAAACCAGCACTCCACACCCCCAACCCCCATCTCCCCCAACTCCCTCCCCCAATCCCCCACACCAGCCTCCTGTGTTCCAGCCCTGAATTAGATTGTTGAGGCTGCCATCATAAATACCAAAGCCAAGCTGGGCGTTGGTGGTGCACGCCTTTAATCCCAGCACTCGGGAGGCAGAGGCAGGTGGATTTCTGAGTTCGAGGCCAGCCTGCTCTACAAAGTGAGTTCCAGGACAGCTAGGGCTATACAGAGAAACCCTGTCTCAAAAAAAAAAAAAAAAAACCCCAAAAAAAGAAAAAAGAAAGGAACAAATAAATACCAAAGCCGAGAGGGAGTCCTAATACAATGGGAACTTTATCTCTTGTCTAGAAGCCAAATCAAAGTGTTGGCTGGGCCACACTCCTCTGAAGCCTTGAAGGGAAAGAAAGCCTTTCTTTGTTTGTTGTTTTTCTAGGTGCTGGTAGCTTCTGGTGTCACCAGGCTGGTGGCAGCAGAGCTCTAGGCTCTGCTTCCATCTTCCCATGGCCTCCTTCCCTTTGTCCACGACCCTTTTTGTCAGTCATTCATTGGATTTGGGCCTACTCAAATCCACTATGATCTCACCTTGATTCTTATTTTAGTAATATCTGCAAAGATCCTATTTCTAAATGAGGTTATAATAGAAGGTTCTGGGTGGAGGGGCTAAGGAGATGGCTCAGAAGTTAAACAGCTATCCCTACACCCACATACATGCTCTGTGTGACTCCAGCACTGGAAGTGGAAACCACAACCCCGAAGCAAGCCTAATAGCTAGACTAGTGGAATCAGTGAGTTGTAGCTTCAGCAAGAGACCCTGCTTTAATATATAAGGTTGAGAGCAATCAAGGAAGACATCCAAGGAAGCTGGGCCGACGAGGAAATCGGGAAGAAAAAGGGCAGTAGGAATCTCAAGGAAGCAATCAAGGAAGACATGTCAACTCCTGGCAGCCAGAGATGGACACACACACATATCTGTGCCTGTAAACATGTGAATGCACATACACATATCTACATCTTATACACACACATACATACACAAAATAAAAACAAAATAATTAACACCTTACAGTCCCCTCTTGTCCTTCTGATGTACCTACCTTCCAGATCTCTAAGGTTGGCCCAGGAGCACAGTTGAACATGTCCCTTTGACCTTTGCATAACTGAGATCAGCTCTGTGTGTGTGTGTGTGTGTGTGTGTGTGTGTGTGTGTGTTACTTCTGCTCGTTGCTGTTCATAATGTCCCTCAGCCAAAAGAGGGTCACCTACATCCCCTGTCCTGCAGAGGCCATCTCAAAGAGATGATAAAAGTCTATAGTCAACATCTCCCTTCAACTGCATCCTTAAGGCCCATAACAATATATTCATATTTTCACAACACACTCATACCACTTTGCTACTTAAAAGTCTTTCATTCATATATTTGCAACTATGCACTGAGTTTCTACTATGTGCACGATGATAGCTAGCATTCTGACTTTATATTCCACAATTAATAACCAGGTGGGGAAGAACTTAGAAATGAGGTAGCTGAGGAAAACTGCAGCTAGATCTTGGTATCTTCTGTCTCCTGGTTGTCAGAATGCACCTTTTGTACTTAAACAAAAGTTATAGTTAGCCGGGTGTGGTGGCGCACGCCTTTAATCCCAGCACTTGGGAGGCAGAGGCAGGTGGATCTCTGAGTTCGAGGACAGCCTGGTCTACAAAGTGAGTTCCAGGACAGCCAGGGCTATAAAGAGAAACCCTGTCTCAAAAATACCAAAAAAAAAAAAAAAAAAAAGTTATAGTTAGGTTGATCCTTCTGTACCACACACTAAGGCACCAGGGCATTCCTCACACATGTGCATCAACCACGTGTCTGCATACTTAAAAGGCTGGTGTTATCATCCTATCACTTGCCTTGTAGTTTTGACATTCTAAGGACCATGGGAAGAAATACCTTAAAAGGGAGGTGGAGTCTACCCTGATTTGGGAGGAAAAAAGGTCCTCTTACCCCATGAATATTCTTCATAAATACCTCTTTTTTAAAAAATCCACAACACAGAACCCAACAGCAAGGAGAGGCTCACTTCAGTTTCTCTTTGGAGTGTTTGCTTTGTTTAGCTTTGCTGAACAAACTTCTACTTAAACTATCTTTGATCCTCACTGACTCTTTGCTCTGAGAAGACTAGAGCCCGGAGAGGCTGGAGCATAATGGAAAGATCTTTAGCTTCTCTGAGCTTAAAGAGTGAGAAGATGTTTGTAATTTCTGAAGAATTTACATTCTGAAAGCTTCTTTTTCAGGCTGGTGGGTAACGCCTTTGCCCTGGCCCTAACCTACCTTCCACGTTACTATTGCCTTTAATCTCAATACTTGGGAGGAAGAGGCAGACAGAACTTCGAGTTTGAAGCCAACCTGGTGGCTGAATTTAGTGAGTTTCAGGACAGATAGAGCTAGTTCAAGGTTAGCCTGGACTGCATAGTGATTTTTAAGCTATCCCAGGCTAAAATGAGACCTCATCTCAACTCTTATTCCCCCTCTAAAAGAATTTCATCTATTGGGGTGACTACCACGCTTGCCATGCATTAGGTACCTCAATAAATGAGCCAAGACTTCGTGAGGTCATCCTTGAAGTCCTTGACTGATCACATAATCACTGTTAGGAGACCACAGTCTGATCTGATATGTGAGCCGAGATAACTTTTGGCAGTTGGCAGTCCCTTTTGATCCTCACAGCTCTCTAAAGATAATCAATCCACAGCTTCCAAGGGCACCAAGACTCACTGAAGTAACCCAGCAAGCAAGTGACTAAGCTAAGCTTCCAGAGGAGGTGCAAGTGCGACCCGTCCTGTGGCAACCTAAGAGTCCTGTCTGGGATCAGGTGGCCTGACTCACTGTGTATCTAGGGAGTTCCAGCCATTTCTGGAACCTTCAGCTTAAGTCGTTTTCAAAAGAGTAAAGCTGCTGTGAATTCATGAATTATGGCTACACTTAGTCATTTCTAGAAAGGAGCCACTGTAAACAATGCTGTGGGATGCATACTGAAGAGACAGAGAGACACCCAAGTCCAAAGCGAGGGACAGGAAGCTAGACAGCTTCTGGATGATCAACAGCTCATGTATGCCCGAGGGAAGGGCACGGCAGCTGGGGCTGCAAAGCCAGGCAAGGGCTGTCTCTTGGTCCACAGTAAATGAGATAAGGAGATTCTCCCACCTCTACTACCAGATGCCAAGAAGGAGATGACTCTATCCTTCTACCTCTGGCCACACTGCTGCCACGGCCCAGCAGAGCTGCCGAGCACAGACCTGAGAACCTAGAGAAAGCACCGCTTCCTGGACACGGACCTGAGAACTGAGGGAGACCCATTTGAAGAGAATGTATCCTAAGCGTCCCAGAAGGAAACCACCTCTGGGATCTGGTTTTGACCCACAGCCAACTTGAGTCCTGCTGCTCCCCCTAGCGGGAGAAGGAAGCAGTGAGCTAGAGTTTGAAGATAAACAAGGATTTGTAAACACTTGGAGGCTGGCTCACCCCAAGGGAGGACTCATCCATCCCTGGCAGGTCAGGATCCTGACATCCACCGGCGATGCCATTTCCCTTTTATCTTTCTCTCCTCTGGGATCTGGAGAGTGATTGAGATAATTTACCATTTAATGTGGGCAGATGGCTTAATTAGGCTCAATCGCAAGACATTCATGTGGCTCTTGAGTGTGTGAATGACTTGGGGGCGGGGAGTAAGACCAGCCAGATGTGTCTTCATCCTCTGCCCAAAGGTTCCAGGATAGTCACAGGGTCATTCTGAGTAGGAATCTAGCCTTGGTCAGAGCCTCTGGACAGCCCCTAGCTCATGCAACAGGAGAGTCCTCTGTTTTTTGTTTTTTTTTTTTAACTCATCACTAGCTCTTGTGATAGCAGCAACAACCAAAGCCAGCACTGCTGGATCCTGTTTGAGGCTGTCTGAGTTCTAGGGGCATCAGTCACACACACACACACACACACACACACACACACACACACACACACGGAATTAAAGCCATGCCCCGTCCTTCGGGGAGCCCATAGGTGGAAATACCAGAGCCTGAGTCAAAGATCCCAGCCCTTCTCTGAAAGGCTGAAGGTGGAGAAACTGTGGCTGAGACAGGAGGGGTGTGACTTGGCATCTCAGACCCAGAAAGGGAGAGAGGGAAGAAGGGGGGGGGGGAGAGAGGTAGGGATATTGATGTGCCTGTCTGTGTATATGTATCTGTGAGTGTTCCCTTTCTCTGTCCTCTGGCCTCCTTCTTGTCTTCCCCAGTTTATAGGTTCTTGACCAAAGGCTATGTTCTTTTTCCATATCTGTGTCTGAAGGAGGCCCTGGGAACCCCCAAATGGCCAGTAGCTTCCCTGATCCACTCATTACTAGTCCAGAGCTTCTTTAGCCACAGGCTTTGGGAGCAGCCCCCAGTCTTTCTCTGGGTGAGCTCTGCTTCTACAGATCATTAGCCCATCCTGTCTGCAGCTGGCAAGCCTGGGGGCAGAAACCAACAGCAAATCACTCTCCGTTCACCATCTCCCCCAAAACACCTTAAAATGATTGTTTTGGGCCTGAGCCAGGGGACTGATGTTTTCCAAACCACAAGGAACATTTCTTGGCTCATTAGCTTCATCACTTTCCTGCTCCAGAGCCCCTCACCATTCCCTCAGGAGCCTGAGTAAAATGCCCCCACCAAGATCTAAGCAACTCCAGGAAGGAAACATAGGGCCCAGGCCCAGGCTGCAGCTGTTTGCCCCAAGGAGGACTCAAGCAGGGTGAAGCTGGTAAGATCAAAGGCAACTCCAGGCAGGAAAGAGACAGACAGCAACTCAGGCCCAGTGGGTCCGAGGATTTCTACTAGAGGGCATAGAATGGAAGACAGTGTGGATACAGGGCCAAGATGGTAGGTCAGTAAATGTGAGACGGATGGACTTACAGGACACTGGTGAGTGTGTTAGTGTCTCAGGAGAGACAGAGCTAATAGGCTGCATACCTATATTATGAAAGTGGATGTAATAAAGGAATTCAGTGTCTTGTGTGGTTATGGACACTGAGAAGTTTCAAGATAAGCCATTTGCAAGCTAGAGACCTGAGATGGAATGGCACAGCTAAGTCCAAGTCCTCAAAAGGGAGGAAGTGCACACCAAGTTCTCAGACTGAGGCTGAAGGCCAGGGAACCCGGGGAGACCACTGATGCAAGTCCCAGAGTCCAAAGGCTGAAGATCCCATTGTTCTGAGAAGAGTGTTGCCCTGCTCCAGGGGAGGAGGAGAAAGATTTCAGCATGCCTCTGTCTCTTCGCTCTTTGTCCTTTGTTCAAGCTGTTTTTCCTGAGGACTGGACATGCCTGCCTTCCATGAGAATGTTTCTTCCCCTCCCAGTCTACTGACTCATATGCCAAGCTCTTGTGCACAGATGTACCCAAAAGGAATGCATACTTTATCAGCTCTCTAGGTATTACTTAACTGTGTATTGTTTACTATAATCAAATCATTAACCCTTATAAAATGTTGCAGCATGGCAAAATTATAGATCAAAATCAAGGGCTGGAGAGATGGTTCCGTAGTTAAGAGCGTAGTTAAGAGCACTGACTGCTCTTCCAGAGGTCCTGAGTTCAAATTCCACAACCACATGGTGGCTCACAACCATCTGTGTTGTAATCTGATGCCCTCTTCTGGTGTGCCTAAAAACAGCTACGGTGTACTTATATATAATAAATAAATCTTTTTTGTTTTGCTTTGAGACAGGGTTTCTCTGTATAGCCCTGGCTGTCCTAGAACTCACTCTGTAGGCCAGGCTGGCCTAGAACTCAAAAATCCGCCTGCCTCTGCCTCCCGAGTGCTGGGATTAAAGGCGTGTGCCACAACGCCCAGCCAAATAAATATTAAAAAAAAAAATAAATCAAAATCATGAATCAAAAATATTAATGATTCAGTGTGGCAATTATATAAGGAATGGTGGTAAAATCACTACATAAAATCCAGGAGAGCTAACTAAATGTAAACAAGTAGTTCTTTGCTCTAAGTAGGTCTCATGGAATATTGGGGAATGATATACAGTTAAGAAAGTCTTTAGATTTTAATTTCAAAATTTGCTGGCCATCTTGTTTTTTATTCTCCAAATCTGGCAATTCTTTTTTTTTTTTTTTTCCGAGACAGGGTTTCTCTGTGTAGCCCTGGCTGTAGTGGAACTCACTCCGTAGACCAGGCTGGCCTCGAACTTAGAAACTGCCTCCCAAGTGCTAGGATTAAAGGCGTGCGCCACCACTGCCAGGCCAAATCTGGCAATTCTTAACATTGAGAGGAGCAACCAGGAGACAGTGGAGCAGTATGCCCAAGGGCAGACCATTAGGATAGGGTATCAGCCACATGTGTGGCCCACACTTTTTATCCCAGTTCTCAGGAGGCAGAGGCAGAGGCAGAGGCAGAGGCAGAGGCAGAGGCAGAGGCAGAGGCAGAGGCAGAGGCAGAGGCAGAGGCAGAGGCAGAGGCAGAGGCAGATCTTTGGGCATTTGAGGCCAGCCTGGTCTATAAAGAAAGTTCCAGGTCAGCCAGACTTACCCAGTGAGACCCTGTTTTAACCTTCTCAAAATTACATAAGGTATCATGGGATAATAGGCTAGAATTATGCGCTACCCGGCCCTCTATGGACCTTGACGTGTTTTTTGTTTGTTTGTTTGTTTGTTTTTCAGGATTAGATACTGAGGACCTGTCTGTGCTAACTTTGTCTTGGCTTCCCCCACTACTCCTTTCACCTCTAAAGCCGACAGTTAGGCAGTATGTAGCCTCCCACTACCCTGCAGCCACCAAGCACAACCATTCAGTCTCTTTCTGTTGGAAGAGCTTCCAAGAACCAGTGCACAGGCCTGGAAATGAATCTGGGCTCATCAACCCACTGGCTGTGCATCTAAGCATCTAATTAACTACGATGTGCCTGTTTTCTGGGACATAGAAACAACCTATCATGATCATTTAATGGGTTAATATTTATAAAGCCGTAGGTACAAAGTGCTCAATAAATGTTAACTGAAAAATCCCCAAAGCTCTCTAGTAACCACGGGGAACCAGAAAAAGAATAATAAAAATTAGTAAATGGGAGAAAGTGACACACATATCAGATTATCGCAAGGCTCTCTCTCAAAGCCATTACCCTCTTTTAGAAATAATGGGAACCATCAGTCTTATACTCCCTTCTATACAAGACTGGCACTCTCTACATCACTTGGCCTCCTCAAACCACTCCTTCTCCAGGGTCTCTCTGTCCCACATCATTCCAGATGACAAGTTATCAATTAGAGTCCATTTACCCCCTGGAGCCAAGGAGGCAGTGTGCTTGCCCCTCAGAGGAATATCACATTCATGGTTCTTTATTCAGTCAACAAATTGCTATCAAATTAGCTCTGGGTATATCTGAAATGAACTCATGCACCCAGTAGAACCTGCCTTTCTTTCTCCTTATAGAACTTACAGCCTGGTTGAAGGTCTCGTCTCATTGGTTGCTCCTAATTCCTGCCGTCTGCATGGTTCAGAGATTGGAATATCGAATTGGTGAAACTTAGACTAGCAACTCTGATCAACCAGAAGTGCTTACATAGAGGATTGTGGTTAACCATGTCCCTGTTCAATGAGCGAACTGCTGCGATTGATTGATATGTCTGCTGTAGGTGCAGGAGAAAAATGTAATATTAGATGTCACATTGATAAGAACATCGGACCTTTCCTTGGCTTGCCAAATCCTGGAATAAAAGCTCACAGCTGAAGTTTTTTTTTATAGGGGTATGAATCCAAACCTGAAGGATGGCAGTAATTGTGGTAAAGAGTTGGACTCTCCAGCTCCAGGAAATGCACCTCTCCATAGCTAACAGACCAAAAAGCCGTGGTGCAAGATTGCAGCTAGGACTGACAGCATGGCTGACAGATAAGAACACAGACAAGAGAAACCTGCAACAAGAAGAGCCGTCATGGGCTCAGTCCCAGCCCTTATCAAGCTTCCTTAACTGGGGATGCTTTTCTCATGATAGATATTGTCTATATTCTGTAGGTGACTGGTAAGATGACTCAGGTGACCCTGGGTCTACTTGGCTTAGAAGACGACCTCTCCCAGGAGGGAGAGATGGATGAAGATGGCCTCCTGGAACCTGAAACAAGTGCCCTGGATCTTGCTATTAAAACTCAAGGTGGGGCAGATGAGATGGCTTGGGGTAAAGGTGCCTGCCACCAAGCAAGACAACTTGAGTTTGATTCCCAGGACCCAGCTGGTGAAAAGGAGAAAACTAACCTCTATATACATCTCCATGGCATTCCACTTGTACACACACACACACACACACACACACACACACACACACATTAAAATGCAATAGAAATAACCCAAGAGTCTAAATTGCACATGTTCACATGGGTTTATAAGTACAAAAGAGCAGATAGTCTTACACCTTAAAGAGAAGTTAGGAATCATCAGGGTTCCTCAACTTAGGAATTTTTAGAAAATCATTTTTAATTGTTTATTTGTGTGTGTGTGTGTGTGTGTGTGTGTGTGTGTGTGTGTGTGTATCTCTAGGTCAGAGGACACCCTGTGGGAGTCAGTCCTACTTTTCTACTCAGGTCATCAGGCTCAGCAGCAAGCACCTTTATCCACTGAGCCATATCTTTAGCCCTGTGTCATAGTCTGGAAGAGTAGAGAGGCCCCATGTGGGGCGGGACATGGGGAAGAATTCAAGGTTATTGGTAAGAGATGACCCAGATCTCCCAGGGTGGATAACACTGAGAAGGAAATGTTGAAGGCTGTCCATTTCACCAACAAATCTTATTGTCTTTTTTTTTTTCTCAAAGCACATCCCACTGTTAATTTGTCAGAGCCTAGAGTTGCCCACAGGCACTGAAAGTGGCAGAGGGAATAACAGCAATTTCTATTATCTTCCTAATGCAGGCATCAAAACCTGCTCCAGCTCGGCTAGTTCACATTTCCAGCTAAAAAGCAAGCAATTTCAAAGCCTCTTTTTTTCTGGACATTTTCTTGCTGCTGTGCATTTCTCTCTTGGCTTCACTTAGAAGATCACCCCTATCAAGGGAGCCAGGTCCCTGTGATTACTGAAATGCAAAAGGGAGAAAGCTAAGTTTAGATCTTGGTTGGGTGTGGGGTGGTAGATAGCAATTAAAGCAGACACTGTAGAAAATGGACAGTTAACAACAAAATCCGAGCCCTTTGTTAATTAAAAACATAGGCCCTCCTGGTGAAAATGTCCACCCCTGATCTCTCTGCACTATAGAGAGTTTTTTCCCCCACTGCATGAACCCCCTAAGTTCTGTGTTTGTCAACTTTTGATTTGACTTTGGCATGGTGACATGATCTGCTGCTCCTGCCTGAGAGATTAAGCTGTTGGGGCTGGTAAGACACTTGTTTCTGTAATGTACTGAATACAAAATGTCCTGCTCTCTGCTGCAGATGATGCTCATGCATTTAGATGTGCCACAGGACTCAGTCAGGCTGACAGGTCCCCTGAGAGATTGATGGCGTATCAGAACTGTCATGAGAAATGGATCCCCAACAGGCTGGAATCAGCAGCAAATTGCATGGCACTGAGGCCCAGTGTGGGTGGCAGGGGGTTGTTTTTTGCATTCAGTGGTGGCTATATTGTGCGTGGGGGCAGGGACCTACATATCCACTCTATGGTTGGTATTATTGACAACCTACTGCATAGGAAGCAAATCTATGGACACACCTGTGAGAGATTTTCTAGATTAAGACCGTCTTCTAAGAAGGTCTGGAAGGGATTGTCTTGTTTATCCTAATTGGTGGAAAAGCCCATCTTTATTGAGGGTAGATCCATTCTCTGGCAGGAATCCTGGAGTATATAAAACGGAGAAGAGAAGATTAGCGCTAGTATACATGCATTACTTCATTGCTCACTACTCCGAACTGTGGATACAATGTGACCAGTATTCTCAGACTCTTGCCGTGTTAACTGAGCCATGGGCCAAATAAACCCTTCCCCTCCTAAGACTCTCTGTAGGAGCACTTCACCCCTGCAACAGGGGAAGAAGCTAAGACATCCAGTATTAGGACGAGGAGTTTAATTTTAACTGGGTATGTTAATTAGGTGAGCCAAAGAGGGCTTTTGATTGCTGGATTTCAATACTTTGACAGCTGTACCTTGGGAGTCAGTCTCAGGAGTAGGAATGTCATCTAATGGTTTTTAGAAAGACAGAGGGAATGGGGGAAGGGGAAGGCCCATCAGAGCCATGTTCACCATGCTCAGGCCTATTAGAGTCCCCTTAGCATGCTTTCCGTTTTCAATGACACCATAGATAGCAGTCTGAATTCCTACGTTTGTCCTGGAATGCTTCAGGTTCTATGTATGATTAGTATAGACTGAAATCCTCAGAAAACCCAATAACCTTTAGGGTGACTGGTTTTGTTATTAACATTAGTTGAACAAGGTGTTCTATCTGTAAGGGTCAGAGCATGTTCTGTAAGACACCACTCAACTCACATCCAATATGTGTTTGCTTTGAGTTCTTTCCCTAGCTTGGATTTGGGCAGCTTCAGCCAGTCTTCAACTTTTCTGTCCCACTGCATCACCAGGAGCACACATTTCCAAGATGGACAAAGCCATCAGCGATCACCATTAGCAGACATAGGGCAATTATGTCCACCTGGACATGGGAATTCTGACCCAGGGGTCAACTCTGGTCAATTCTCTATTCGTGTTCTATGTGCCAAGATCTTAGCCCTGTGCTTTCTGAACTCTTTGTATCAAAGAGACTAACACAGAGCTAGAAAGCTTTCATTGAAAACATGCCAAAATTAAGTCCCATTCTCGGTGGCAACAGAATTTTGGTGTAAGGTGTGGGGAGAATCTGTGTCTCCCTGTCTGCTTCCTGTGCACTGAGGTCAAGCTCAGACAGCACCAAGTCTGCACTGGTCTCCCTTCACAGTAAGTGTTTATGAAAAGTGAAGGATCCCTGTGAGGGAACACTTCCTCCCTGGGGACCACACAGAGTTGGTGAAAAGATAATTCCTAGCTCTAACTAGATGTCCTCTTTCGACTCCTCTGCTCGTTTTCTCCAGGAAGCTTTATCTGCAGTTACAGGGGTGCAGTTTTCTTTCCTACTTCCTCTCCAATTCAGCTTCTTAATGGTCTCTTGTTCTGCCAAAGCCAATTGTCATGGGAACCGCTGAGGCTTAGACAGACATCACTGCTAGCTCCAGAGCCTTTCCTTGGAGATTTGGGAGCAGTCATTCTGATAATACATGAAGTCAGATTACATGAAGACAAAGGCATTTGGGGATGGCTTTACTGGAGGTAGAGGACAGAAAGTCACTCATGCATGCCAAACTATGAGGCATCTCTAGGAAGGGTCAGCCCAATCTCTTAGAGAATTATGGGAAATCAGAGCTCTTCTAGCTTGAGATATCTCCCATCCCCACTCTCTTCTTTCCTTCTTCTCTCCCTTTCTCTTGTATCCTTGGATATAAACCTTGGAGAAATGCTGAGACAGGGCCTTACCATATAGCTCAGAATGACCTCAAGTTGGATTCTCCTACCTCTGCCACTCAAGTGCTAGGATTACAGACGCAGGCCATCATGCTTGTCTGGAAGTTCTCTTTAGATTATGAAATTAAAAGCTTGCTTCACAGGCACACACACTTTGTTTCTTTCTTTCTCCCTTCCTTCCTTCCTTCCTTTCTTTCTTTCTTTTTTTTAATACAGAGTCTCACTCTGTAGCTCTGGCTGGCCTGGAATTCAGTCTGTAGATCAGGCTGGCCTCAAACTCACAGAGATCCACCTACCTCTGTACCCTAGTGCCAGAATTGAAGGTATTTAATTTGCAATACCTCACCCAACACTTTTCTTTCCTACATAAGCCCTTTTTGAAATGACCTTGTTGATTCTTTTTTCTCTGATATCTATGTGCATGCACAGACCACTTTTCTCTCCACCTTATATTCAGGATGCCTTTCTGGTTTCTGATAACTTCAGGTGTATCTTAACTTTCTGTGTGTGAGCAGAAGGTCTACCTCCCAGAGTCCTCTGTACATCAAGGGAAAATTCCTAAAGCCTGTGTGGGGCAGCACTCCCCTCAGCCTCAGGCACTGCTCCTTCTGCCATATACTACACCAGAAATGGCCCTTCGGGATTGTCTGCTTCCTGGCAAGCCTAGACTTAGACATTTCTAGGAGCAGCTAGCCCACTCTTTGTTGAAATGATCTTCTAAGGAAGAAGGGAGTGTTCGTTGGCAACACACTTGAACACTGAAACCCCTATAGCTGGAGACAGGCAAGTGTGGGGGTATTTTGGATAGAAATGAACGAATCCAAACAGATCTGGGCTCAGCAAATCTTACTTCCCATTTTTAGCTTTGTGCTCTTTAAGAGAACTTTTCTAGACTGGGTTTTCCTGATGAGCTGCCAGGACTCTGGAGTCCAACTGTTCTCAAGAGTCTAAAGAGTGGTGTTTCACTTTTATCCCTCCTACTTACCAGCCACGTGTCCAGAGCAAGTCCCTCCCCCACCACAGGATTCAGTTCTCCCAAGGTTCCTTTGTTAACCACCTTGATCTAGCCTTTCCCTAGCTACATTGTCAGTTCCAGGCAAGCTTCATCTCTGGGGGTTGGGAGGACAGATACTTAGAATTGTTTCACTTCTGAAGACTGTTTTTTATTTTCTTTGTTCAATTTCTCTAGGGTCTGTGTGGCCAGCCTCTAGACCTTGTCAGTTGTTGTAGTTAGCTTGCCTAATGCTTTAATAAAAGCATTGTGATCAAAAGCAACTTGGGAAGGAAAGGATGTATTTAATTTCACAGGTTGTAGCTCATCATTGAGGGAAGTTAGGTCAGGAACTCAAGGTAGAGGCTGAGGCAAAGACCATGAAGAAGTAATGCTTACTGGCTTGT
This sequence comes from Mus minutoides, assembly GCA_902729485.2. NCBI lineage: Eukaryota > Metazoa > Chordata > Mammalia > Rodentia > Muridae > Mus > Mus minutoides. Next base: position 991,328 of record LR749582.1, read on the forward strand.
CTCAGACATCCCAGGCCTACTTGCCTGGACTGGTATCACCTGCTTAAGAATGACACCGCCAACAGTGGACTGGCCTTTCTACATCAATTAGCAATCAAGAGAATTCCCACAGGCTACCTGATGGAGGCAGTTCTGTCTACTTCCATTCCATATCTATGCCTTTAAGTCTACCAAGAAGTTGAATGTTTTTATCAATAAATTTCTCCACTGTCTCCAAAATGTGTAACTCTCAATTAAGACCACTTCTGAGCAATCTATAGGGGATTGAGATATGCTATGGGAAGACCTGGCATTCTACAGTCAGGCCATGATGATCCCCATGTTGGGCGCCAATTTGCCCTGGACCTGCAGGGATAATCAGTGGGGACCCAGGGCAGGAGAGAGGGAGAGAGAGAGAGAGAGAGAGAGAGAGAGAGAGAGAGAGAGAGAGAGAGAGAGAATGAGAGCAAGTCAATATCATACTGATCAAGCTCCGTAAACTTTATTCGGAAATGGCAATATAAGCATAAGCAAGAGGAGGCTCCAAGGGATGGGGGGAAGAGCCCAGGGGCTCTCTGAAAGACAGGTGGCAATCTTCAGCTCCTGGAACCAATGGTCACAGTGTCCTCTTTTCCCATAAACATTCTTACTGTTATGACCATGAATGTTCTCTCAGGATTGTTTATGTAAGCTAGAAAATATCCACAAGGCCATAGCTAAGGCCATGGCTCCCGGCAAAGGGAGAGGTGAGGCTGGAGGTTTTAGAGAGAGAGGGAAGAATAGGGAACGGGAGGAAGAAGACAGAGGAAGAGGAGGTGGAAGGAAGATGGAGCAGAACCACATGGCTCGAAGAAGCCATAAGTAGCAAGGGATCTCATAGCTGGGGAATAGGGTAGTGTAGTGGTAAATCTGCCCAATCTAGGTGTGCAGCTTATAAATATTATAACTGGTGTTTTTTTGCATGTGTTTATAGGGGTTGGAGATTTACTGTAACAGACTTGTGTCAATGCATTCTCATTCAGTGCCTTGGCTATGATGTAACCCTTCCAGGCAGAGGTAACTGTACTTCAAGCTAGTTCCTCCTCTTTATACCACAGTCTTTATAATAGAGATGTAAAATTAGCCACACCCTAGACACGATGTAGCTGTTACATACAGGAACTCACAATAGCTCTGGCCACCTGCACACATTCAAGCCAGTTAAAAATTCCAGCACGGACCGGACTGTGGAATGGCTCCCAAAGTCCCACCCTTAACTAAGGAGCTATTGGCAACTGATAGTTGCTGGGGAGGGAGGGTCAGTTTTCCTTGGGGTTTGACCATTGCCTGTGCCACAGTGATTGGTCCCACATCCATGCAGGGTGACACTAGCCAGATTCAGTGAGTTATTTGAAAAAGAAGACTTGAAACCAGAAAGGAGGGAAATGTATTGGGAAAAGGAGCCAGGGGAGGTGAAGGGAGGAAGTGGAAGAAAATATGATTAAGATGCATCATATACATCTATGAAATTCTCAAAAAAATCAGTTAAAAAGGAAATATAAAACAATGCAACTACCTTTAGAAGAAATTTGGCACACTGGGCTATCTCCAGTTTTGGGTAATTAGGAAGAAGCTTTTGTATAGGTTTTTGTTTCTGTTTGACTCTGAATCTCTCTCTCTGTCTCTCTCTCTCTGTCTATGTTTTCCTCTTTCTCTCTGTCTCCCTCTGTTTTCTCCCTGTTTCTCTTTCTGTCTTTCTCTCTCTCTCTGTCTCTCTCTCTCTCTCTCGTGTGTGTGTGTGTGTGTGTGTGTGTGTGTGTGTGTGTGTGTTATTGGTGCACATATATATTCAGGTGCACACAGATGTTCCTGTGGAGACCAGAGAACTATGTCATCTATCTTCCTCTGTCTCTGTCCTTCTGTCTCTCTGTTTCTCTCTTTGTCTCTCTCTCTCTCTGTCTGTGTGTCTGTCTGTCTGTCTCTCTCTCTCTGTGTGATGCATGCATGTGCACACAGCTCTGTCTATGGAGACTGAGCCAGAATCTCATTGTTTCAGTCAGGCTAGCCAGAGAGCTCTCAGTGTCAACCTGTCTCTGTCCTGCATGCTAGGACTACAGGGCTGGGGCTACAGGGCTGGGGCTAGGCATTCAAACTCAGGGTCTCATGCTTGCAGTGGAAGGACCAGTACACCACAGCCAGTTCCCCAGCTGACATGCAGGTCTTTATGGGTATGTTTTCACTTCTCCTGCTGAATACTCAGGAATGGGGCTTCTAAGTTGCAAGCTAAGTATGTATTTAACTTCATATATACTTAAGTTAATTTCACATATACTTAATATATCTAAGAATATATTAACACACAGAGAGATACAGAGAGAAGGCGAGACAGAGACAAAGACAGACAGAATGAAACAAAAACCTTCTCTACAAAAGCTTATTCCTAATTACCCCAAACTGGAGATAACCTGTGTTCTTCTACCGTAATTCGATAAACACACTGTGGTATTAAAAATACACACTGTGGTATATCCATATTAAAAATATCACCTAGCATTCAAAAGGAAGGTTGGGTTTCTGTATATTTAAACACATGGATAAGTCTCTGACTAGGTGAAAAAAGCCAGACTCAGGTTCCATTGCATGACAATCCAGAAAAGGCTGAAACCAACTCACAGTGGTGCTTGTGAGAGTTTGGGCATGGGTAAAGTGGGCAACCTCAAGGGTTTATGAGGGACCCTGTCAGGGTGAAAAGTCATCTGTACCTTGATTAAGGTTATAGTTATTAATACATAATTATGAATGTAAAAAAAAGTCTGACAAATGTATGCCAAAAGGGCTGAGTTTCTACTCGATGTCTCTTATGCCACAATATCCCTGACTATGGGTTAGATCCTGTACTCTAGGAGGGTGTTGGGAGGAACTCTCCTCAGTACACCCATGGCCCTTTCCTGGGGGTGAGGGATCCTGGAAATGGAATAGGAAGATTAAACATGGTGGCTGACTTTGGAAGGCTGTTTGTTTGTTTTCAGTAACAGGTAGCTAAGAGTGTGGTCTAATCCAGAAAAGAAGGCAGCAGCCAAATTCTAAATGTCTTTTGAGAGTGTTTGTGAGGAAGGTGGGGGCATGAGGAGAGTGTTGATATCTGGAATGTACAGATTCAGGAAGGCTATGGCAGCAGCGGAATAAAGATTGTCTCCTATTAGCTGTGGTGTGTGTGCGTGCATGTGTGTGTGTGTGTGTGTGTGTGTGTGTGTATGTGTGTGTGCTTTCACATGTTCATACACCACAGAGTCAGAAATCTTCATGCCTCAGAGCCTCAGTTTGTTAGAATGAAACCTCTTAGGCAGTAACAAAAGCAGGCAAACACAATGCTCTTCCACATCCAAATGGAGAGTTGTTGGCTTGAGCAGCCTGAAGTGGAACTCTGTGCTGCTTCCCACGGGGCTCCAGCTCCCAGCTCCGGCTCCCAAAAGGTAGTATAGTCAGTTCAGCAAAGCGCACCCTGCACAGGTGCCTGAGACAACTACAACCAAATAGGCCCCGAATAGCAGCTCTTTCTCTGTGCACTCTACCAGACCTCTGGGGTTGCTGCAGCTTGTTTCACTGTAGGCCCCTTGGCAGGAGCTGTTGTAAGATCCAACCAGAAATACCCCTATTTCAAACACGGGTTGTTCGTGCACCCCACGAATCACGAGACCTGTCTTGATGCAAAAAGCATGAGGATTTTTAATCAGAGCTCCGGGACGACCCGTATCCCACGCAGGGGACAGGGGGGTCGACCTCGTGGCTCGAAAATCAGGAGCTTTTATAACAATGGGGTAGGGGGGTTGGGGAAATTGGCGCGGTTTCACATGATTGGCTAGTTTAAACATCAGCAAGATACCCAGGTAGCTAACTTGAAGAGACAAGGGGGGGAAGGGGGAGGCAAGTCATGTGCTACCTTAGGCAACCTCCTGGGGCATTGAGACATTCCACAGAGATATTCAGAGGGCGTTGGCTATTCTGTGATTGTTCCAGGAAAGGCTTGCCCAGTACCTAGAGCCATCGGTATTTTTAAAGGTTCACTTTCCCCCCTGACACAAGGGACTCTATTTTGTCTTTGGTTACGTACTACTCTTTCACTGTTTGCTTAGCTCATCCAGCAAAGTGAGAAATGGGTGTCCTTGGAGAGCTACCCATAAGATGGATGATAAAGGAATATAGAAAAGAACAAACAAACAAACAAAAACGCTCCACAAAATAATGGAAAATAAAGGTCTGGGTCCTCAGGAGCCCAGGGCACTCACAACTCCAGCCATCTTTCTATATTCTGATTTCTTGGAGTATAAATACCAAAGACTTAAATTGGAAGAAGTGACCCTCTTCATTTGGAATGAATGTTAGTGAAGGCAGCAACCATTGTGGTAGTTGTGTACCCAGGAGTAGAAACTAAGCCAGACTACGTGGGTTCAAGTCCCAGTGCTACTGTTTGTGGATTCTGTACACTTAGGCCAAGTTCCTTGTTTACAAAACAGGAATGTTGTCCCTACCTCTTGAGACTGCTGGAGAAACTAAGTTATCAAACTATCACTGCTTTGGGCAAGGCTGACTGCTGATCAGGACTCAGTCCGAGTTACCAACAATGAAGGGCTGTATTTCTAGAGAGACTCCAATGGGCTCCAAGAGCCTTATACCAACTATTGCTTCTTCTCTTGAGGAATGTGATTTTCTGGAGTTGGTCTTCCTGGGAGGGAGTCCATTCTGTGTTCTAGCCCCACCCTTCTAATTCAGCACTCTAGGTGTGGTCCTGAAAGACCACAGACTCCCCGGAATGTGACCTTTGAGACTCAATGCTCCAAGGCATGCTAACAGGTAGTGACATTCCTCCACCCATCTGCTTCCTGGGTTCAGGGAGTGTTCCTTCAAAGAAAGTCACCCAGACCCACCCTGACCTCTGCTGGAACCCACTATGCAAATGTGCTATTGTTACAGGCTCATAGCTTGACTTTCTTCCTTGTGACTCTTAACTGGTATTTTCCAACAATGCCCACCCCACCCCTTGAGTTGTGGTTTCTCCCTTTAAATATCCCCTTACCCAGCTACTCGGTGCCCACGATCCTGTGTACACCGTGGGTCCCAGAGCGCTCTTGGAATAAAAGTCCTCTTGCAGTTTGCATCAAGACCGTTTTTCTTGTGAGTGATTTGGGGTGTCACCTCTCCTGAGTCAAAATCCTGATCCCGTGCTCAAACTGCAAGCTGTAGCCAATGAAACACTGGCAGTTTTTAATTTTCTCTTACCATAGAACTTGAGAAGCTGCTGGTCCCTTTAAGAGCAACATTTACAATCAGCTCCTTGCAGGGCTTCTCTAGCCACACTAGACTCCTAACTACAGGTGCAGGGCTCCAAAGACCACTTCCCAGGGTGTCCCCCAGGACCGCAGACTATGGTCCTCCTAGCCCTTACAGCCCGAAAGGACAGCTGCAAATACAGAGTGCACACATTTCAGAAAAACCCCATCATCTACAAACACCATCATCTGCTTCCACCTAAACAATCAAAACCAGAGAAATGACCCAGAGGGTTGTTGAATCAGATGGCCAGTTCTCTACTGGCCTACAGATGGGACAGGGGTCCCCACAACTCAGGCTGATCAGTATCTAAACTAAGACGGATTTGAATCCAAAACTCAGGCTGGTTAGACAGAATAAACTCAGACAGATCAGAATCCAAAACTCAGGCAGCACCGTGTGCTTCAGAAACAAAGGACGAGACACAGACAAACAAACCAACACAACAAGTGTGTTTCAGAAAACAGAAAACAGACTCTCAGAAGAGAGACACTGGCTGGCACACACACATTCCAGAGGGGATCCCCGGGTACCTCCAAGTCGGTTCTTGGGTGTGAGGGGTGGTTGTGATTTCCTGGCCCAGCGCACCAAATGAAAGACCCAGAACACAAGGACTTCCCCACATTCTGACTCAGGAGAAGCAACACCCCAAATCACTCACAAGAAAACGGTCTTGATGCAAACTGCAAGAGGACTTTTATTCCAAGAGTGCTCTGGGACCCACAGTGTACACAGGACCGTGGGCCCCAGAGTAGCGGGGTAAGGGAGAAACCACAACTCAAGGGGTGGGGTGGGCATTGTTGGAAAATACCAGTTAAGAGTCACAAGGAAGAAAGTCAAGCTATGAGCCTGTAACAATAGCACATTTGCATAGTGGGTTCCAGCAGTGGTCAGGGTGGGTCAGGGTGACTTTCTTTGAAGGAACACTCCCTGAACCCAGGAAGCAGATGGGTGGAGGAATGTCACTACCTGTTAGCATGCCTTGGAGCATTGAGTCACAAAGGTCACATTTGCTTCTTCAGTCCCAATCCCATGACCATCAGCCAAGATCAGCCACCTATGAGGCAGCATGGAGACCTTCCAGAATGAGTCACTTCGTTTGCTCTCCTGTCCATTCTCCACCCACAGAGAAGTAGGAGTGGCTGCACCTTATGGTACTCTCCATTGTGGCTTCAGTCCTCATGTAGAGCCTTGGGAACCATCCTCTGCCTGCTCTTAGTTAATGCCCCTGCAGTGCCAGCACAGTGTCTTTGTGCTTTCTGGAACAGTCCATTGCCCAACAAGACCTTTTGTGTCCTTTCTCATGGTCCTGAAAGCCTTTTCAGGGCCCACAACATGCAGCCTGGGCTAAAATGGCACATGGTAACTACTTGGGCTCTGTCTCCAAACTACAGACAGTTCATGCAAGTGTGCTGTAATCCAAGACACCCAAGCAGCCAGATAAGAGAGTTGGGTGATATGTTCAGTATTTCCTGGGGATGGCTGCCCAGAGACACTCTCGGGAAGGGTTCTCCTTTGAATCAATACAACTCTTTTCTAGAAGCCAAGAAGCCAACTTCTAGGGACCATCCTCTGAGTGGGCAATTCTTTCTCTAATCTAATTTAATTTGGACTTTTGGAGACTGAGGGAGACTTAGAGTTCTATTCACTCACCAGCTACTTGCAAGCTTGTTTTTCCAGATGTGCAGCTAAGAAGAAGGAACCTCTATAGGAGAGATTTTCTTGGGGGGATTCTCAGAATGGAAGGGAAATGGGAAAGAAGTTACTACCATGGCACTAGCAAATTACTACCTTACTATCGTAAAGATTGATTTTATAGTTGAATTATGCATATGGATATATGTATGTGTGTGTATAAATTTAGTTGCCCTCAAGGGCCAGTATAGACAGTTAAATTCCCTGGAGCTGGAGTTACAGGTGGTTGTGAGCTACTCAAATGTGTGCCAAGAACCAAATTCAGGTCTTTTGCAAGAGTAGTACATCCTCTTAACAGTTAAGACTTAACTGATGAGTTATTTTTCCAGGCCAATTTGACTAGGTTTTGTTGTTGTTGTTGTTTTGTTTTGTTTTGTTTTGTTTGTTTATGAGGCAGGGTCTCTCTATATAGTTTGGAATGGCTTTGAACTTGGGTCTTTCTTTGTAGTTTAGGATGGCTTGAACTAAGACTCTTTCTGTCTCAGCCTCCCTCAGATTTTGGGATTATTATGCTTATCTCTATAAAGTTGTTTGTTTTTTGAGGTAAAGTCTCACATCCCAGGCGGGCTTTGAACTCTCTGTGTAGCTGAAAACAACCTTGAACTTCTAATCCTCCTGCCTGTACCTTCCAAGTGTTAGTATATCAAACACGCATCACCATACCCAGTCTGCAATCAAAGTACTGGGGATCAAACCTGGGGATTTGTGAATTGTAGGCAGGCTTCTAACAACTGAGCCCCAGCCCCAGTCTACTATAAAGTTTTGTACTGCAACTGGTTTTGTGGTTTTTCTTCCACTTCCTCCCTTCAAGAAGTACCAATCCGTGATGCTGTTTTGGTCCGCTGATTACTTCTGAGAGCATTTGGGGAATAGCAAACACACGCAGAGCCTTTCTCCGAGCTTTCCTTATCTGACTAAAGACAGATCCACCCCAGAAGGAACATAGCTGTCAAGAATCCCTTTCTAGGGAATCTCATCAACCAGAGAAAATTAATTGTATCACAGGAGAGAAGCTTGGCAGTGGACACAGCCCCACAGACTCTGTCACAGGCTGTCACCTGTTCCTCTGAGGTTTATTCCTCTTTCTACAAATCATTCTCTCCTAAGTTGTTTACCTCTCTCTCCCATCTCCCTCCCTCCCCAACCTCTCTCCCACCTACCTCCCCCCTCTACCT
>LR749582.1:1011532-1167592 GCA_902729485.2 Mus minutoides
CCCCCCCCCCCCCTTGGCTTGGTTGAGAGTGAGGACAAATATGAGCTGCTTAATCCTCAGTCCTGGCAAGGACCCTCCAGGGATACCTGTGGGGAGGGGCAGGGCAGGGCTACTTCAGGCTCCCTCTGCCACCCTGCAGCTGAGAGTCCAGCTGATTCTTCCTTCTGCTCTATTTCCTCTGTCAGGTGAAAGAAGCTAGCTAGCCCCTGCTGCTTTCCTCTCCCCTCCTGCTGGAGGAAGGCTCTTGGGGCGACGTGGAACTTGGTCTGTAAAACATCACTTGCCTTCACCAGAGGCTTCCTATGGTTATAGGGTGGGGCACAGGCCCTGCAGACCTCTAAACCAGAATTAGTATGAACCCTCTGAAGACACTGGGAGAGACTTCTCTTGACAGATTTCAGTGTGGCTGGGTGCTGAACTCCTTGCTTTCTCCTCACGTGCTTTTCATCCCTGCCACTCTCTGACATTGCCTTCAGCCAGGCTGATATCACTCTTCACAAGGCCCTAGCAGGCTCCATGTCACAGGAGGAACAGCAGAGAAAAACGAGTGCACAGAGCCAGTAGATCCCTCATATGAGCGTGTCTTCTGCAGAGAAGCGGTCTTAGCTTTGGGGTCAGAACTCAGTTTCCAGCTGTGCTTTCACTAAACACAGCTTAGTCACCTTAGCTACATACAGTACTAGTCCCCTCAGAACGTGTCCCATGTCAAAGGTTTTCAGAAGAGCCCACTGAGGCAAATGCACATTCCAATTCTTTGAACAAGAACATAAAACTGTGGGGAGGGTGTTCTTTAGCGCTGTGTGACGTTGTGCGACTGACCCTGTGCTGTGTGCTGCATGCTGCACCAAGTATGGGAGGGATGGCCTCTACCCTAAAGAAGCTGTGTGCTCCGGAGTGGACCTCTCAGGGCTGTGAGCAATGGGACTTTTAGCACGATTTGGTTGTTGTTCTTTTGGGTGGACAAGGGGAAGGCACACATTTGTGAAACAAAGGGACACATAAACAGACGGTGACAAAGGGTCTTCACAATCGGTGAATGCGATGAGAGATGGAAGGAGGAGAAGAGGAGAAGGCCCAGAGTGTCAGGCGAGCATCCATGAAGAAAATTATGAAGATATACATCCATGTCCTGCCTTGTGTTTCTGAATGTCTGCTGACACTCCCATGAGATTATATCACCTAGGACCATGGCAGACATCTTGGTCTAAGCACACTCATGTTCACACATCCATGGAGTCACCTAAGGAGACATTCCTCAGAACACATCCTTTATAAAGCAACCTGTGACTGCTTGGTCTTCAGGGACTTAGCTGAAAACATTGGCTAAAGTGGAGAGTGGAGAGGACCCAGTCAGCCAAAGGACTGAGCCCTTAGCCTGGCGGAAACTTGATTTTTTTCTGAACTAATGGGAGGTACAACCTAAACACAGGCTGGTCTTTGGCCTCCAGTGTTATTGTTTATATCTTACTTTGCAGTCTTTTACCTTGAGTATGTGTGATTAGCCTTCCAAAATCTTGGTCTCTTCCACACACTCTGCACACAGGACTTGGAGAAATTGAGCCAACTGACCTGGAGTCCTCTTCCCTAAGGAGTTACTCTCATAGCTACACAAGCTGCCAAGGGAGAGAGACAACTGGTAGCTATGAAGCCTGCAAACGACAGCAATGCCTGGACTGGCACAACATCCAGGATGTGCAATAGTGGTACCCTATCCTATGAGACTTATGGCTCATTGGAAAGGAGGGGATTCAGACATGCTACAGTAAGCCTAGCCAGTTCTAGCCAGGCTAGAGAAGTCATGGGCCCAAGGGGAGAACCTATTGATACCATTTCTCTAAACCAATATAATTTCTAACTATAATCTAAATACTTATCCTCATTCCCACAGATATTATTCCGTCTCATCAAAGAAACTTCTTTTTTACAACAGACAGAGATCACAGATAGTCTCAACTAGTCAAAATAGGTGGCTGTGAGGTGTCCAACCCCAAACGACAAATCTGTAACATAACCCTTACATCTAAGGCTTAGGAAATTTGTACAATAGGTAAATTTGTACAGTAGGAATTTGTGCACTAAGAAGATTATAAAGAACCAGAGGCTCAGGACACTTGCTGCTAAATGGCACTTCCTAGATGTGACAAGCAAAATGTACCCATCCCAACAATATGGCTGTCTGAACAAGACCTGTGTAATGACAACACCAGTTGAATGTGGACAGGGCAAATTCCTCATATTCTCCCCCTAAATAAAGTGCTATTGAGTAGTTATCCAGAGATAACTACTATTGAGTAGATATCCAGAGAATCAATTTCCTTCAGGAACTCCCAGCTCCCACAGAGGTTTTCCAATCTTAAGAAATACTCCCTGGACACATGTACATATGAACAATGCCAAATGGGCTTAGTATGTTGTATATGCATGCATGCATATATACACACTACATACATGCCTCTATATACATATGCACACATGTGTATACATGTAACAATGATAACAAAAAGAGATCATGTATTTTGGAAGGGGAAGACACAGAAGGATTTAGAGGGAGCAGGAGTAATTCAGTGCTTGTGTATAAAATTCTTTAAAAAAAATTAAATTAAAAGAAGAAAGGATGCCACAGTATATAGCACCTCATTTGAACGTGTCTAGAGTCTCAGAAGCTTAATTACCCTACACCGTTCTACAAATGGACCTTGAGAGCTTGTCTTAGAGCGTCTAGCAGAGGTAAGTGGCTGTTCATATACCCTTGGAGACTCAAGAACTATCCTCCTCATTCAAGGAAGGTCATCTTCACACACTGAGCATGTGACTTTGGGAGGGACACACATGGAGCAATGAGATAGAAAGGGGACACTCGCCTAGCCCGCCAGATCTGCTGAGTTAACCCTGGCAATCAATGATGTGACAGATGCCACACTAAGGTCGTCCTCACATCCCCATCTGGCCTATCCACTCTCCCCTGTGACTAAGGGGAACATTTCAGAGTGCTCCAACAAAAAAGATGTAACTGTGCCCAGCAGAGAGAACCCAGTGAGGGGCAAAGCCATCTGCCCTGATTCCTCCAGACTGGAGCTAGCAAATGAAGCAGGCCTCATTCTTCTCTGCCAGGCAGCCTTTCGCCTCCCAAAACCCCAGTGACCAATTCTATAGCTGTAAGCAGGGTAGTTCAGGCATGTGGAGATGGATCTCCTCTGGCAGCCAGGAATGCATTGTGAACCTCATTTCTTTGATGGAAGGATGAAGAAATCATTTTATCAGACTTATTTTCCCGTGGGAACACTGAGTCACGGAACCTGGACATCCGCCCCCCAGCCATGAAACCTCTGAGCTCTTCAAGCCACCCCTGCCAAGGCCTCATCAGATAAATATACCCAAGTGCATGGCCACTGGGCTCTAGGCATCTTGATTAGAGTGGAGGTGGCATGTGGTAGGCTGCCAAGGTGACTCAGAATCTGTCCCCACCTCTGTTCCTTCCCTTGGTCAGTCCTCAGAAGAGCTAAGTGGAGCAGCTGGACAGCTCACTAGTGTGGGCTTGTCCTTAGAGTCTAACAAACGTGGGACTCACTGGACTCAGCCTGTCTTGCAGGAGCAAGGACCTGGGCAAAGGGTGGAAGCACTGGGATCAAGCCCATTTGCTTTGTGGATGGATGAGTAGTCCAAAGGGCCTTCTTCACCTTTGGGAATCTTGTTTTCTTTGCCTGCACAATGGGATGGCTGCCTTGCGCTGCCTGTCGCAGAGTGTTGTTGTAAGGACCCTCTGAATCAGCTCAACATCTCAGCACTAATCACAGCCAAGTCACTTAAGTGCCTCCTTCTCTACTGAGCAAATAATCCCCAATCCCTGACGTCTGAGCAGATTCCAGTTCTCTTTCTACCACACACTTCATGTTCTTGGCCTGTGGAATTGAAGTGCTCTCTCTACACTGACTCCCAGAGCCAAGCTGCTCTGGCAGTTCTGAGTTAGAGGATGAGTGTGGTCCTCTGCGTAGGTTCTTCAGAGGCCCTGGCAAAGGCACTGGCCAGTGAGCCCCATCCCAAGGCATTCCCTTGCTAGGTGCTGTGTACAAGCCCCTGCCATGCAAGGTACCTGGCTGTTTCTTTCTGTGCCTATTACCCACCCCCTTTCTCCTCTTTGCTGAGGCCCTCTTCTCATCCCCCAGTGCTGACATCAATGCATGAGCTGAGCCTACTAAAGGTAAACTCAGGGCTTCCCTTCCAGGGGCTCGGCTTCAGGAAAAGCCACCTGCTTCCCTGCCTGGACTGATGGGTTCATCCACAGCCTTCCTGTTTCTCCAGAGGATCCTCTTATGTGTGGGAGGCCTAGGAAGCCAGGGCCTCATACACTGCTGGTCCTGCCTGGAAGGATGCTGTGTCCCACCTTACAGTACTCCAATAGAAGGTCTCACATTCCTCTTTCCATTTTGTTGTTTCCCTCAGTGGAGTCCAACTGTGGGTCTTTAGGATGACTGGATTGGGGAAAGCAAGAATGAGCAACTGTGGAGGTCTCTTGGCAAACTGTCCCTTGAGGAATTGTACTGAGAGCTCAACCTGGGGCAGAGGAGGGCAAATCTGGCTCTCTTTTGTTCCCTTCTTTCCTGGTGTGGCTGACTGAGTGATTCAAAGGCTCTCAGAGCATCAGGTCATCCACACAAAACAGAGCTCTCTCCTTAGGGGGAACTGAATGCTTATTTACTCTTGACCCAAATATGATTGACATCACAGTGGCCTGGAAACATGGATACAGGTTTCCCCAACACCACAAATGATGGAAACCATTTCATGGGGCTTTTATTGTTACAGCACAAAGGGAAGTCATAAATCCAGGCATCTCCAGTGCATCAGGTAGAGTTGTTATATGAGTGGGTTACTCAAAGGCAAGCCCATCTCATCAGGTATAGGTCCCAGATGCTGACAGCCTTTCTTAGCTTTGGGGTTAGTGGAAGCTAGTGGTCTGTTAGGCTAACATCTTCTAAAAGATTTACCTGACGCTCACAAGGATATTGGGTCAGACACAGAAGTAGACACTGAATAGTTGATAAGAGGGCAAAGAGAGCCCAAGTTAATTTGGTTCTGGAAATGCCATGTTCCAACTCCCTACATACCACGAAGCTCGAAGGTTCTCAACCTTCCCAAGGCTCTGGCTCTTTAATACAATTCCTCACATTGTGGTGACCTCCAACCATAACTTTATTGTCACTGCTACTTCACAACTAGAATGTTGCTACTGTTGTGAATTGTAATGTACATATTTTTGTAGCAAGAGGTTTGCCCAAGGGGTCATGACCCATAGGTTGAAGATCGCCTTTCTAACCAGTCAGTCTTGCAGATTCTTTAATAGGTATGGCCTTTTTCTTGGGAATACCAGTCACAAGATACATTGGAAGATGTGAACGATACAGAACAGGGTGATGTGAACTGTGCCCCAGGGAGCTACTATATAAAGCAACAATAACAGACTCTCCGGTGGAAGGCCCAGAGCACAGGAAAACATGAAAGAACCCCCCCCCCCTCCCTGCACAGCGGTACAGCTGATCTAGAGGAAAATAAGGTTTGTACTAAGAGGCCATGCTAGGGAGATAGGCTGGTCACTAGGAGGATCAAGGGGTGGGGTGCTCCAGCTATGAGGGGACCCCCTTCTTGGAGGCTGTTTCCACCTCTACCATCCCTTCTTTTCCTTTAACCTTGCTGACCTCAAACACCGGATTACAATGACTCAATATCCCAGTGCAGGGATGACAGTGTCTTTGGAATCAAGGAGAATAGGTTTCGAAACCTGCTGTCAGTCACTGACACAAGTCAGTTTGGTTTGTTTTTCTTGTGTTTTTTTTTTTTTAACCTCACTTTCTGTAAAGTGGTGACAATCATCTCTATTCCTAGGGCTGTTGTGCTGGTTAAAGATGCTACTGCGACTACACCTTAGAGCCTGCATAAAATAGCTCAGACATGCTGTTTTTCCCTCAAAAAAGTAAGCATTACTTTTTACTTGCTTTTACCTCAAAAAAGTAAGCATTACTCCCAGAATTCTTTGTGAGTACACACCCTCAAAGGATGAAAACTGGGACTTGAGAAGATACTGGTCCAGCCATGTTCCTGGTAATGCTGTCCATAAAGTGCTAAGGGGGCTGGAGGATGAACTGCCTGCCAGTGGGTAAGAACACATAAAATATTATCTACACGTGTGACAATATTTTTCAGCTTTGAAAAAGAAGACCACCAGGCTTGTCATCCCAGCTTCTCTAAAAGCTCAAACAGGAGAACCAAAAGTTCAAGGCCTTACTTAGGTTTCAGAGAGAGTTCAAGGCTAGCCTGGGCAACTTAGTGAGATCTGTCTTAAAATAGGAGTTTTGTTATTTTTTGTTTATTTATTTATTTATTTATTTATTTATTTATTTATAAGTGCCAGGTATGCAGCTTACTGGTAGAGAATCTACCCAGCATATATGAGGCCCTGGGCTTAAGTCCAGTATAACAGAAACCCATTCATGGGTGGTGAACACACTCGATCACAACACACACACACACACACAGGATCATTGTGCAGTTCTGTTTAGATGAGGGACTTGAGTAGAATGGTGGTGGGCAGGCATGGGTTACAGGGGTTGAGGGATTGGTGTTTAATTCATTTAGGGATGTTGAAGCATTCTGGAGATGGATGGTGGTGATGGCTGTTCGACTGTGTGAACACACTTAATGTCCGGGTGCATTACAAATGGTTAAAACAGTAAATCTACACTATCGTTGTTTGAACAATTTTTTTTAATGTTGCTTTTATTCCACTTCAGAAGCAACGGTTTTACTGGTTTCCTTTTTCCCTTGAAGAATGTGGACAAGGGCAGACTCACTGAGGCACTTCTGAAAGGTCACCAGCCCTAAGCCTGACACCTAATTATCAACTGATCCTGCCCAGACTCCCAGAGGGGGCACTGATTAATGGTGCTCCGCTCAGGCCAAGAAGTCTATAGATCAGGCTCATTGGAAGCTGGCTCTGTGCTGGAGCCAGGCAGAGAGAAAAAACGGAAGATTCTTGTCTACTGCATACCAACCCATGTGCTAACCAGGGGCCAGGCTTGTGAATGAAAAACGCTGTCTTCGAGGAATTTGCAATCAATCACCTTTGGCCTCAGTTGCCAGTTAGCCAGGCTTCACTGTGGAGATGCCTAGAAAGGGAAAAGGAAAGAGACATATTTTTCCAATTATTAGATATGACTTGGGACCTAGAGACATCTCTCCAGGATTGCTTTATGACCTGGCTCTTGAGGTGAGCATTGCTACTTGACTTTGCTGATGACCTCTAACAATTAAAATGCCTGGGTCTAGACAGGAGGAACATTAGGCTTAGCAGAACCTTCGGAGCACTAGAATTAGCAAGCACTTAGGCCCCAAGGCAGGTAGAGACAAGAAGCCAATCCCATTTCCCACTTCTTTTAAAGATTTATTTATTTATTATATGTAAGTACACGGTAGCTGTCTTCAGACACCCCAGAAGAGGGCATCAGATCTCATAATGGATGGTTGTGAACCATCATGTGGTTGCTGGGATCTGAACTCACGACCTTCAGAAGAGCAGTCAGCGCTCTTAACCGCTGAGCCATCTCCCCAGCCCAGTTCCCACTTCTTAAGGAACTCGCTTTGACAAACCTCCCTTTGGGGTCCAAGGCCCCAGGTACTAGAGAACAACCTAGAGTCTGGGGTGGGAGTCTTAAAAGATGGTCTTTTTTTTGCCTCTCTAACCCCTAGACCTGCAGTTCACAGGAATTCTACTGGGAAATATGATTGGCAGTACAAGTTTGCGCCCCAATCCCAAATAAGTGCTTTCCCTCTCCTCCCTTGTATTTATTTATGGAGACTCGAGGTAATGTTAAGCCTTTAGTTTAGTTGTAAATGACAGTTTAGTTTTTGCTTTAAAGCTGCACAAAGATCTACCAAAGCATAACTTTCTTTTGTTTTTTCAAAATATAATTTCCAAAACTGAAATCTAAAAAGGAAAGAAAATATGAGTCTCATGGAAAGATTTGGTTGATTGGTAAGGAGGATTTCAGCAGGGGAGGGGGGACAGTTGGTAAGAGAGGGTAATGAAGGGTTAAAAATGACCAACATTCATTAAAACCTATATGAAATTGTTCAAGAATTTACAATGAAACTAAGAGCCCCCCAAATATTATTTTAAAACAACAACAACAACAACAACAGAATGTTCATTAGCAATAAAATGATAACGTTGGTTCAAAAATCATTTGAGGAAAAGTATGTAAGAGAAAAAAACAAATAAAGATTCTGCCTTTTTATTGCTGTTGTTTTGTTTGTTTGTTGTTTATAACCATTTAAGATGAATTTGATTAATGACAGGGCAGTAAAATTAAATTTATTTTATACAGGAAAGAAGTAATTGGAACACTACTTGAGAACATATGGTTCAAGTTAACATGCAACTTCATAGCCTGGTTCCTTGATTAATATTAATAATATTTGACAGTCGATCTTCTAGATCTATTTTCCAATAGATGTATGCCCTGAGTATGAGTTAGCTGTTTTTAGCATCTACATTAAGAAATATAACTGTGGGGCTGGAGAGATAGCAGAATGACTAAGAGCACTTATTTGCTGCTCTTACAGAGGATTCGGGTTCAATTCCCAGCACTTACATGATGGCTCACAGCCATATCTAACTCCAGTTCCAGGGGATCCAGTGCTGGCTTTTGAATGCACTAGGTACACTGGCGGTGCACAGAAATACATACAGAAAAAACATGTACATGAATAAAATAACAAAGAAAGAAAGCTGGATAGCAGTTGTGCATACCTTTAATCCTAGAACTCAGGAGGCAGAGGAAGGTGGATCAATTAGTTCAAGGGCAGCCTGGTGAACAGTGAATTCTAGGATAGCCAGAGATACATAGAGAAATCCTGTCTTTAAAACCCAAATAAGATAGATAGATAGATAGGTAGATAGATAGATAGATAGATAGATAGATAGAGTGATAGTTTGTATATGCTTGGTCTAGAAAGTGGCACTGTTGAGAGGTGTGGCCTTGTTGGAGTAGGTGTGGCTTTGTGGGTGTGGACTTTAATACCCTTGTGGTAGCTGTCCAGGAGCCAATATTCTGCCAGCAGCTTTTAGATGAAGATGTAGAACTCTCAGCTCTGCCTTCACCATGCCTGCCTAGTTGCTGCCATGCTCCAACCTTGATGATAATGGACTGAACCTCTGAACCTGTAAGCCAGCCCCAATTAAATGTTGCCCTTTATAAGACTTGCCTTGGTCATGGTGTCTGTTCACAGCAGTAAAACCCTAACTAAGACAGAGAGACAGACAGACAGATGATAAAACCACAAGTTGGGCGTGGTGGTACATGCCTTTAATTTCAGCCCTTGGGAGGCAGAGGCAGATGGACTTCAGTGAGCTTAAGGCCAGCCTTGCCTCCACAGTGAGTTCTAGGACAGCCAGAAATACATAGTGAGACGCTGACTAGGATCAAAACAAAACAAAACTGAAAGAAAACCAAGATCCAGGTGTGGCTCAGACACCTGTAATCCCAACACTTAGGACTTTAAGGCAAGAAGATTTTGAGTTTGAGGTCATTATGAACCATATAGTGAGACCCTGTCTCGAAAGAAACAAAACCCCCCAAACAAAACCCACACACAAAAGAGCGAAAACAAACACAAAAGTAATTTGAATAATATGTTTTAACCCGACAAGTCCAAAATATTGTCATTTTGGCATATGGCACTAGCCACATTTCAAGAGCTCAACAGCCATCTGTGAATTGCAGTTCTGGAGAATTCAATAATCTCTGTGTGGATGTGTTAAACAAAGCTTCCATATGACACTGAAGAAATGCAGTCCTCCACTTGACCTCATCTGTACTTGAGATCGTTCTTTATAACAATGTTCCTAGATTCCTATGACCCAACAAAGATTCCAAGAAAGGTGACCCTCAACTATGGATCCTAACAGGTTTGTGCAAAGCAGCAGGCTTGTCTAAGGCTACAAGACACAACATCCTGTTGACAGACAGAACACATTTCAGTTTGCAAGGTGGAGGACGTAGCGAAGGGACGCTTTAAGCAGAAGGTCAAGTGAACCTAACACAAGGAAGGGCACACGTTTAAGAAACAGTGATGTGGGACTATGGCTGGAGAACAGGGTGTATAGAGAAGGCAAGGCATGGACTACGGTCTGGCAGGCAGGCCGCAGTGGTATGTCTTGTCTACATCCAGAAAGGAAAGGACACATCTTATCTTCAGCTCTTTCAAGGAGCTTTTAGCCTGGTCACATCTTTGACTCATTCCCTCTTGTTACCACCACTGTGAATAGAGATAAAATCCATATCATGGTTGGTAGCTAAAAAATATTTTCAAGCCATCAAATGATAGAAATGATGTCCAAATCCAGGATGATGAAAGTACTGGTAGATGGGGTGAAGTGATTTCTAAGGTCTCCAATGAACACAGACTCCTGGGACTGAGGGAGGCTACATGATGATTTATGGATTGGTGGTTTCATGGTTGATCTCAGGCAGTCTTTGGGTCAGGTTCGTGTGAGATATGATTATCCATACAAGCCTGACATCAACTCAATCACGGGCCAAGTAAGCAAGAAAGGGCATAGCTGGACAGTTTTTATCCCTGTCATCTGGAGGGAGATAAGAGGTGACTTGGATTTCTCTTGCCCTGAGTCCTTTATAAGCATTCTCTAAATCACTGGGCTCAGCTTCTAGAAGAAACAGGTCAAAGGAGAGTAGGTAAAGCTGGAATAGGTCACAGAATAAGCAGAACAGAGAATGCCTTAATTCTTGGCCATATTCTCCAGGGTCCCCCAGCCTATCAACATCAGCAAGAACTAACTTGTTTCACAGTTAGTTCTCCAGGAGAAACAGCACATGGGCACAGAACAAGCGTCAGTAGGAGAGCCTGTAGCTGGCAGGAAGAGAAGAGGCAGAGTGGGGGAGATTTGATAATGCTCTGTGGTCAGCTGACTCTCCTGTATGCTCATTCTGGGGTGGGTGGGGATGATGGGGGATGGGCAGGGCTGGGTCTTTAGATGGCTCCTTGGAGAGCTGGTGTGTTTGGAAGGCAGCGGACTCTAGTTGAATGAGTTAGGGTCCTTATTTCACTTGGGGCTATGCAATTACCATATGCAAGACTAACCATCCAGTAGAATCAGGGAAGCTCTGATCTCATCTCCTTGGAGATAAGACACCCCCCCTTCAGTTTCCACACTTTTTGCTATGAACCGATTGCTGCTGGGTTTCACAGAAATGCTTTCTGATGACGGGGAGAGGAGAGAAAATGAAAGCCCAGAGAAGCAGAGGCTACTGAATTGGAACTTGGGAATGGAGCCAGGCCTGCCAGCTCCCAGCTCCATGTTTAGAAATGAGCTCCACAAAAATGCCAAATAGTTGGTTAAAGCCAAAATGCAGTGTGATCTCCTGTTGTGTTCCAAATATCACAGGCACGTTCAGTTGCCTCTCTACCAGCCACCTAAGCTGCCAGCACTTCTGCTGAGACCTTTGCTCTCTCCATCTCCCACCTCCAGTCATACCTAAGCATCTAGGCCCAGCCCTTGGAGGGCAGGGTGTGGGTAACTGTGCTCACTCAGCCTGTCCCAGTTTATGAAGGGGAAGATGTGAGAAGTACGGGAAGCTTTATGATCATCCGTTTCTGAGCTCAGTCGTAGGTATGGAATTCCATTCAAGCCCCCAAGAACCTATGAGGGTTGACAATCCTATCCCTCAATGACAAGTGCGAGCTGTAGCTCAGACAAGTTAGGCAAACTGCCAAAGACCACACAGCCTAGGTGGAAGCCGTCTAGAGTTCAAGGTCCTGTCCAGTTGCTTCCAAGCAGCCCTGAGCTGCACTGTAGGAAAACAAACAAGAAACAGTGAAGAAACAAACTCATCTTGGAGTAGATGAAAAAAATATCACTCAAGGATGGCTGTCTTCGAAGTCTATGCAGTATATTACCCTTTTAAATTTTTTTAAAAGAACCTCCCCCCACCTCTAACCCTGTGTGTGCATGCATTCAATATAGTATGCATGGAGAACTTGCTGGAGTCCATTCTCTTCTTCCCACCATGTGAGTCCCAGGAATCAGAGTGAGGTTATTATGCTTGGTGGTAAGTGCCTTTACCGGTTGAGCATCTCTTTGGCCACACTGTGTAGAACCTCAAGCCTGAATTTTCTCACAGTGCACGAGGAAGGAGCAAACTCCACGGAGATGCTAAAGGAACTGTAGATCTTTCTGAAAAACGTACTGTGACATGGTTACCTGTAAGATGCTTACAGTCTTTGCTGCAACCAATGGGAGCTCATGTGCTCTGGGAGTTGACCAATTTCCTTCAAAGGCCAGGAGTCTACAGGGTGGACGCTTTGGTAGGAAATGAGTGTTGCAGATAGCATGGGTGTTTTGGCAGGGGAGGAGAAGGAACAGAGGAATGCCACTGGGACCAGAGCGGGAGTCAGCTGTGCAGAGGTTGAGAGCTTAGACACTTTCTAAGGTGAAGCTTTGCTGGTGTTCTAGTGCTGTGTAGCAGTTTCATCTGAGATTAAAACCTTCCATCTTGGAACAAAACTGGCTAAGACACAGTATGCTTATAGGGGGATGAAATAACAGGGATGTTCCAACGGAAGGGGACAATTAGTCCTGTAGGAAAGCTCTTTAAGACAGGAAGCAAATAGTTGATATAGCTTCAGGAAGTCCCTGAAGCTGATCAGATTCAATAGGTCCCTCCCTTCCTCCTTAAGTGTGTATGTAAAGAGTAAGGACTTCTGATCATCTCAGACAAGCAGAGCTGCCTAGAAGAGGCACTGATCTCTCTATAAGAGGTTCAGGCAAAATGAGCAGCCTGTAAGAAGCAGAGACCAGTCAGGCTGCTGCCTAGAAGCAGAGAGACCAGCTGAACTGATCTACCTGAAAAGGCACTCTGACCTGTTGAGCTGTGTGCAAACTGAACACTTGGTACTATTGTGGAGGACCTAGGTTTGATTCCTAGTACCCACATGGCAGTTTACAGCTGTCTGTAATTCTAGTTCTAGGGGATTCAAATCTGTCTTCTGATACACTCCTCTGGTCTCTGTAGGCACTGGGCATGAACAGGGTACACACACACACATATATATATATGCAAGCAAAACACTGATACACATAAAAATATATTTTAAAAAAATTCTTTCCTCTTGCAGCCAGCAGCATCCATACATAGAATAAAAACCCAGAATAGTCTTGGTCTTAAAGTAACTTTACACTTGCCAAAGATAGGTGGTGTCAGGCTAACGCACTTATAAGCTAGCCTGTTAAAAGTAATGATTACATGAAGAAAACATTCCCCAAAGAAAGAGCCCTGACTAATTCATGCTGGAATGGAATGTATGTCTCCTGACTGGCCTACCTGTGAGGTTTTGATCCGTGTCTTCCTTTAATTATGCCTGCTCTGCACATCTGCTCAGCAGATAAATGTGTGGGATTTGCCCAGTGATTCTATTTCTAGACTCTTTGGTTCATTTTAGACTTCATAGTCTTGGCCTTCAATAGTCAGGCCTCCTTCCTGTCTCCCTGTCTCTGCCTCCTTCCTTCCCCCTTCCCTCCCTCCCTCTTTCCCTTCCTCTCTTCCTCCTTCTTTCCCTCTTTTCTCTCTTCTGTTCTCCCATGCCCCCTCTTCCTCCATTTCTAGACTCCTGATTTTTCTTTTGGTCTGCTCCCTGTCACTGGAACAGCTGTAACCTGTGATAATCATCTTAGTAGGAGGCATGTTTATTTGGCTCGTGGTTTCAGAGGCATCAGTCCATGGTCACTGGGCTCTGTCATTTGGGGACTATGGACCATGGTCCATCATGGCAGGAACACACAGCAGAGCCTCACAAGGCAGTGTGAACTGGCAGCAGAGGTGGTGCTGGCTGAGGAGCTGGCATCCACCCAGGGCTGGGTCTGATCACTTCATGGAGTCCCAGAAGCAAAGAGAGAAGGAAGGACTAGAACTATCCTCCTAAATGCAACTCCCTCTCCCAGAAACATAACTTCTTCCAACTAGGCCTCATACCTTATAGGTTCTGTTGCTGGGCAATAGCACCTTGAACAGGAGACCAAATCTTTGGGGAAATTGAAGATCCAAACCATAGCATCTGCTTCCAATGTGTCCTATGCTTTCTCCCACCCCACTGTCTCCCAGAGTCTACTTTTAGTAGTGTGTGTGTGTGTGTGTGTGTGTGTGTGTGTGTGTGTGTGTGTGTGTATGGCAAGCCTTGGGCCTTGGAGGAAGTAGAAATCAGCTTATTAAAGTTAGGGCTGAGTTACCCTAACCATGGACATAGCCCAGGAAGCAGACAGTGTCATGAGCAGCAAGCATGTGTTATATGCCTCTGGGTCACTAAGAAAGAAATGTCTGTACCAGTGAGGAGCCTCATGGGTATTAATGTCCCACGCTGGACACTTACCACCTCATCTTCCCACAGTAAATAGTTTTAGCGAGGGATTTGGGGGAGATCATTTTTGGAGCTTTCTATCATTAAAATCAGGCCTGAAACTTTATCCTCTGTTTCCCTAAGGACATATGCTGATCACTGTCCCACTGACTGGGTCTGGCCAGCGTTTCACTCATCCATCTCCCTATTCCTCTCTATAGAGCCTGAGATGCAGGGTTTCTTAGAGAAGGTACCAGATTCAGAGGGGCTTGCCCAATGCCACAGAGTGGCCAAGCAACAAGAACAGTTGCATCTAGAATTAGCTGGATGTGGACAGTGTGGATTGATTGTAGTGGTGGTGTTGAGTGAGACCCATGGCTAAGTCCGGTCATAGGCTCAGTGATGAGTGCACAAGACCGGAACCAGCCCAAATGAGTTTGAGACCATGAAATCTATCTGCAGTCTACCTCTCCCTCTGCTTTTCTTGTCTGTGATGAGATTGTTCAGATGAGTAACTGCCTGCACAGAGCACAGAACTAACCTGCTTTGCCCTGTTGGAAGCACTCAATCAAAGGGACCCGTGTTCTCTAACTTTCTGAGGCAACTGCCTCTGACCACAGAACACCCACACCTCTAAAAGGTAAGGAGATTGATAGCCCTTCGCTCCAGCTCCTGCTTTACACAATCTCAGAGGACCTATTCAACATCCTATTTACCTAAGCACCTTAGGGTGATGTGATGTTTCTGTGGGTTCACCCCAATTTCACAAATGTGGAGGCATGGCAGTGGACCCCACGGTGCACTGCTCCCCTTTCTAGGCCTCTCTTTCTGTGACTCACTTCGTCAGTGGGGATCTTTGTCCAGCGCTGAGTAAGAGCTGGGGAGAGAAAGAGGCACAGAATGCTCGCCATGTAGACTGAGAAGGATGAAGGCTGGAGGGAAAGGCTCAGGACACAAGCCCCTGGCTGTCCTGAGCGGACTGGGAAGATCCATGATCACCAACCCGGGGAAGCTTTAGTTGTTTAGAGCCTGGGAGCTATGGATGGGGAGGGCATGGACTTGGAGGTGGGGTTCTAGGGCACAGCCTCCCCAGGAAGTTGTTCTGAGCTAATTCTGAGACTCAGATGTAAGCTGGAATGACAGAGAGGAAAGACACAAGTCAACAGTGGGCCGGGGCCTCTAAGTCATCCACAATTTGTTTCTCTATTCTCCTTGGAGCTCCTGTGCATGGAGCAAAGGCTTAGGTGAGTAAACAAACAAGAAGTCGCCCCTTTGGTAAGTATGCAAAGTGCTTATGGTGCACACGTAAAGGGCAGGCCCTGGGAGAGCTCAGGAAGGACTCTCAGAGCTGATGCTTTGAGTGAGCCTTGAGAGATACGGAAGCTTATCAGGAAAAAGACTCAATACCAGTATGTGGGAGGGGCAAGAGGGAGAGGGATCTGTTAGACTAGGCAGATGCTAATGTTCAGCATTTATGATAGCTTAATTCAGTGCTGGGGGGTTGAACTCCAGGCCTTTTGAATGCTACATAAGCTCTCTACCATTGAACTACAGCCTAACCACCTTCCTTTGTTTTGTGGTTAATCAGAGCCAGGCAATAATTCCCCGTAGAGCCCTATCTTCTAATTTTACCCATGCAAGGGGATCTGCCATCTTTAGATTTAAAAAACAAACCAAACCAAACAAACAAACAAGCAAAAGCCAATACTGCTTAGGGCTCTTTGGTGCTACAACCTAAGATACAATAAGGTTTTGGCTCTGAATGGTGAGATGTTTTGCAATTTTATCTCCTGGGAAATAAAACACAGACAGACCCTAATTCATGCTGGAATGCAGATGATTAACGTCTTCTTGTTCCTAGATTAAAGGGGAAGTGCGAGTAAACAGAGTGGAAATGTCCTGAAAGGGGGCAAGGAGAAGCCAGCAGCAAGAGGAAGGCAAAGTGCCTTAGCTGGGAGGTGGGAATCCGGAAGAAATGGAGCATACTAGAAACCAACATTTCAACCCTGTGTAAGGAAATCCAACTTGTCACAGTTCAGCACTAAGGTCCAGAGAGAGAAAGAGAGGGGCCCTGGGGCCTTTGTGCCTTCTCCCTCTCCATCCTGCCCAGGCTTCCTGGGAATTGGTTGTTACCTCTAGTGAGATCCTAAGCGAAATGACATCCTCCAGTGGGCTTGGCAGGAGTATAAACAGTGCTGTCCCCTAAGGGGACAAAGGGACTGCCACTGTACTAGTGTCACAAGATGTCAAGGTGAGGCTGGCTCAACTTCTGTCCCCAGCCATGGAAGGGTGCATCGACTACTCACTGGGCTGACTCTCTGATGGCTCAGGAAGGTGCTGCTTCTACATAGAGGCAGCCATGATGGTGGTGGTGTAACGTCACACCTCTGTTCTCCATGGCAACTGGGGAGTTGCCACCCCAGGGAAGCCACCATGGCAACAGCTATTGCAGAACAGCTAGGAGCCTCTGGGCCTCCAGGCTTTGTGAGCTTGTCCCCTTGGTCTTCCTGAGGGGTCGCTGGCTTACCTGGGACTTAAAGAAGGAGAAGCAGCCACCTCTCTAAGCCTGGCCTCTGGGTCTTACACTCTGTAAAGAAGGCTGTCAGTGGTTGGTTTGCTGTAACCATTTCATCACTGACTGATAAGGACTCTGAAATACTGAGTCAGAGAGCCAGATACAAAGGACAAAAAAAAAAGAGAGAGAGAGATGCAAAGAGGGTCTCCAAGATCAGAAGTGGAGCTGAGCTTGGGTTAAGGAATTTTGGTCTCTTGTCCCTACAAATGTTTTCCTTGGTGGGCAGCCAAACCCTACAATCCTGGGCTATATGACCCACAGCATAGGAAACCCCTCTTGGTCAGTGAACCAAAGCACCTGGTCCGTCCACCAGACGAGCCTAGGCACGACCACGAGGCTTGGGGTTTCATGAAAAATAAGATTCTTGGGAGTACTGGTTAGAGGTGAATGCTGGGCCAGGCAGCTGAGTCCCATGGCTCCCCTTCCTTCTTCCCAGCCTTGTTTTCAGTCTTCCTGACTGATAAGGACTCTCTTCTTCTTCTTTTTCTTCTTCTTCTTCTTCTTCTTCTTCTTCTTCTTCTTCTTCTTCTTCTTCTTCTTCTTCTTCTTCTTCTTCTTCTTCTTCTTCTCCTCCTCCTCCTCCTCCTCCTCCTCCTCCTCCTCCTCTTCTTCCTCCTTCCTCCTCCTCTTCCTCCTCCTCATCATCATCATCTCCACCATCATTCTCCTCTTCATCAGTTCTTCAACACTTCTTCCCCTTTCTTCATCTTGTTCTCTTCTGCTTGCTTCTTTCTTTCTTTCTTGTCATTTATTAGTTTGGTTAAACATTTTGTTGAGCATCTACTATGCAAGAGAAGGCAGCAGGAGTCAGCACCCTTGCAAAGCCTGCAGTGGGGGAGGGGTATTCCACCAGAGTGTCACCCCCTGCACCCCCCCACACACAAAAAATCAGGTAGAAAATGGAGAGAGCTCTGAAGGCAGGGAGATGAAGAGCTGTTATGCTTGTTCTCTCTCTCTCTCTCTCTCTCTCTCTCTCTCTCTCTCTCTCTCTCTCTCTCATTATTCTGACAGCTTCTCAGGCAGGGAATGTATAATGGAAAGAGAACAGCTTTCACTTGTTCCCCAAGGGCTCCCAGGAATGCCCTAGAAGTGAGGCACTCGAGCCAAGTGGAGGGCGGGGCTGAGCTCAGCAGCTGTGGGCTAGGCTGGTCTCCTGCTTGCTCATTCATTCACAAAATAGGGACTGAGCCCCTCCGATTGTGCTGGACTCCACCCAGCAATTCACAGAAGCAAGCAAAGAGGCAAATGTGCAGCAATACAGAGGGCCATGAAGACAACCAGCTGGTTGTGATAGAAAACAACAGAGGGCCAAGCTGGGGCTCCACTGGACAGATGGCTTTGCTGGTAAAGTGTCTGTTGCACAAGTATGAGGACGTGAGTTCAGATCCCCATGCCAACAAACAAACAAACAAACAAACATCCAGATAGGGAGGTATCCACCTTTACATTTAACACTAGTGAGAGGGAGATAGCTAAGATAGGTAGCCCATTGGCCAGTCAGCCTAGATGAATTGAGGAGACCTATATTGAGTGAGGAAAGGAAGAAAGGAAGAAAGGAAGAAAGGAAGAAAGGAAGAAAGGAAGAAAGGAAGAAAGGAAGGAAGAAAGGAAGAAAGAAAGGAAGAAAGAAAGAAAGAAAGAAAGAAAGGAAGGAAGGAAAGGAAAAAAGAAAGAAAGAGGCTTAGCAGCTAAAAGCGCTTGCTACATTATAACAAGCCCCCCCCCCCCCCGCAAAAAAAAAAAAAACTGAGCTAAATTCCCAAACCCCATAGAAAAAAACCTGATGCCATCGCATGCATCTGTAACCCCAGCATTCCTACAAGATGATAGTGGACACAGGAGAATCTGCCAGAAGTTCATGGGTCAACTAGCCTGGGGTATTGTGATGTAGTGAACAGAAGGTGAGACCTGACTTTTGAAGGTTGTCCTCTGGCTTCTACATGCATGGCATGGTATGATGAACAGATGCAAGAGGAACACGCACATATACCACAGCCACACAAAAGGGAAGATGACTGCTACTCCACCAATTATCGCAGGAAGGGAAATGGCAAGAGGAAAAATATATACATCCATAGAAGACAGGTGAGGGCCGGCACCTGGCGAGGAGGGCACACTGAGGTTGGGAGAATGGGAGCATGGGTTATTTTGCCTGATGCACAGGGTAATAAGAACTCAGCCAAGCAAAGGGCTGGAGCCGGTAGACAAGGAAAATGGTTCCCATGATGGGAACAATATGTATCAGGCATTTGCAGGAGCGCGGAAGAGAGAACAGAGAGGAAGAGCTAAGGGTAAAGCCAAGCTGAGGTGGGGGGGTGGGTGGGGGGAGCTCCTGGAGTCTGAATATAGAGGTGATGTGAGTCTGCAGAGGTGGGGGCGGGGTGGGGTAGGCACAGGGGCTGAGAAACAGCCATGTCTCACACACACATCCCTCTACTGCCCGGCCCCCTGCAGACTTAGACTTTTACTTGAAGTGCAATGGGAATGAAGCCACCAAGGGCTACAAGGGGAACAGGATCCGGATCCCATTTGAAGCTGTTCTCTGGTTGCTGGGTGCAGACCAGTGCCGATTATGGAAGAGATGAGGGGGGTCACGGAGGGGAGGAGCAGCTGGGAGGGACCTCTTGCAAAAAGACCAGGCTGGGGACCTCACACAGAACTGCACCGATTTTGGAAGGGAGCAGGAAGAGGACGTATGAGATATATTTCCAAGTGAGAAAAGAAGAATGTCTGGCCTGTGTCCTCCTCCAGCACACAAGCTCCTCGTAGCCAGGACTCCTGCCTTTCCCCAGGACGTAGCACAATCATTTAAGAGTGCTGTGTTTGAGAACTGAGTAAGTGATGTGGTAAGAAGATGAGATGGTGGAGTCACTCTGCCATCCAGCTTCTGGCCAGCCTTAGGGTGTGTGCAGAGAGAGAGAAGGAAGGTAGAGGGTGAAGTCAAAGGCCCGTGCAGAGTAGCGGGGAAAGATGCTATGACATTGCTGGGGGCAGCATGGGAATGAAGGTGGACCACCGTGTGCTTGCTGAATGACTAACAGATGTGAGGGGGGATTTCTGAAATGGGACGAGAAATGGGGTGACATCTGCATTGCTACAAATGTTTAAAGCGTGTGAGTGGCTAAGGTCGCCTAGGAGAGAGGATGCAGGAGAAAGGGGTCCCTACCCACAACCAGGACTTGTCGCATTCGGTAGCAAAGTCAACCAAAAGCAGGACTCTGTGGTTTGCAGTAATCTAATCCCTAATGACCCTGGTAAATACTGTGCCCTTCCCTAGTGTCCCTGGAAAGGCAAGCAGACACCTGGGGCGGGGAGGGGGAGGTGCAACTGGGGTACTTAAGAGACAGCCAGGTCTCAAGAGTCCTTGACAGTCCTCTGGAGCCATGCATGCTGTTTGGGGCCTGAGGATGATGACAAGAGTCCCCAAGGATTGGGATAGCTCACATCCAGCCAGCGTCTGAGTACTGTCGTGCACAAAGGGCCTTGGAGCTCCAAGCTAGACAGAGCGTTCCCTGTGACAATGCCATGGGGATCTCTGGTGGTGAGTGCGGGATCCCATGGCAACCCAAGCCCGTGTCTACTGAATCCCTCCTGACTAGAAGTGCCACAGATGTTCTTTGCCACGGCAGGAATTTGGAAAAGTCTCACAGGAAAAGAACGCATCTGAGCCTTCCCAGAATCTCTAGGTTCTGGAGCTGCTCCAGCTGAGTCAGCCCTCGGTCAGAGGTCTAACCACCTCGCACACCAGGCAGCTCTTCCCACAACAAGCACTTGGCTACTGGTGTCTCCACATCCTTCCAGGAATGGCATTCCCCTCAGCCTACAGAGTGGTCTGTTCCTAATCTTCTTTGGTCGGTGTTTTTTTTTTTTTTTTTTTTTTGGTTAGAAAGCTTGGTTTTGAAAGGCCTGAAAGGCCTTGACCAGATGTTCACAGTGCCACCTCTTGGGGGACAATGAAATGCAGGGAAGGTGATCAGGCTTCCCTGCTGAGTGGATGTGGGATATTTTCTAACATTTTTTTTCCCACTATGTTTGTGAAGGAAACAAAAATAGTGTGTGTGTCTGTGTGTCTGTGGTGTCTGTGTATCTGTCTCTGTGTGTGTGTCTGTGTATCTGTGTGTGTGTGTCTGTGTATCTGTGTGTGTGTGTGTGTGTGTGTGTGTGTGTGTGTGTCTGTGTGTGTGTGTATCTGTGTGTGTGTCTGTGTATCTGTGTGTGTCTGTGTATCTGTGTGTGTGTGTCTGTGTATCTGTGTGTGTGTGTATCTGTGTGTGTGTGTATCTGTGTGTGTGTATCTGTGTATGTGTGTCTGTCTGTGTGTCTGTGTATCTGTGTGTGTGTGTGTCTGTGTATCTGTGTGTGTGTCTGTGTATCTGTGTGTGTGTGTATCTGTGTGTGTATATATCTGTGTATGTGTGTGTGTGTCTGTGTGCCTGTGTGTGTTGTGTACACAATCTTGGGTGTTGTTCCTTATATGCCTCCATCTTTGTATTAAGCCAGGGTCTCTAGCTGGCTTTGGGTCTTGCCAAGTGGATTAGACCAGCTGGCTGCTGAGGCTTGAGGATCTGTCTGTCTTGCCTCCCAGTGCCAGAGTTACAAACATGCACTGCCATGACCAGCTTTTTATAAACATGGATTCTGGGAATCAGATGTAGCTTATCACGCTTGAAAAGCAAGTACTTAATTGACCAAGCCAGCTCTCCACCCCCCAAATAGCATTTATTTTTATTCTTGAACCCAATTGGCCTCCTTAACATTTCTACCAAGAATTGGACCCATGTCCTTCAAGAGGTGGTTTTCCACCAGATCTTCTCCAGGCTAAGCTGCCCCTCATGTCACCTGGTTTCCAAGCCAGTCACACCCATTTCTCTTCTGTGTGTCAGAGAATAAGATTCCACCAGTTTCGCACTAAGAAGGGATTTGTCATTCCCTGGGCTAGATGTTGCCTCCTGATCATTAATTAATGAAGCCAAGATGTCCCTTCCTCAGTTTGTGTGCATGTGTGTGTGTGTGTGTGTGTGTTTACACAGACATGAGACTTCCTCAAGCTCTGGTTTTCTTATCTTGCTAAAGGTATCAGTTTTGATTAAGGAAGCAAAAAGCATTAAAAGCACCATCCTGGGAGGCTTACCTCCTAAGTTTTATTCCGTTCTGATGCTGTCCAGGCTTCAGCCCATAGAGCAGTACAGTTGGGCCTGAATCTCAGCTTCACCTCTTACAGGATTGTGACTTTGAAAGTATGACCTTACATGTCACGCTGCATTTTCTTCTCTGTGGAGCAAACTGTTACACACCAGTCTCAGAATGCACTTCCACGAGCACCACACACGTCTCAGGCGAAACCCATGGGCGCTGTTTGTCAATTATCCCCCTAACTCCTTGGTTAAAACAACAGGGCCTCGGGCTGGAGGGATGGCTCAGCGGTTAAGAGTGGTTAAGATGACCGCTCTTCCACAGGTCCTGAGTTCAATTCCCACAACCCTCTGTAATGGGATCCAATGCCTTTCTTCTGGTGTGTCTGAAGACAGCGGCAGTGTACTCATATACATTAAATAAATAAATAAATCTTTAAAAAAAAAAAAAAAAAGGACAGGGTCCCGCTGGGAGGTTAACTCACAGCATTTCTTTTGAAACGTGAAGGCATTAAACCAAACTGCTGCTGTTGGTGGAGGTTGCTCCACGGCACCTTCCTACCCATATGTGCTTAAATGCAATGGTTTTTTTTAACTCTTTATCTGTGTGCATGGAGAGGTCTGACAACTTGCCGGGGTCAGTTCTCTCCATGTGAGTCCTTGGGATCAGATGAAGCTTGTCAGGCCTGGCAACCAGTGTCTTTGCCCACTTGGCTATCTGGCCAGCTCAGTAAGCAATGCCCATGCTTCCTTGGTCCCCCCCTTATGTCATTCTCCTGAAGCTCTGCATACCCACTCGTACTCCTGTTAGACCAAGAAGAATGGAGGTTCTGGCAGCCTAAGCAAGTGGGGACGACTGGGAAGTAGCAGATCTAGGACTCAGATCCCACCTCAGCACTGTTGTTTCATTCTCCAAGGCAGCCCCCAGGGTAGGACTCAGCTCTAGCTCCAGGGGTAGCGGAAGCCTAGAGTGTGTCTTCCTACAGGATGCAGCTTCTGAGGCGGAAGGGCCACTGCCCCTGTCTATTCCAGGGTTCTGAAGGTGGCGCTGGGTTTCCCAGCTGCATCCCCTTAGGTCCCCTCTGGATGTTCCTGGCATCCAATGCTCGTGTGCTGTTTGCTAGGTTCTTAGCCCTGTAAACATGGTTTCATATTTATGTTAAAAACAAAACAAAAACCCCCCAGCTAAACTAAAAAACAGCTATTCTGGATGTGGGCCCTGATGCGTAATGTCATTAGGGAGCCAGCAGTACATCCCATCCCATTATCGCCTGGCCAAGCTTCTCTGAGCAGCCTGGCTGCAAATGGCTTTCTTGTTGTGGGGCGGGAGGAGGGCACAGCCCTATCTGCCCTCCAGTTGGAGGAGAGATTTTATCTTTAATTGACAACTGGCCGCCTGCCACTGCCCTGCCTCTGCTGCTGGCCCAGGCTCACGGCTGGTTTTCCATGCTCCTTCAGGAATAGGTTTCCTCTTGTTTGTTTCTTCCCCAGGGCCCTGTGGTCCTCACTCTGCTGTGCTGGACTGCCCTAGACGGCTCTGGGTATGCACTTGTCCTTTTCTGAGTATGTTTGGACAAGAAGAAACCTACAGGAAAAAAAAAAGCCTGAGCCGAAGGCAAGGGTGAGGAAAGAGCTGGCATTATTTATTGTAGATCTCCTATCTTCTGCATACTGTGTGCAGACACCTAACCCTGGCCAGGCTTGCTAATGCCATGTTTGGGATAGGCACCCTCATTCTACAGGCACAAACATGAATTTAAAGAGTGGCTCCCAAGTTACCTAGATAACCAGTGGGGAGATTAAGACTAAATGGAGGT
This sequence comes from Mus minutoides, assembly GCA_902729485.2. Lineage (NCBI taxonomy): Eukaryota > Metazoa > Chordata > Mammalia > Rodentia > Muridae > Mus > Mus minutoides. Next base: position 1,035,460 of record LR749582.1, read on the forward strand.
TCCTATGACTCAGGTTATGCTCAAGTGAGGATGAAGGAGTCTCGAACACACACTTGGGCCTGGCCACAAGACTTATAAAGCCCAGCACAAATGAAACCCCAGACCTTGTTGAAGATTAGTAACTCTACCATTGTACTGGCTGGTCTTGTGTGTCAACTTGACACAAGCTGGAGTTACCTCCATTGAGGAAATGCCTCCATGAGATCCATCTGTAAGGCAGGCAGGGTCCATTGTGGGTGGTGCCATCCCTGGGCTGATAATCTTAGGTCCTCTTAGAAAGCAAGCTGAGCAAGCCAGAGGGAGGAAGCCAGTAAGCAGCATCCCTCCATGGCTTCCCCATCCACTCCTGCCTCCAAGTTGCTACCCTGTGTGAGTTCCTGTCCTGACTTCCTTGGTGATGAACAGCAGTGTGGAAGTGTAAGCTGAATAAACCCTTCCCTCCCCAACCTGCTTCTTGGTCATGATGTTTTGAGCAGGAATAGAAACCCTGGTTAAGACAACCACGATGACAGTAGAGCCCTAAACCCAGCATGGGACTCTTCTGGGAGGCTGCAGGCCCATACATCCATAAGCCAGCCCTGGGTATGCTTCTATGTGGGGGTGAAAGGAATAGAAAGAGTCACCAGTGTACCAGAACTTGGCACTTTGCTAGCCTGTGTACCCAATGTATGTTCACTTTCCATCCCCAAGAGGCTCATGGTTGTGCCACCAGCCTTGGGTTGGCTTCAGTCCATCAGCTATCATGCAGTCATTGCAATGGCTGGCCTCCCCAGGGCCTTGGCCCATTTAAGCTGATGCAGCTACAGGGAGAAGGAGTTTCCTGTACAAATAAGCAGGCCCACAGTGGACTTCCCAAAACAAAGAAGTCTTGTTTCATGTTATGGTGGGTTCAGGTGGCAGTAGTGGGTGGTGAGGACATTGTCGGGGATCCGGGGGGTTAGGGTTCATTTCTTTCCTGCAGATCACTTTAGAGATTGCCTTGCTAGCTGTAAAATGCAGGAGCTGAGAGTCACAGGGAGGGTCCCTGGTGGGGACTCAATTAGGCTCAAGTGTTCTTGCACTCCTTAGACACAGGTGGTAGCTTCGTTGGAATGAAGAGAAGCCCTCCCACCCCACCCCACCTCACCTCAGCCCCACATACCCCCACCCCCCACCCCTGCCACAGACCCACAGTCAGAAAAGAGAGGCAAGGCAGATGCTCACAGAGGAGCAGCAGGACACTCGGATGTCTTTATTGTACTGGAGCACAGCATGACAGTTGAGGGCAGGCAGACAGGGCCCAGTGAGCCCAGCCTAGGCGTACCTCAGACACACACACAAGGGGACAGCTTTAGAAAAGGGCTGACCAATACCAAGGGTGGGCAGGAAGGGCCGAGGGAGGGGCAGAGGCCAAGGCTGAAGGGGTCACCCGGCCTCTGCTATTGCACGCATCCTCTGGCCACTGGCCAGGAAGTACAGTATTGCAACTGGTCTCCTCTCACCCGAGGTGTCCCCTTCTCAGACCCCTGAGCCAGATGGGCAAACAGATCCCCTTCCATCTGCCCAGCAGCATCTTTGAAAAGAAATGGACAAAGGAGACACACAAAAGAAATGAAACTCCCCCCTGTCACAGACACAGAAGGGGCATTGGAAGGAGTGACAGAGGCTGCAAAAGAGCCCCTAGAAATGCCCCACAAATTGGGGTGTGGGGTGGGAGGTAGAACCCCAATCTGGGGTGGGGTTGGGCTAGTGAAGCAGTGACCCCGTAGGGCAATCTTTTCTTCAACTGACTTCAACAGGCCACCTGCTGGCAGGGGAGACATCCCCAAGTGAGAGCAGCCTGGGTCCCCCCAGCTGGAGGGGCAGGTCCCAGGTACACTTTTCCTGGAGCATCCCATACACGTGGTCAGAAGAAACAATCCATGAAGGAACAGGGGAGGGGGGGAAACAGGGTGGGAAGAGGACTTGGGAGACATAGCCTAACGATGAAGACAGACCACCAGTAGCACGTGCACTACACACAAGAGTATATAGTATGTATGAATATAGATACTATATGTGCATATATGTCTCTTCAATGTACAGTAGAACAGAGAGTATCAGACCCAGATGGCTCTGGGCCCTGAGAGTCGCACGGGAGGTTTTTCCACCAGTCTTGTGCAAACAAGGATATCTGAGTCTTTCCCAGCAAAAGATTCGTGCCTGGGTTCCAGAGTTTTCCTAAGCCTCTGGTTTTCTGTCTGTCTGTCTGTCTTTCTCACGTTGGCGCCACTCTAAGAGAGGGTGAGAACTTCAGCATGGGCATAGTTGGACGAGAGGGCGTCTTGACAGGTCTCTGTGTTTAAAGAGCACAGGTGTGAGACACTGGGACGCACGCTTTCGGCTCAACATTGCCTTCTGGCGGGGGTGCGGGGTAAAGGATTCAGCAAAAGAAAAGGAGAAACAAACAAACAAACAAAAAACAAAACAGAGACGTTAGAAGGAAGCCAGCCAGCCTCTGACCCACAGGCTGTGGACTTAGGAACAGCCAAAAACAGAGCTGGAAGGCACTGGGAACCCAGGGCTAAGAGGCAAGGAAGAGCTGGGGTGGTACTGGAGTGGAGTGAGCCCTTCATTTCTCCTCTACCATCCCACCTCCAGGCCATGGAGACCCAGATGATGCTGAAGCTCGGGTAACCATTTCCAAGAACTAATACCATCTCCAGCCTTCAGAGTTCTAATACAGCAGGGAGAGGAACCATAGCACACTCTACATAGCTGAGCAGGGGGCGGGGTGGGGGTGGGGAATCCCTGATGTGGACTATGGCTTATGGACGACCATTCCAGTTTGTCTCTACTCAATTTGTGCTCTACCCCCAAAGAGCTCCATCTGCCCTCACCACCATGGACAATCCCACTATCCCAAGCAGCAAGTGAAGATGTCTCTAGAGTGTGGAGCCATGTCACACCCAGCCCCCGACTTCAAAGTGATAGTAGAGTCCTGGGGCATCGTGGGGGGATGGGCAGAGGGCATATGCCACACTGGCACACAGCATCCTACTAAGAAAACCCATAACCTCAGCTTCAGATATCCGAGGCTTGCGTCTTTTCCCCTAGTTTCCAGTGGTGGCACTAGCTAGATAGGTAGGGAGACTGAGCTATTAGTATGGTGGAAGTTTCAGCCTCCCAGACTGACTACTATAGCTAATAGGTTTACAGTTAATGGTGGACATGTTACTTGACATTCAACTCTGGGGTTTCCAGGCATGTTAAAAGCTTTTTTTTTTTTTCTGCTAAAAACATGTTTTCATCTTAGAGTGACCTGTTACCATCTCCTTAAGACTCTGGCCCCAACCTTCCTCCTTAAACACTGCCCCTTAGCCTTCTAGAGTTCCTGCCTCTGAGTTGTATCCCTCAGGAAACCACAAGGGGAAGACTTAACTCAGAGGATAAGACAGAACTACCCTTTGTCCTGTTTTCCTAACAGTGATCTGTCCAAGTACATTCAGAAATACCCAGCTATTGGTCTCTACTCACAAAGAAAAGGGGAGTAACTTTGGGCACTCTACATACAGGTCACCCTAAGATGCACTGGGCAAAGAATGGCCTTGGGTGGCTTTTGTCTTTTGTCAATGGTTTCTATGCTCTCTGTCCTTGGGGTCCTCTGATAGTTAGTTGGGTTTTTTTCTAGGAGTCTTTATTTGGAATCTAACCTACATAACTCACCAGGGATGGTGCAGGAGCTTCTGAAGGAAACTGACCAGGGCCCTGCTCTCTTAGATACAACGTTGTGAATGGTAGCCTGAGTCAGTACTCAGCATCCCCCAGCTGTAGCTGAACAGTTGCCTTCCCACTGGTGGTCTGTCACAGCCACCTGTCTTAAAGGTTGGGCTGGGAAGCTAACTCTAGGGTTGTCAGTAGTACTGGCACAGACTGGAAGGTAAGGCTAGGAGTTCGTTCCTGGGCTGCCGGCTTGCCCTTTAAGAAGGGGCCCAGCCCCCAGCTACAGGGCCAAGTTTCTAAAAGCCAAAGCAACAGATCCAATTCCAAGTCTGACCCAAGGAAATGTTAACTGTGTCCTCAGAGTCTGGGTGGGACAGACTTTTCTGCTAGTGAAGAATATTCAAGGCCTGAATGGGCCTGAGGCGGTATCTCTTAGGGCAGGGACCAGTATATATGGAGGTTCTGTCCACGATGCGTTCCTTCTTTCCTAGGACCCTGGGTAAGCACGAGGGCAGATAACATACCTAGTTCTTCCACTAAGTGGGTCCCTGTCTCTTCCCTGTTGAGCCAGGAGATGGGGGGAAGGGCGTGTATAAAATCCCATCCCTCCAACAAAGCATTGGGGGCTTCAGCCTGGCAGACACACTGTGTTGCCCAGGGACATCTGTGCCCCCCACAGGGGTGCTATGAGCATGCCCATCCCTGTAGGAGGGAAGAGGGGAGGAGGCGGTGGGTGCCGTGGAAACTTGGGCTCCTGACAACTTGAGGGCTGCCACAGAAATAGCTGCCTCAGCTCCCCGAACCAGAACGGCAAGTCGGAGAAAAATAGCTGTGGTACCGCTAAACTGGACACCTGGCTCATCACGTCTCTGTCAGACCACAGTCTCCTAGTGCCGGGAGCCCTTCCGGGTGGGTGCTACTAGGAGCTGCATTTCAACTTAGCATCATACCCTACCCCACAGGCTTCCCTGCCCACAACCCCTTTCTGGATCTCCGTATCTCAGAAGACATGTCACTCTGAAAGCAAGTAGCAGCAGGCAGGCCCTATGGAGCACAGCCAGAGTGGAGTATCCCTGGGCCTGCTCTAACAGACCTTTTCAGAGGGTCATCTAGTGTTTACTCAGTGTTGACAGACATGTTTTGTCACATGCTTTGCACACTGACCACAGGAAACAATCTTCTACTTAAGCCTGGGCCACCTTTTGAGTTGCCCTCCTTGGTCCCAGTCTCCTGCCAGGTCCCTAAAGCTATTTCCCCAGATCTCTTGATTACCCTGGAGGGAGCAAATATGGGCCTTCTTTAGTTGCTTCCTTTCCAAAGTTGCATAATCTGACTCTAAAATTGCTAGGCATGCGGCCCCGCTGTCAGGTCAATTCCCATCAGGTGAAACAGGAAAAGTCATGGCTGTGGCTTTTGTTCTTTAGCCCCAGGCTGAGGAAGGGGCTTATTGGGAGCAGGTGGGGCCAGTGGCAGGTGTGGGTGGGATAGCTTCTGTCTCCTCACTTCCCCTTGGCTGGCCCTGTGCAAGGTGTACCCCTGCTCACCCAATGACTCACAAACCTGTTGTGCTCTCGGGCTCGTTAGGTAAATGAATACACTTAATTATAGAAATTAGATGAGTCTCTGGTTCTGGCAGGAATACAGAGCAGAGGCTGGGTGGGAGTGGCAGGTGACTCAGAGGGAGGGCTGGGAATCTGAGGGAGCTGGAGAGGGAGCAAACTGTCGCAGAAGCAGAGGAAGCAGTATGTAGAGATGCTGCAGCGTGGCGCGAGGGGCACAGATGGGATGCTGGGTGGGCCGCAGGGTGTCACCTGCTGAATCTGGGCACAGGCCCCAGGGAGGAGGGCCTCCCTGCACCTAGACACCCTGCCCGGGGCTTGCACCAAGCCTGGGGCTTGGATTCTAGGAACCTCCCACCTGTGCCCCACGTCACAGCTGGAAAACACCAGGTCCCATTCTCACGGTGGCTCTAGCCACAGGTGTGGCTGTTCTAAGTAGTCACATGTCCTTGACACCAGCAGAGATGCCCCACGAGACAGCCTTGTTACCTGCTGATCTTGGTATGGGGTGGATAGACAGACAGACAGACAGACAGACAGACAGGCTGTTTGGTTATTAGTTAAAGGCCATAAGGAATGCAAATGAAATGTCTGTGATTAAAATACAAATGTAGGTATGACTGGCAGGCAAGCATGAGCAGCTCCAGAAACTTCATGTACCACAGCAAGGCCTACAAGCTCCTGAACTGGAGGCAAAACCCAGAGATGCAGGTCCTGAGTGTGTGAGCCCGGATGGTTCAGGAGACTGGCTATGAGGGAGGAGCCCTGTATCTCTTCCTTGCACTCAGGCTCTATAGATGAACATCTGGGGGAGCCTGGGGCTGTGTAGGTCTGGCTCAGGGACTCAAACTCTCCATCCTGACAGAAGTTCCTGTCTGGTGTTCTCTCAGACCTCAGGAGGGATAGAGGCTGGGGTGGCATGTAAACATGCCAGTTTGGATGTGCGTCCCAGTGTCGGAACTGAGGAAGGCCGTGGGTGTAGCTAAGGACCTGAGTGGCCAGGTGGGGGGCTGGTGAGAGGGTGGAAAGGGGGCGAGAGCAGGAGCTTTCTTGGAGGATAGGGTGAACTGTAACGCGATGCCAGTGGAGACAGCCCCAGACTGGTTCCAGCTGCTCCAGCTATGTTGTTTAGACTCCGGGACTTTTCACAGCCTTGGTGAAGAAAAGGCACATGGGTCAAAGAGATGCTTCTCCTCATCAAGGGAGCTCCATGCTACTTCAGGAGACTCTGCTGGGTATCAGGGTGGCCTCAGTCTGAGGTGGACGGATCTCTCCTTGCTGGGAGTAGCTTCCTGACAATCTCCTGGGCTCCTGAGGGCAGACCATAGGACCTGTGCCCTGTCCTGGTTCCCTCTATCTCTTTGGTGGTCCAGCTGCACAGAGACCCCCACACCTTCCAGCATGAACCTTTTCCAATGATGTGTCACATGCACTCCTGGCTCCTTGGCAACTACTGGTTAGTGATGAGGTCAGTTTGATGACTGGAAAAAGCCTGGACTCACCCTCTCTGTGTCCTAGGTCTAGATAAGTGCAGAGAGACATGGCGTGGGGAAAGTTAAGTGCGCACTGGGAGTTTGGTGATATTAATTGCCACACTTGCTTAGCGGGCCCTGTTTCCCAGCAACCCACCTGTTCCCTCTCGAAGGTCACTCTAATTGGCTGAGCTACATGCTTGTTGCCAAGAAGCAGTGTGGAGGCATCTTGAAAATAGAGCAGATGGGCCCCAAAGGCACCCCAGGGAGGCAAAGTGGAGGGGTGCAGGCTCTTCTGCATGGTGCCTGTACAGGCAGGAGCACCTGCTGGCAGGGCTCTCCTAACTTGGACTCCCATGGTCTCCTCCACATCCCTGCTTCTACCAAGCACCTCCCAGCACCAGAGGGGAAGCCAGGGTGTTCATCACCCAGCTCAGGGCTCTGAAGTTCTCCCCAAGAGTAGAGGATACATTTTACACGGCTGCAGTCGGCTCTCTAGGTGTAAAAGAAGATGCAGTAGAATTGCTACATTCTTGAGAGAGAGAGAGAGAGAGAGAGAGAGAGAGAGAGAAAGATATCCAGGACCTGAAGACTGGAGTGCAGGATTGTCAGGTGAGGGTATATGAGCTCTGGGTACTCTACCTATAGCCTCTATAGCCATTTATCTGGGGCCTCTGGGCTTTCTCCTTTCAGGTAGCAGACTGCTGTTCCTGTTGCTATTACTACAGCAAGGCTGGAGGCCCACCTTTCAGAGCTTCTCAGCTCAGGATGCCTAGGAATCACATGGGACTGTGCCCCAGGAGTCCACCTGGATGGAATAGCTAGGAGCCGGTTTTTTTAGGGTTCAGAAGCTTCACAGCCTATTCCTGCAGCAACCACTACCCTTGACGGACTCCAACCAGTCTCAGCCTGGGACTTGGGACTGCGGGAAGTTGAGTGTGGGAAACCTAGTTGGTTAAGGAGTGGCCAGAGGGAGAACCTGGTAGTGATAATTGTTTAGGGAGAATCACAGCTTCTCCTGGAAATAGGCAGGACGTCAGGGAAGATTCTGACTCAGGAAAGGAAAGGTCAAGTGGGATCAGAAAACACAGAGAGGGCAAGGGTCTAGTCTTGAGCCTCATGGTTCTCAGCCATCATTGGCTTTTGCCATCCTAATGGCTTCTGCATCCCTCTCTCCCTTAACGCTAAGAGTCCCTGGCTGCACAGCCCAACTTCAGCTCTGTCTCTGCCATGCACTGGGAGAGTCTGTTTCCTTGGGGAAAGTTTTGGCAGTGTTTAGGAGGCCTAGGGAAATGGCTGGATACATCCCTGTGAGTTAGGCCTAAAGGCTACGGTAAAACCAGAGTGAGGGAAGGAGAAAGAGTGTGCCCTCAAATGTCTAGTATTGTGTGGATACCTTTGCGGGAGGGGCTCCACAGGGGACGCTAGAGACCTTTTTAACCCAGACACTGGCAATTTAGGAATACCCATTCTAAAAGCGAGGGCGCATCCAAGGCAGAGGAGATGGTGGCCACGGGCTCAGGGGAGGGGGAGACCTCAAGCTCTGAGGGGAGGGCTGGGGAGACTCAGCTCTGGGGGGACTCCCCACCTGCCCAGCCCAGGGGGCCGTACCTTTCCGGACACTGCCATCTGCACAGGCATAGTCCCCAGCACTGAGCAGGAAGCAGGCAGCTGCCTTCTTGTTTCTGTCCCGCGTGCCTGAGCGTCTCAGGGCCCGACGCTCTTCAGGGGTGGGGGCCAAGGCCAGGGGCTGGGTAAGGCCAGCTCCTTCCTCATCAGACAGCACCGCACTAGCATCACCATTCTGCTTAGAGTCTGGAGGGGAACAGAAAGAAAGGAAGCTAAGATGGTTGCTGGGGCCTTCCTAGGGGGAGCTACTTGGGGTCTCAGACCAAGTGCCTGTGCTTGCTCTGAAGGCTCTTCTCTCAGCTTTGGCCTGGAGCCTCCTTTGGGGGCTGGACCACAGCTCAGACATCCTACAGCAGCAGTACTTCCCAATCGGGCTTGTGAGGATGTCCCAGGAGATCAATCCTGGCATGCGCGTATTCTCATTTCCCCTCGGGTCTGGCTCAGGTAGGCTCTTGATGAGTCTGCATTCCTCAGAGAATACCTGGCTAGTAGGGATAATGGGTGGTGGCTCTAGTGCCAGACATACTCAGAAGTGTCTCTGGCTTTCTCTCTGCACCACTTAAGGCAATTACTCTTCTCCTCAGGCACCCAGGCCATGCTGAAGGGCTTGGAGCAGGACTCTCTTATGTCTAGGAAGATAAAGAAAAGAGCTCCAATTCAAGTCTTCCCTGTGGGGACCAACTTGCCTTTTTTTGGAGAGTGGCACAGTCACTATAGGCCTGACTGTATGTGATGAAGTTCCCTGGCCTAAGACAGTGGGTCTGGCATTGGCCACACAAAATCCCAGTGTGGCCAGTTAAACAGGACAAGGGCCTCCATGCTGTACATGTGCATGTCTAGGAGGCTACCTAAGGCCCTCTGAATTTGCTCATAAGAATCTGCTCTGAGCTCTGACTGGACCTCAAAACACATCTTAGATTCCTAAAAGGCTCAGGAAGGCTCATTGTAGTAGAGCAAAAAGACGGAAGCTTCTCTATCAAGGTCTTCATCAAGGAAGACCCAGACCCTAGTTAATCCCAGAGAGCAACTAACCCCAACACAGGCGAGGTCACGGAGTAAGTGTCTCAACTCAGGCCCCTCTCCGGAGAACTAGTCCCATTCTGAGAGTTTAACCAGGAGCTGCCGCCTCAGTCTCAGCTCTACTGAGCCCAGCCTCAGTGGCCTGATAGCCAGTCATGTTCCAGCACTGGTCTAGGATCCCTGGGAACCCTGCCCATTGGATCTGATAGTGCATTTCCGTTGTTGGGGGACTATGCTGATTTTCCTTCTTGTCTCCTGACCCAGAACAGGAGTAGACTTTGCATGGAAAGACAGCGCGGTGCTTGGTCTCACTCCCTTCAGGACACAGACACACCTCCTTCCATTTTGCTTTTTATAAAGACCCTGGACTGCTTCTCCCTTGGTTCCCCTCTACCCATGTCAAGCTGTGAGCCCAGGACTCACTCCAGCTATACTGAACAGAAGGCAGCCTCCCACTGCTGTTACGTTATCACAGCTATTAGGCCAAGAGAGAGCAGACGTGAATGTTGGGAAAGAGGTGACTCATGTGTCGGTGCACCTTGGAGGAACAGCTGCCCTGCTCTCTGTCTAATCATATCAGCACTGGCATGTGTTCTACTTTTTCAAAGGGTGGCAGAGCCACCACCCATTTGGGTCTCATCAGAGTAGGGTAGGATATTGATATGTCATTCCCATTGATATGTTGTGCCCGGAGGGGAAGGAACTGGCTTCTGGGAACAAAGTAAGGGTGGGCAAGAAGGGACTAGAAACCAGTCTTTCTAACATACAGTCCCCATGTACTGTCCGCATATCCTACATGGGAAGCATAGCTCATTCCATAAACACTGGTGTTCACCAAGATATTTAAACCATGGGACCAAAAGTTGGTCTTTTACATTTTAATATTTTGCCCTCCCAGAAGCTCATCTTACACACAGCGAAGCTTGCGCAATATAGCACAGACCCAGATTTCAAGGCCTAAGGGAGCTCCCTTGGCTACGTGGGGGTAAGGGAGCCTGAGCCCTACTCACCGGCCCGCTTCCTCTCGACCACACCCTCTTCCCGGGCAGGGGGGCTGGTGTCACTGTAGGTGCTGTCCCGAGGTGAAGTCTCCTCAGACTTGCAGTAAATGGGTGACTCAAGCTGGGGTGGCCGTGGAACGTGCTTCTTTCGCTTCTTGGGCAGCTTCTGCTTGGCCATAGCCAGGGAGTAGTACATACCAAAGTTATTGACGATGACAGGCACGGGCATGGCAATGGTCAGCACACCAGCCAGCGCACACAGCGCACCCACCAGCATTCCTGACCATGTCTTGGGATACATGTCCCCATAGCCAAGCGTTGTCATGGTGACCACAGCCCACCAGAAACCGATGGGGATGTTCTTGAAGTCGGTGTGGTCGTTACCCCGTGGGTCAGATGGCCTGGCCCCAATTCGCTCAGCATAGTAGATCATGGTGGCGAAGATGAGCACACCCAGAGCCAAGAAGATGATAAGCAACAGGAACTCATTGGTGCTGGCCCGGAGTGTGTGGCCCAGCACACGCAGCCCCACAAAGTGGCGCGTGAGCTTGAAGATCCGCAGGATGCGTACAAAGCGTACCACGCGCAGGAAACCCAGCACATCACGAGCTGCCTTGGAAGACAAACCACTCAATCCCACCTCCAGGTAAAAGGGTAAGATGGCCACAAAGTCGATGATGTTGAGCAAGTTCTTGACAAAGTCCAGCGTATCAGGGCAGCACACAATTCGAACCAGGAACTCTAGAGTGAACCACATCACGCACACACCCTCGATGTAGGTAAGAATGGGCTCTGTTTCTACCTCCCGCCGGAAGCGCACGCTGGTGATATTCCCTACCCGGTGGATCTCCGTCACGTTTCGGTCAATGTTGAAGGCCTCGTGGGTCTCCAGGCAGAAGGTGGTAATGGAGACCAAAATGAAGAAGAGAGAGGCAAAGGCTACCACCTGTAGGCCAGAATAGGATATGGCTGTCAAGTCAGTGATAATTGGCCCTATTGCTAACAGTGACCTCTACTCATAGAACGCAAGCATACAGGTTACTAGCCCATTGCTAGTCAAGAGGTAGGATTAAGGTAGAGACAGAAGAGGATGTGTATGTGCTGACATTCTGGGGTAGCGGTTCTCCACCTGTGGGTCTCGACAGGGATCAGATATCAGATATCGTGCACATCTGATGTTTATGGTTCATTACAGTAGCAAAATTACACTTGTGAAGTCGTAACATAATAATTTTATGGCTGAGGATCACCACAACATGAGGATCTGTGTTGAAAGGTTTCAGCAGCATTAGGAAGGTTGAGAGCCGCTCCACAGATCTAATGATTCCCGATCTTTGCCAGAGTGCGCAGAAGACAGAGGCTGCTTTTGTCTGGAAACCACAAGTCAGGACACCATGGCTGCCTGGCCCTGTCTACTCTAGCACTGCCCGTTTCATGCTTTAAAACTTCACAAATTGCGGTATGTGGACAAACTAGGTAAAAACCCCTTTCAAGTGTGTTTGACTCAGGAGGTTAGGGAAAGAAAGGTCAGCATTCTCACTTTCCTCGTAAATCCCCAGGTGAAGTTTTTGCCACAGACCACAGCGGCAAGAAGCAGGCTCTTGAAGGAGGGGTCTAAGCCAGAAGCATTGATGTGTGGAAACAGGTTAGAAATACAAATCCCAGCCACACAAACCTACTGAATGAGAAACTTGAGGGGGACAGAGAAGAAGAACTTTATTAAACCATCCAGTTTGCTAAATCCTGATACTCAGTCAAGGTCCATTGCTTTAAGGGATGCCCAGAGACAAGGGCTGTAAGGAATAACCTCTTTCTGCCAACTGACCTTCATGACCCCACCCACAACCTAGAACCACCTTCTGCCTGGGTAGCCAATCCAGGAAGGGAGGCATATATGGTCCATGACGGGAGATAGGTGGGCTTTCGCAGAACAGCCAGTGTCTCCCTGATGGTAGCTGGGACGCTGAGCTCCAAAGTCAAAGTCTGCACTTAACAGGATGAGAATGGTGGCAGACATGTGTCAGATGATCTGACAGCCACGGGGATCTCAGCTAGAACGGTGACAGCAGAATTCGGCCGAGGAACGGCTGGACTAAGTGGCCAGCCATTATGAATGGAGATGAGATTCATGTGTAATAACACCAATTACAGAGCCTTCATCTGTTATTCATTCCCTTTCATTCAGCACTGTCAAGATGCTCACTGTTGAGGTCTAGCCTCCTGTCTTTGCTGCTCCTGCTCCTGCTCCTGCTCCTGCTCCTGCTCCTGCTCCTGCTCCTGCTCCTGCTCCTGCTCCTGCTCCTGCTCCTGCTCCTGCTCCTGCTCCTGCTTGGGGGACAGGGTTTGGTTTCCCCCTTGGGAGGAGGACTGAACCTATACAGGCAAGTCCCTGGCTGCACATTTCACAACTCCATGCCCGCCCTGCTCCAGTTTCTACCTGACCTCGTCCTTATCCCCATCCAGTGAACAGTCAGGTCTGCCTGGCAGGGGCTTCCTTCTGGTGTGCCTACAGTCAAAGGGAGGAATCAGTGCAAGATACCAATGGAAAATAAGGAGTATGGAAAACCAGGCCGGAATCCATATCCCTAGGCCTCTGGGGGTAGAAGTAAGTCAAGGAAGGAATTTTGGACATGAAATTCACCATCTGTCCTCTTCCTGGAACCACTAGGCACCTTATATGTGTCACTGCCTTCAGTCTTCCTAGTGACATAGAAGGCAGATCCCATCCCTCCACTTTACATAAAAAGAACCAAGGTTATACGCCTATTTGGGGGCATGCTGCCCTGAGCAGATAAGAACCAGATATGAACCAAACATCATATAGTCTGTACATTTCCTTTACACCCTTAAACCATATCATCTTTACTATCCCCTGGGCAGAGTCACTTCCCAGGCCCAGGAATATAGGTCCTGATGATTGAGCCTGTTCCATCAGCGTGAGGATGTGTGCCTTCATAGGACATACTCCCAGCATACAGTCGTTTACTTCCTTTATCCTTAAACTAGGACGAGCGGATCATAAACAGCAAGGAAGGAGCACACTGGGGAGGACGGTCCACAGACAGTTTCCTTACTCTACAGCTCTTCCTACCTACTTCTCCTCAGGAAAGTAAATTTCAAGTGCTTTTGCTGGCCTCACGTCTCCTCCCCTGAGACATGGGCTGCCAAGACAACACAGGCTGCTGCGGGTTGTGGCTGTGGCAATCCAGGGTCCTGGCTCCACCCTGTGCTCCCAGAAGCAGAAGGAACCAGAGTGAGGGGTGGGAACAGAACTCCTAGTTTTGCTAGGAGACATAGAAGCCCAATCTCAATCTCTCTCTCTCTCTCTCTTTCTCTCTCTCTGGGACCGTTAGCCAGCAGAGTCAGCCCACCTGGGAACCTGAGCATGAGGTTAATTAGCGATGTGGAAAAACAAGGTCAGAAAGCGCTGCCAAGGGGCTGAGCCCAGGGAGCGGAGGCAGGAGGGAGATATCCAACCTTCCCCACTGCCTGTTTTCTTCAACCGCACTTACAGCAGGCCCAGACCACCTTCATGGTGGCAGAAACAACCCCAATCCTGTGGTCTCCTTGGCTTTTTTTTTTTTAAGCACAGAGCCGTCCCACAAATGGCCATAAGGTTTTCCAGGTCTTTTAGGACCTATAGTGACCTACAGTGTGCCTTTCCTCTATATTACTCTCAGGCAATTGTTTCCTAAGTGGCTGGCTGGTGTAATTGGTGCTCTTTGCTGGGCCTCATCCTTGAGGGAGGGATACTATTTCATTTCCCACAAGGCCCTTGACTCAGGCTGCCTGGGATGGAAGAGATCCCAAGAGACAGCAACTATAGCAATGGCATCCTACAAGAGGTCGCAGCCTGTGCTTATACCTTAGCCCCCATGAGCTGTACTAAAGGTCTGTCAATTGTGCCTGAGCCCCCCTGTCATCAAGCCCCGCACTGCCAATCTGAAGGCAAAGCTCAGCTAAAGAGCTGGCAGCCTTGCTGGGGTGTCTGTTGTCTCTTATGATCAGTCAGGTGAGTGGTGTACCCTTGCTGTCATTCTCTTTATGTGCTGGGGCAGTACAAGTACCCACTTCATAGTCAGGATAAGCAAGCTTCAACACAGCGCATGCCTAGGATTTGCTAAGTATTCCATAAAATGGTGACCAAGCTGAGGTAGAGGTACACCCCCCACCCCATGCCTAAAAATGACTAATCATTGAATCCTCAGAAGTGTGTACAAGTCAACTCCCTTTGAGGTTTTGGAGACAAAGAAACCCAAGGGCTAGAAGTGATTTGTTCTGGACTCCATGCCTGAGGCTGTCTGTCTCCTCTCTCCTTGGCATAAGGACACGGGCTATGGATTCTAATGGAAGTCAAAACCACCCAAGCAGAAAATGGCTGAATGAACCGGCTGTGCCTGCTAGAGGAGGTAGGTGGGCCTCAGCATCCAGGATTGGAGGCTCCTGTCATGACTACACTCTTCCTAACAGCTCCCTCTTCTCCTGAGACAATAACCCCCAAACACATGTGCTGGCCACCATGGCTTTCAAGGGACCCGTCCATATCTAAAGGCCCATAGTATTGCAACTATCAGTCAAATTACCAGCTTTTCCTCCTACTCCATTGTCTTTGAACAAATTAAAGATCACACTTCTGGGTTCTAATTAGGTTCTGTTACCAACTACCTGTGAGACCTCTGTGACTTTCTTAGCCCCAGGTAGCCTTAGAATTTACAAAGTGGAAACCTGAACACCTACTTTGTACCGCCATGCTGGGGACAGCAGGAAAAATACAGACAAACATTCCTGCCCTTTGGATCTTCTATCCTAGTAGAAAGAAACTGCTAACAACTAAACGGATAGCTTACACAGTATACCCAATGGTATGAGCTTTATGGAGGCACAGAGAAAGGAGGAGGCATGGAATAGGAGCGCTAATTCAAACGGGATGGTCAGCTCAGATCACAATGACAAGGCGAGGCCGGGATGGAGACCTAAAGGAAAAGCCGAGTTCCCCGGCCAGCAGGCACAACATTACAAAGTCCCCAAGCCTGCAGTCTCAGAGAAGACTCTGCCTAATCTGGTTGTTCTGAGAACTAAAAGAAATGATACTCGTGAAACTTAGCACAGAGCATGGAGTGTCTGGAAGCTGGCACAGGCTGGGTGAGGGGAGAGGTGACAGACACTAGTCAATGGGAACTAAATACAATCATTGGGGGCTGGGGAGGGGAGTCCAAGGAAGGAGGGCCAGGGAGACAGATGGACAGATAAACATAAGGAGACGCATGCCCAAAAACCTATATTAAGGAAGACGTGTAGGAGAAGGAAAAAAATTGAGAACACAGCCAAAGACGCTTGCAGAGGAAGATCCATCCGTGGAGCTTGGGTGAGGGGCTGAGCCTTCTGGTAAAGCCAGAGTTTCCTACCCAGACATTGCTGAACAGGGAGTAGGGTGCCCTGGGGGTTAACAGAAAAGAAGGAACAGGGCCAAGAAAGGCAGCTCCTGGCTCCTAAGTGGACATGCAGGAGGTCCAAGCCTAGCTGAGGGCCACTCCTCAGCTATCCACTCTGGCTGTCAGCCAGCCACTGGAGCTGACCTTCACCTGTATTCCTCCTGGCTGAAAGGTCTCACAGGCCTGTCCAGAATCTGTGAGTCCTCAACCAAATGGGACCTCCTCCAGCCTAAGTCGCTGTCTAAGAGCGACTCTCTATCAATGTCCCATGCAGACCTGTCTTCCCAGGGTGGACAACTCCATCCCTGACTCTGCGGAGTTGGGTGTCGTGTGTTTTTTATAGCACGCCTCCTTTTAACCATTATCCAAGGAGGTAAGTCATTATCCTACAAGACCCATTTGGCTCAACTTTCTATGTTCTCTTAGAAGCCCCACCCCATTTGGAGGTGGGACTTAACATTCCTCCTTGCCTATTGGACTTTATCCTTCACACCTACCACAGCACCGACCACAGAGGACCTAATGTTACCACTTCTTGTCACCGAGCTCTCTCTACTACCATCTGCTCTGCCTGCTCTAGCTCTCCTCAGACCCCTGTACTGATCTTTACATTTCTAGAGCCCAGCATGTATCTGTCACGCAGTAAGTGCTAGGTAAGTGTCTTCTAGATGGGTAGAGTCATGGCTTCTTCTCACAGGACTGGCAAGCTGCCAAAAGATGGGATTAGCCACCTAACTGAGGCTAGAGGTGACATTGGTATGCCCAGGAGTACCTCCAGATACCAGTCACTTAGCACCTCAACAGCTCTCTAGAGTGGGCCAAACCTACTTCCAGACAGGACTCCATGTTATGCGCTGAGTGACCACTTCATGGTCAAAAGGAAAATGTAGCAGGAAGCTGGGCCATCATGGCATGCTGGTTGTACCCAGGGTGTTGTGACTGCCTGGACATTGTGCATTTACACTAGCGACGTCCATGGTGGAGATTAAGGATCAAGGAGCCAGCTTTCCCCAAGGCCCAGCCACCTAACTCTGCTTCTGCCTGCTCTTTTCCTCAGATCTCCAAATTTAATTGCACTCCCCTCCCCCACCCCACATTCCTACAAAACGGTGACAAACAGAAACAACTCATCATCCACAGACAAGACGCTCTGAGGCAATGTTGATCTGTTCAGAATGAGACAGAGAAACAGCTCTGAGAGGAACCTGGGAGGTTGCCTAAGGCAGCATCAGCGAGTCTGCAGCCTTGGTCTGCCCAGGGTGGGCTGGCACTACCCTTCTAGACTCATATTTCATGTTCACTCTATCCGATCACCCTAGCTTAGACGGCACAGCTTCAGCAAGTGCTGGCTCTCCCTGAAACTTGTCGTGAGCACTGTGATGACCAACCATGTCAGACCGTTAGAGGGGCATGAGTTTTGTCCCTCTGTGCTACAACCTATTATTTATTTGTAACCAAGTTTGGCCTCTTGTTTTTCTTTTTAAGGCCACCTGGTTAAAAAAAAATGAGAGACAGGAATCAGACCCAGACAATTCCAGACCTGATAGAAGTGGATCAAAAGAAGCTTTCTGGTGACAGCCCCCACCCACCCACCCCCTCTGTCCCAAGCCTTTCTGGGGCTGGAGCTACCAAAGGCAGGAGTGGCCACAGATGCGGACTCATGTGACCTGGGTTTGGATCCTAGTGCAACTAGCTGTGCTGTCCCTGTCACTGTGACTTGGTTGGTGTTCTTGTCTATTCATTGAGATGAATGATTCCTGCCTCTCCTGAATCAGAGGAGGTAGCAGGAGGAAGCCCAGTCAAGCACCTAACAAACACACAGTAGATGCCTGAGAAAGAAGGACATTCATTTCTAGCTGCCCTCCTGAGACAGGTGGGGATCCTGTGATTACCCCCGTTCTGTTCTGAAGGAAAACGTGGTAGGAAAAAAGATCCACCCAGGAACCATAGCCAAAAGAGAAAGGCTATGGCCCTTTCTTTATACAGCTGATCACTGAGTTAAATCCAACTCACCTTGGGATTTCTAAAGAACAGAGCAAGGAATCAAGGCAGCCCAGGGTCCCATTAGGTTGGCCTCTAGTTGGCGCTCAGAAGGTACAAAGCAGGATTCTATAGATCTGAGTACTGCCCAGGCCCTCCTGGCTCCTACTGAGTTATACAACATTCAAGAGAGCCTTTGCCCTGCCCCAGGGCAGTGTTCCTGAGAGGCTGAGGGTAGAACCAGCCTGCCCTCAGCTCAAGCCACAGGAACAGAACTGCAGGAGCAGCCTGACTACAGTGAAGTCAGCAGGGGTCATTGTCCTGCCTAGGAACCTTCCTGAATGGACCAGCTGATGGCCAGGCCAGTAGCTAGGCAACAGGCTTTCCTAATTAGCTCAGTTCACTTTCCGTTTGTGTCTGTTTTGCTCCTGTCAAAACGCACCAGTCAAATGACCAGGACTGTTGTATGTAAAGAGATGTCTCGAGGCCCAGAGCACAACTCCTCTGCCCTCATGTGCCCTCCCAGGTGACACCCCGAGTCTACAAACGCCTAGTGTTGCAAACTCCTTCCAGGGAAACTCCAGCTGATTGGCGGTATGCAACAGTCCAGATCTCCTGTGGGGGGACAGTTCTGCCAACTTGGGGTCGGTGGGGAAAAATAAATGCAGCTTCAGAACTCTATGACACTGCAGAACTCTGTGACACTGCAACCTCGGGTCTTAAGGAGGAACGGGGCACGTGTCCCTTCTGGCGTTCCCTTTGACTTCTGAGTCCCATTGGTTCCTGGTTTCCTGATGTTTATTCACAGAAGGAAAGAACCTCAGGACACCAAGCAGGCTGGAGCAAGCAGTTAGGCACTGCTCCATCCACCCTGCCAACGGCTTCCTTCAGTGGGGAGAACACGTGGCAGCTACAGGAGTAAAGGCTTAGGCACGAAGGAGCCCTGGCTTTGATTCACAGCCCTGCCACCAGAGGTTTACTTGCCGCCAGCCTCAATCTGATGAATGGGCACTGTATTAAGTTGATTAGGAATAATAGAGATTAATATATCTTCATGGCAAAACCCTGGAATTAGGATGCTTGATGAAGAGCTGGGTCCCCCCCACCCTTTTTTTTTTTAATGAATTGTGTATTCCCACTTGTGTGTCCAGGAACAGCTCAGAATTGGTCTCTGCCTGTGTTCTTCTGCTGTGGGCAAGTCTTTTGGCTCCTGTGCCAGCCAGAGCTCCACAGCATGATCCATATCAGCACTAATGATCAGGGTGGCTTTGGCAAGACAGCTTATGTGTCTGAATCTTGGTTCCTTCCCTGCTTAAATGGGAGAATTAACCCTCTACTTGATGGTAGAGCCTCTTACAATTCCAGTGTGTGTGTGTGGGGGGGGGGGGAGGGACTGAGCAGAGGCCCCAGAATGCTCTGAAAGAGGGCCTGGCTCACTTAATCAGCTCTTCTAAGAACTGTTTCCCTGGCTTGTCCCCTTTCTGCCTCTTCCCCACCCCACAACTTTGCCTCAATGACTTGTGCCTGACTTGCTTTCCTAGTAAAGACAAGCTAAGGGCCAACACTGTCAGGGTTGGTCATCTCACAACAGAGGAACATTGGTCAGGGGCATCACTGTGTTCTCACCTTCCTAGCTGATTTCAGAACTACAAGGCCATAAAACAAAGCAGCTGAGGTAGACAGGGGCCTCGAAATCAGACTTACAGTGGCTACCTCAAGTCCCAGTCCTGCAGGGGACCTCTTGCTAAGACCTCTACTCCCCTTTCTCTCCCAGGCAGGAGATACATGACCCTGGCTTGTCTATTTACACCAGACTAACCCATCCCTTTAGCTGCAATCTTCAACCCTGAGCTCTCCCCTGGGAAGGAAGTGGAACTTTTTCTCCCATGATAAGGGTGAGGACCAGCCCATGGGGTGTTGAAGAGAGGTAGTGAGAAAGGCTTTGAGACTCATTAGCATGACAACTTGGGGTGTCAAAGGAATCAATCAATCCAGCCTCAGCTTCCAGAAGCATACCCCAGACACAGCAAACACACTGCTTTTCTCTCTTTTTTTTTTCCTTGTCTCCCAGATAGGGTTTAGGCGAAGGCTATGAGATCAGATACCAACCTCCAGGCTTTTCTATTTTTAAAGTCTAAAGCCTTCTTCGGGGTTTTAGCTGCCCAAGGAGAATGAATTGAGTGAATAAATGCAGACCTTTCTAGGACCCCCTCCTACCTTCAGGACACACACTAGGTCCTGTCTAAATCAACCTGTTTCCCCTGCTCTGCACAGGTTCATCTCCAGTGTAACCTGAACCAGGGCTTTCTGGGAAGCCACTTTGTGCTGCAGCAGAAACAAAAGAGCAGTGACAAATCTGGTATCGTCACCAGGAAGCTTGTGGCTGGCCACTGTCCTGGGATCCTGAAGAGCCTAAAGAGGGAGGCTTTTCCTGCCTACTTCTCTCTCACGTCAGCAGCGGCCAGGCTGTGACCTAGGTACAGAAAGCATTGGGACATGGCCTACTCCTAGGAGAAAAGGTCCTCAGTCAGGAGAGGAGGCCTGGGTTCTGGGGATCTCTGCCCTTTATGAGACAGGTATTCTAGAAACTATGCCCCCTTCTCTGAAATCCATAGGCACTTGCATACAGAGCTGCTGGCAGGATAGAAACAGGTTAAGTGTCCTACATAATCCACGGTTCCTCCTTTTGATCCGGCCTCACCCCTGAAAAAGGCCAAGTTTAAGCTCTCCAGGACTTTGTGGTCCTGTGGAGGGCAATTGTGCTGTCAAAAAGGAGTAAGAAATGCTCAAGTTGAAGGCTTGCCACCCACTGAGGGGCATGTGCCAGAGCAGACAGCTCGGATCAGGTCCAAGTAGTAAGTTAAGTGTGTGCAATCTCCTGATGGAGCATGCAGGAGACGGAGGAGGGTGGGTGTTAGGAGGCAAGTAGTCTGCCAGGTACCTCAGTCTCCTTCCAACCCCCTCCCCATCTGACCTACCAACACTAGCAGCAAGAAACCCTTGGGCACGGAGATGGGGAGACCCTGGCTTCTGCCACTCACCCTGGCCGCCCGGGATGAGTAGGGATCCTCGAAGAGCGCCCACATTCGGGGCTGCCAGCCACGGCACCCTCCGGACCCAGCACCAGGGCCAGAGCCTCCTTCATGGGGGCCCAGGCGCTGCAAGGCCAACTCCCGCTCATCGTCGCCAGCCTCGTCGCCTGGCCCTGCTCCACCCCCGCCCCCGTCCGGGCTCTCGAAGATGTCCAGTGCCTCCTCAGCATCGCGGTGCTGCCGGTAGGTCATCCAGCAGCAGGGTTCCACATCTGTTTCATCGATACCCCAGAAGGTGAGCTCTTCCTCAAAGAGAGGCCCACAGACGTCTGCGGGGCAATGCAGCTTGCCCGTACGGTAGTAGTTGAGCACATAGGCAAAAACACCCGGGTGCCGATCAAAGAAGAACTCACAGCCCCCACCGCCGCCGCCACCGCCGCCACCGCTGCTGCCGCTGCTGCCTGCACCGCCGCCATCCGACTCTGGCCGACCCCCGCCGTCGGGATCCGCCAGCCAGGCAAGGCGGGTGCCCGGTAGGGTGCGCAGGGTGCTGCGGTAGGTCTCATGTCGCGTGCCGCCCACGTTGATGATGATCTTCTCCGACGCCTCGCCCTTGGCCATCTCCTCCTTCAGACATGTTTTGGACGGTGGCTTGTTCCCCGACTTGCGCCCGCGGTAGGAGGAGACACACACCGAGCTGATCATAAGAAGCGCTGCGGGGCTCCGGCTTGGGGCGGCCGCTGCCCTCCAAACACCCTTCCCAAGGAGGCAGCGTCAGAACGGGGAGGGGGAGGAGACGACAAGGAGGAGGTGGAGGAGGAGGAGGAGGCAGGAGGTGGTGGCGGCCCCTTCTGCGGAGTGGCTCTGCCCCTGCCTCCCCCTCCCAACACCCCCGGGGCGCGGAGCAGGAAGAGTTGGCTTTCTGTGGTGCACAGGTGGTTGGGATTTAGGCAGGCAGAACCTAGTGGAGGCAGGAGGTGAAGACCTGGGTCGAGGACTCAAACCAAGGGGTCCGGGGTCCCAGGAGGTAGGGGCAAGCACAAGGATGCTCCGGGCCGGGGACACGCCCCCCAACCCCAGAAAGGCAGAGAAGCGCACAGTCCCAGAGCACTGCGAGGGTCCGCGGCGCGCGCGCTCACACTCACACGGGCCAACCTTGGCTCCTAGAACGCGGCGAGCCCGAAGGCGGCAGGGTTTCTCCGGGCGGCCGCAGCGGCGGAGGCAGCAGCGTAACAGCAACAAGTCCTCGGAGCGGCTACCGGGGCCGGGCGGATGCTCCTACGGTAGCCAGAGCTCTGCGGGGCCGGGCAGTGTGCGGTCAACTCGAGGCGGCGGTGGCGGGCATGTGGCCTGTTCCCCCCATTCATAAATCCAGCGCGGAGCACCGATGGCGGGCGGGGTTGAGTCGAGGGAGACGGACCAGCGGGTGGGGGTTGCTCAGGACCAGGCGGCAGGAAAACAAGCGCGCCCGCAGCAGCGAGCCCGGGTCCTGCGTCCGCGGCCGGGAGCTGCGCCGGGCTGGGTGCAGCGCTGCGGGGGCCGCGCCGGGACGAGGAGGGGGGGTTCAGACGGGGCGTCCTGCGCAGCGCAGAGCCTGGAGGGCGGGGCTGCTCTAAAGAGCCAGGCACGGGGTGCTGGCGGAGGAGTGTCCCGGGCGGTGGCCGAATGGCCAAGGACACCTGCAGGCTTCCGGGGCCGCGCCAAGAGGGAGCCTCAGCGCAGCGCCCCGGCGCCGGGTTCCTGCGATCTGGCGCCGCCGGGAGCCGCGCCATCTGCGCGTCTGCCCATCTCCGGGCGGGGCGCCGGCCTTGGCTCCCTGCTAGGGGCGGGCGCGAGGTGGTCTAGGGAAGGCAGCGCCTGGGCGCCAGAGGAATGGGGCTCAGAGGGCTCTGCAACTCCCTCCCGCGATGGCAGAGGATGCGACGCTCCAAGTGGCGCCTTTTCCTCTCGGCCTCGCCTGACCCGGGCGCGCCCTCCGCGGGGCGGGGTGGGCGCGGCGCGGCGAGGCGAGGCGAGGCGAGGCGAGGCGAGGCGAGGCGAGGCGAAGCGCAAGGCCGACCTGGGGCGTTGCGGAGCTCAGGCAGCAGAGCTCAGCCTTCATCCGCGCATCCCAGCCCAGCGGAGGCGCGTAACCCGCTAGCAGCCAGTGCCCAGCGTCGCGCGCCGCCCCTGCGCGCCTCCGCTTCCGTCCCCTCTCGGCCCCACTCCCCGCCTCTCCCTAACCCTCAGCTCCACCCACTGCAGCCCTTGGTGACACCTGAGCGCTCCTGACCCCTGACCTCTAACCTCTCTCTTTTCTTGTCTGTTTCTCTGCACCTCTTCACGCAGAGTCTAACCTGTGTATCCCTTACAGCTAAGCTGGTTGTATTGTTGCAGTCTCACGGTTTCGTTGTGGTTGACTGGAAGCCAGGGTGGAATAGAGTGACGAGACTGTACATCAAGGAAGAGCCTCCTCCTCTCCTCCTCCAGAAACATGGTCTGACCACCACGGCCCCATCCTGCCTCTTGGATGCTCTTGATCTTGATATTTATGATCTCTGACATATTCACCACAGTCTCCACCTTGGAGCCAGGACAGCACGGCCTTGGGCAAAGAGATGTTTCTGGTCTAAGTGGAGGGAAGTCCTAAACCTGCTGTTCTCAGTAGAGAAATGGTTTATGAGTGTGTCCTTGTATCCCTTAAACTCATCAGGTTGAAGGCCTGGCTTCCTGTTGCAATGAAGGTAACTTAGGAGGTGCCACACTCTACCTCATGCTGTCTTATTGTCCTATTACTGTTCCAGTCCTTGCACTTGTCTTCTCTCCCAGACTCGGGGTTCCTCTAGGCTGCACTGTGTTTTTTCATCTTGATAACACCCACAGTGCCCGCCTCTGAGGACCCATTTGCTAAGTAATTGAGAAGCTGCCGTATCCAAACCATGAAGCATTAGACTTTGTTGGCCATCTCCCAAAAGCAATTTCCAGATTCATTAGTTTTAGGGCTTTGTTGTTTTTTTTTTCAAGCCTAGAACCACACCTACATCTTTAATATCCTCCCTCTCCATCTCCTCATCGTCTTTCGGCTTCAGATACTCTGGGTGATACAGGGAGAATTTTTAAACAGAAGTGCAAGGTGATTGACACATCATACCTGATACTACATGTGTGTACCATCTGATTTCTGGAAGGAGCAGCCCTATCCGTACTGGGCAAACAAAATGACAATAAACTATCCACCAGCTGGGGCTTTTCTGTTTTGAGAGAGGCTAAAAGTCCAACACAAATGCAAGGTTTTTCTATAAACAAAGGTCTTATCATTAATGAGGTTTTTAAACCCCACCCCCAAACCAACCAAACAAACAAACAGACCAAATGATCATCTGTGGTGATGTGTGCTAGCATGCAGGAGAGGACCATTCCACCATCTTGACTGGAGTTAGAAGCACTCATCTGTGGGGCAGCCTCTTTGGGTACCTCTTTACTCTTACATTATGTCTGGATTCCAGAGAAGATCGAGAACTGCCTAGGATTGGATTGAGGAAGGAAGCACTACCAAGAGGATACTGATACCCTGACTGTAATGATGACATTAAAGTCCTCTCAGGATTGTGTCCTGGCCAAAAGAAAAAAAAGTCTCTCTTCACTTTCCACTCTTTGGCCTGAGAAAACAGACAAGCAGCTCGCCCTGGTAGGAGGGAGGAAGGAAACAGGCCTCGGTATCCCAAATTTGATTTGTTTCTTCATTGAGCACCCACTACCTTCCAGGAGCTGTTCCGACACTGATCACACATCTGTCGATAAAATAGTCCCTGTCTCTAGCCCCAGGAAACCTCTGTCCAGTCTGTGCTTTCATCCTGCAACACTGGTGGGATGTGGATGAGTGTCTGGGGAACATGGAGGAGGAACCTTGCCAGAAAAAAAAAAAAAAAAGGAAGCCATGAAAGAAGAGAGATAGATGAGAAAGCCAGTGTGTAGCTGGAGGGGTGGGGGGTCCCAGGAAGAGCTGGGGCGGGATAGAACCTGGCCTGCTCCCACTGACAATTTATTCTAAAGCTCTTGACTAACCTGCTTCATGGGCCTTTCCCAGATTCCCTGGAAGAGTAAGTATACTAAGGTTGGCATTCCAATGTTTACTGCCCTCAGCTCTGTGTGTGAGGTAAGGCTAATCTCTTCCAAAAATCTTTTAAGTTTATAAGAGGCGAGCCCCCTGCCCTACTGTGTGGGAGGGTGCTGCCCCCTAGTGGTGCTGGGACAACCCAGGTAAGGAACCCAGGCTGTATGGCATGCAGGAAATGGACTCTGCTTACCATTGGTTCTTAACAGCAGCGGGTCCAGGATGTACTGTTGATTCCAAGACTTCAGGCCTTAGCCTCACCTGACATTCCCAGGATACCATCTTCTCTATTCTCCATTCCTCAAGATCCTGGTAGTTACAAGCCTAAGCAAGCCTGCCCCGGTCCCTGCCAAAAATGTTGATTCCCCAAGCGTCTCCTCATCCCCATCTTCATATTTTCTCTACTTCTCTTCTCTAACATTTTTTTTTTTTTGCTATAGTCAAGAACATCTAGAGCCAGTTAGTACTGTGGAATCAGATGCAGTAAATTTCCCAGCTAGAATTAAGAGGGTAACCAAAGAATAAGGATAGAAAGCTAAGCTTAAAACCTAGAGTGATGCTGATGCAAATTCTTGGACTCCTGTATCCTTTGTAGGGCTCTCAAAAAAGCCCTTCCTCCATCTCTACTGAAGCCAGAGGGAAATTAAGAGGCTAAAATTAAAGTCTCTCCCCACTGGGGGCAGTTATGTGGTCTCTCTCTTTTAAGCGACAGGGGTCATCTGATCACTTCTCCTCTTCTTTGGTATCCTTTTTTTCTAAGGTGCCCCAGGCCAAGGAACTAGCCTATAACTATTAGGGAAAAGTTATATCCGTTGGTACTCACATCTCTTAGCATTACAGGGCCTGCGAGGGACCTACTCCTCTTCCTCCTCCTCCTCCTCCTTCTTTTCCTCTTCTTCCTCCTCCTCCAGATGCAGGCCAAGGGGCCAGCATCCTTTCCCAGCATGCCCTGCTCCCTCTCAGCCCAGCAAATTGAATTGCTTTATCAGACCTCATCACCAGACACATGTGGTAAGTCTTTGATTCTGTGCAGGATGAGTAGAGTGGGAGCCCGTTTGCTCAGCAGTCCATTGTCTTCTTCAGCTCTCACCCCTAGACTCTTAGGCTCCAAATCAAATGAGAGAGCTGTTCCAGGAAGGTTCTAGGAAGAATGTATGTAAGACAATGGCCCAAAGTACTACTAGCAATATAGAGATCAGCTACACTGGTTCTGACAAGGGTTACAGACAGGTTGGGCTCATTTTAAAATCTCAGAGAACTCCAGAGGCCTTTTGGTGGCCCACCTCCTAGGAGGAAGAGACTGCAAATGCACAGATGACAAGCTTGGGCTGGGTTAGAACTCAGGGCATCAGAAACAGTGGCTTAGAGTCATAGGCCGGGGAGGGATTGGGGGCCACCTCGTAGGCATGTTCCCGTTGAGGGTTTCAGGCCTATGCAGCGGCAGTGAACCTGAGAGAAGGAGCTACAGCTGGGTTTGGACCAAGAACAGAGAAAACATGGGAGCCCATGTGCTCTCCACATGCAGGGTGTTTTCACAGGAATCACAGAGCCAGAGCCAGTGGAAGGGTGCCCTCGAGGTCTTTTTACACAAGGCTGTTGGGCTGTGGGAGGCAGCTGGGGCTGGGGAGTACACACACACACACACACACACACACACACACACACACACGAGAGAGAGAGAGAGAGAGAGAGAGAGAGAGAGAGAGAGAGAGAGAGCAGGGCCCAGCTGGCACGACTCCTTGGCACTCCACATTTCTCCATCTAGAAAAGTACATATTCCTCCTACTTGGGCTAAGCTCCAACAAAGCAGGATCACTCCAATAGAGTAGTTAATTAGCCCTGATGGGTTTGATCCCCTCCCGCTGGATCTCCCCCACCCCCCAGAGATAGGGGAGCCACTGTCTGGAGAGGCAACTCAAATCCAAGATCTTGTTGAATAATCATGAAGCCCAAGAACCTGTCTCTTCTTAGGTTAGCTCTGGACACATTATGCTGACAACTAGGATGCTGGGAGCCCGGGGGTAGACCCCTTACCAAATCTTTCTGTTTTGCAGCTGGCACTTTGTCTACATGGAATAATCTTATTTATATTATGTTGTTGTTAAATAACTTGAATCTTCTACCCCATCTTCCAGGTTCCTTCCATCTGGCACCACCGGAAGGTGGACACACCAAGACTCATTGTGGTTGCTTGGACAAGACAAGGAACCTTGCCTGAACCAAGTCTTTATGTGGGTTTAGCACAATTCTAGGCACCCCAATACCTGCTTTATGCTCAAGGCAAAGAACTGATGAAAGAAGGTTAGAAGTGAGAGAAGGCTGGGGTCCTTTCTGTCAGGGCCTTGTAATGTGGTAGAAAGTACACTGGATGGGAAGTCAGGAAACCAGGCCGTGGCCACAGTTCCCCCTCTACGTTCGAGAAAGCCTTACTTACCCGTTGCCTCTGTTTCCTCAATGGTTATAAGGGGATTAGGTCAAACCATCCCTTGAGTTCACTTCATGGTTATTTTTACTGTGAAACAATAAAGTGCTTCTACATGTAACCTTACCAGTAATTTTTCTTCATTCAGTATTTTATGGACTAGGAGGTTAGGAAAGGTCCGGCTGAGCAGTACTTAGAACTCACGCAATTGCAGTGGTACTGCAAAGATATTAGTTTCCTTTGAGATGAACGTTTAGTATGGCACATTCACACGGCTGGTAGTTGACAGGGGCTAAGGACTCAGCTGCAGCAGTGAGCAGGAGCACCCGAAAGTGCACACACACCCTCTAGCACTGTCAGTGTCTCAGGTAAGTGGGGTACCTCCCAAAGTGGCTAACTGCCCCCCCCCAGAACCATTATCCAGAGAACAACACCCTTGTTGATGTAGATCTGCGAGGCCATAGCATTTCCTCCTCCATTTTCTGTTGGCTAGAAGAAAGGATTTGTTTGCCCAGGCTCAAGAGGAAAGGCAGAGAATATTCCTGATGGGAGAAGGATTAAAGAATAGGGAAACCTCTGAAAATTCACCAGCAAACAAGCCGCAACATTCCGGGAGTTTATAGAATTCTCTAGCCCATGCTAGGGCCGGATGAGGCTGTGTCTGATTGTGATTAAGAAGGAAATAAGACAGGGACAGGATTGGTGAGTGCCTGCTTCCCTGGAAAGAGGACCTTGTCTTTCTGCCTTCCTTGGCTTCTTCCAGGGTTAGGTTGAGACTGTCTTTTAATGTGGAAAGCCTTTTGGGGTACCGCTTGGCAGCAGTCTGACACTGGCAAGGACAAAGAAATGGGCTTGAGACAGGAATCTGACCTTGGAAGTAAGCTCAGGCAGAAATCTGACATCAGGCCGTAATAAGGAAGTAAGTTTCAGCAAAAAGCTAACTTTAGGCTGTAATAGAGAAGTAAGATAAAGCAAGGATTTTAGTCTTAGGGTGGAACTAAGCTTTAGGCAAGGTTTTGGGCTTGGGCGAGGAAGTGGGCCCAAGTCTCTATGACAAGCCCTTGTTAACTACTGTTATGTTGCTTTGTTAGTTCCTTATTGTACTGCTTGCCCAAAATACTTGCATGTAATTAAATTGGTTTAAAAGTGGGTTGAAAAATAAAAATTTGCCTTCAGTCTCAGAATGGACTGGGGTCACGCTACAATGTTGTCTGTCTTTTTTCTTTTTTAATCCTCCTTCGCTGGAGAACCTTTTGACTGACTGAGCGGGCTTGGTCATTTTAACAATGGTATCAGGGTGCCTGCCGGCTCATTGCATGGGTGAAGCGGAGCCAGGGTTGGTAGAGAGAAGAGAGTAACAATCAGCATATATTCTATCCCCCTATGCTACGGTCCACCCGGCACCTCAGGAGTTCATTTATTCCTCCCAGCGCCTCAAGGAAAAGGTTTTATTGTCACACAGGTTCAGCGGGTTAAGTGGCCTGCCCAAGGTTGGTGACAGACCCATGATTGAAGCAACCTCAAACAGCCTGCCCCTGGGGCCAGAATGAAGTGGAAGAATCTGTCTCTCCTGTCCTTTCACATGCCCTTGTCATCTTCTTCCCTACTTACTTCCTCCATTCGGGCCCAAACCTAGCTGATCTCCTCCTCATCAGAACAGGTTAGTTCTGTGTCTCGGTTCCATGTTTCAGAGCTAATATTCGCTCAGGAAAAGCCTCCAAAATGATGCTGAAGGTGGACGATGGACACATCCAGTACCCCAGAATAGGTTTATTATGTGGGCACCCTCCCATCTCCAATCTACGGCGAGGCCTGTGGACCTCTGAACAGATGCTACGATCCATAGACTGGTGGAAATGATCTATCCCCAAGGCCAGGCCTTAAGAAGTGGGCACTGCCAGCTTCCACATTTCTGCTCTTGAAGTGGTCTCCCCATCAGATAAGGATTTGGTCACTCTGACCAACAGGCTCAGCTGAACTCTACTCCTACCTGTTTTCACCCAAGAACTAAATATCTAAATAAATGCTAGAAAGGCTCCCTTGGGACGTCCAGACCAGTTCTTCCTCCCATGGAGCATCACTCTCATTCCTACCCATCAGCTGCCCTCATCCATATTGGGATTCCTCATTCATAAAATCATGAGGTAGGAAACGACGGTTGTTTTAAAATCTGGACTGACATGGAACACTGCGAGAGATAACTGTTTCAGGATGTATTGTTGCCTTTGAACTACCCTCTCTCTTTCCTTCTCTCTTGCAAATTAGAAGATGTGTCTCTTAGGAAAGACTAGACCCAGCTGGCACTGAACTTAGACGTGGCTTGGAGGACTCTGGCTTCAGAGTGCTACTGAAGTGAAGCCCTTGTTACTTTGTGTCGCTGTGTCTATGCACCCCTCCTGGAAGGATGGCTGCCATTTCAACCAAAATTACCAAAAGACTAAGCGACTGTGTAGAGAGTAATTTGTCCAGCACTGGGACAGTCCCTTGTTTGAGAGCTAAGTAGGAGATCATATGTGACAAGAGAGGCGCTTGGCCAAACTCGGGGCAGCGAGCTCTGATTTGCCTGTTTGGGGATGACTACAGCTAACACGGATTGACAGTGTAAGAGTGTTGCCAGGCTAAAAAAACGTGAACTGAAAGGGATTCCTGCCACCTGGTGGCTGCTCCTGGAACGAGGGGTGGCAGGGAGAGGAAATGGAAGGTTCCTTTGGAGGACCCTTCTGAATGAAGCTGAGATCACAAGGCAGAGCCCGACTGGCATGGGGAGAGATGAGAGTGGTGTTCTCCTGAAGATTATACTCCTAGCTGAGGCAGGAAGAGGGGCTTCTCCGCCACCAGCCTCTTCCATTCTTTATGATCCTACATTCAGTGGGTGCCTCTTTAACAAAAACTTGGGGATTCACATCTTATACTTCATCTTTATCTTCCACTGGAGATTTCAAAAGATATTATCTGAAGTCAAGGGGTGACTCTCTGAGAACTTAGAACATGGCTTGCTGTGAACTAGATCACTTCCCTAAGGATTAGGTCAGTCCCCTGCCTTTCTTGTGTACCCCACTCAGACCTCCTTACAAAGTGAACGTATATAGTTTTCTCTGAAGCCGGGCAGGATAAGAATTGCCCTGAAAAGCCCTGAAAGAGGACACCAAATGCCATCCTCATACAGATGGAGCCCCACTTTCCTTACCTGGAATAGCGTATATTCGAGCACTTCCCTCAGAGAAAAAAATCTCAGGTGTACAGAGTTGCTGAGGCACAGTGAGGGCAGGCACAGGGCCCACATGTATCCGGGGACACACCTAGAAAACTGGCTGCATATCTATCTTCCAATTTCTCAGCCAGCACCCACCAGAATCCCGTTCCACCCCACCCTACAACACACCTTTGTCCCAAAGCCTCCCTCAGCTCCCCTCCTGTAAGCAAAGAAAGGCAAGAGAGGGTGCTAAGAACAGACACTTTATTGTACACGGGTGTGGGGGGGATGAAGTGGGGGCCCTGGGGTGACAATGCCTCATCCCCTCTCCTGGGCCGAGTGATTCTGGCCCAGAGCACTGGCCACTCCAGGACACATGAACTTAAACGGTTCTGAACGAGTGTCAGGACCGGAAGTGACTGCCTGGTATGTGTTTAGGTCTGTACAAAGCAGGACTTCTCGTGAGAAATGACCCCGGGCCCTCCTCCCCTAGCTCCCCAGAGTTCAGACCTAAGGAGAGGGACCCAGAGGTGCACAGAGAGTCAGGTGTATTACAGCCTGCTTGATCTCACTTCTCTTTTCACAGTGGGCATACTCTAGTTGGGAGAAGGGTAGTGGTAAGGAAGGGAAGAAGGGCAGTCCCAGCCTGGGAATACTGCAGATCTGCATGGGGATTGGCTCATAGCCTCACACACACGCGCACTGCCTCTGGAGGACATCTCCTGGCACTTAAAAAGCAGCAGCCAGCTCCTGAAGATGTATTGCGTGGTGGCAGAAGCCAAACCTATCTAAAAATCCCTCTGCACCTCATGTGTCCCCTACCACCCAACCTGGGCCTCAGGCTCCTCCGTTGTCCCCATGAAGAGGTCCGAGAGCTCCCTGAGCAAGAAGCTGGTGACTGGAGCTGAGAGCAGTCAGAACTGGAACGCTTAGGTGTACCTCTGCACTGCCCCAACTCACAGCCCCAGAAACCCCTCATCTCCTGGTAGGCACCATACGAGCAGCGCCAACCAGTGGCAGCACTAGGGACTTGCGCCAAGACTTGGTGACCTGGCCCTCACTTCCGGCTCTTCCCCGGGAAGCTGGGGCTGGTCTTCAGTGGTCAGGTGAGCCCACCTCATCTCTCCGGAGGAGCCAGCAGAGGTCTGAGAAGCAGCTGTTGCTGAGTACTTGGGACTTTTTCAAGGACAAGGGCAGGACAGAAGGGCAGAGAGACGCCTTCCTCCTAAGAAACCCGGTACTGTCTGCCTACGACATGGTGACTCCAGTGTGAACAACAGAAGGTTGACTGGAAAATAAATCTGGGGGCTTTCCCCGCACCCACCCGAGGCCCTCCTTCCCACCAAAGGTGAAATGACAATGGGTCATCTGCAGGAAACACGTGCCTTTCCCCGCAGCTGGTGCTTCTTAGAAGCCCCTGTCCTGAGGCCTCACCCATTGAGCTGAGAGGAAGACACAGGGTCTTCAGAAGGTGATGAACACTGGGTGGGTGGGGGTGTCACAGATCAGCACCTTATGCACTCACACCTACGAATGTAACACACACACACATACACACACAACCACAGAGCTCTGGGTCCTATGTCCAACTTACAGAAGCAAAGATGTAGCCAGGACAGGTTCTGGCTTACAGCAAATGGCTACAAAACACACTACAGAGCCCACAGGCATAAGCAAACAGCCCCAGCTCAGCTCCACCCCGCCCCCCCACTCCCCTCCCCCCCACTCACTGCAGGCTCACAGGCTGGGGCCTGGCCCAGCCACGCTACAAAATTAAAAATATATCAAATATACAATGAAAATAGATCTGTACGGCACTGAGGATGAAAATAGTCCACCAGCCACAGTATAATATTGGGTTTGTCATTTCACAGCATCTACACCCACATGTACAGATTGAATGTACAATAGAAATAGCATGTGGAGAGGAGGAGAGAGAGTGGAGTCTCTGCTAGGGCCTGGCTTTCCTGTTTTCTAATTCTGCTCAGGACTAGGCACGGGGCCAGCTAGGGGGTGTTGTCAGGGGAGGGGGCCGATGGTGGGATGCACCGCCCCAAAACTCATTTCCCTCTCACCTTAAATACTAGGACAGGTGGGACCAAGAAGGCTAGAAGTGAGAGGTGTGTGGAACTGAAGAACAAGAGAGAAGGCAGGCTGAGGGAGTGGGGGGGGGGGAACCTCTCAGGCTAGGGAGGGAGGTATCCAGGAGGCTTTAGGAGCAAGTGGTGGACATCTGGGCCTAGATCAGGACTGAGGGAAATTTTGGCCACAACAATGACCCAGGAGCCTCTGACAGGTGCCCAGGTCTGTTCCTGCCAACCAGAACATTCAAAGATAGAACCTGTGTGTGTGTGTGTGTGTGTGTGTGTGTGTGTGTGTGTGTGTGTATGTGTGTGTGTGTATGTAAGACCAAGACCACCGCCCCTGGCTCCAGGTTGGAAAGAGAAGATTGAGAAATGACTAAACCCTAGCTAAGGTGACCCCATCCATGCACCCCTCCATCTGTCCATCCAAGCCAGCCAACCATATAAGTCCATATACCCATCTCTCTAAGGTGATACTGCAGAGAGATACTCTGAGTCTCAGGTCAGCTTCTGAATCCTCACAGGCCGCTCTGAAGCAGCCTTCCTCCCAGAGGAGCCTTAGAAGGTGGTCAGGGACACTGCCATAGGTTGTATCTCCCTTGGAGCTTAAGACCAGAGGCTCTCCGCTGCCCCAAACTGCCTGTGCCACTTCCCTGAACAGGCTGGGGAAGTTAGGGAGGGGTTCCCAAGGTGTTTCCACACAATGTGCACATCGGTGGCTGTGCTTGTACAACAAGGAGAGTGAGTGGCAGCCAGAGAGGGCAGTGAGTTTACCTGTCTTTCCTTAGAAACAAGGGCTCCTG
This sequence comes from Mus minutoides, assembly GCA_902729485.2. NCBI lineage: Eukaryota > Metazoa > Chordata > Mammalia > Rodentia > Muridae > Mus > Mus minutoides. The sequence goes on from LR749582.1 coordinate 1,068,861, forward strand.
GTGACACACCTCTGACCTCCAGGAACCCTCAATCCAGGGGAGAAGCTGCCACTAAGGAGAAGATGGGACTCCAGGTGAGGTACGCTTGTTTCTCTTGTGCTCCAAACCATCTAGATTGTGCTGGGAACCTGCAAATTGTGCTCTGGAAACCTCATCCATTGTGCATTGTGCATTTTCTCTCTGGGACTGAGGCAAAGACCACCACCTATGGCTCCAGATTGGATAGAGGAGATTGAGGGATGGCTAAACCCTCGTTAAAGTGACCCCATCACTGTGCTCTCGGGCAGGACCTGTTGGGGTAAACAGGGACATCCAAAGACTCCAGGAGCTGGCTGTGGATGCATTTTGTTCAAAGCCAGCATTCATGCTTAAGCCTGAGAGGGCTCCGCCTTTCTCAAAAGACAGAATTGAGGAGACTCCATGTGCCTTCTACCAAAGCAAAGCCTGAGTCCTGAGACACACATCCCTATCCCTGTCTTAGCTCAGGAGCAGCCTGGCTGGGCTGGACAGGACAATGAGTCCTGATCTCATGGAAGGCTGGGCAAACGCCTACCTCCTGTGCCCTCAGCCCTGAAGCCTCTGTCCACCCGTGATCAGCAGCGCAAATGGACCCTCCTTGAGACCCAAGAACTACAAGTGATAGGTTTTACAGGGAGAGGGGGAGGTGACTCCTAAAGTGTCCACTTGAAGTCCCCCCCCCCATACTGGGATTCTGTGGTTACGTGATTGCAACTTGGCAAGAATTCTCAAAAAGTAACGTGGGTTGGGGGCCTGGAATAGGGACTGAATTGTCCCCAGGCCCCTGCTCATAGGTAGGGAGTCTGCTGGGACTTGGGTGGGGTAGAAGGCAGGACAGATCCTCTCTCCTTGGACTGGCCTGGGTCTGGTGGCCACCATGGAGGAAGAGACCAGGCCCAGACAAATGGGCAGGTTGGGTATTGAGGGGAGGCAGGCAGGGTGGAGCTGGGGTCACAGCTCTGACTCAGGGGTGCTGGCCAAGAGGTAGCCGCTTCCATAGCGTCCGTTGGGATTGCTGCTGTTCTCCAAGGGTGATGTGCTGCCAGGCCCCAGATAGGAGCGGTGGGTGGGCATGGGGGACGGCGCCTCACTGGGCACCTTGCTGAGGATGAAGCGCGTCTCATCGTTCTCCTCCAGATTGGAGATGTCCTTCATCATGCGGCCCTTCTTGTAGGACACAGAGAGGGTGTTGGACCCGTCGGAGAGCAGGTGGAAGTGCCGCAGGATGAACACCACAGGGATGGGCAGGGTGGCCACAGCAATGAGGGTGATCAGCAGTGCCATGGCCCAGTTGGGGAAGTACAAGTAGCGCTCGGCAGCCTGAAGGGTGACAGCAGGAGGGAGGCTGCAGGGCACCAGACTGTGCGGGTCCCAGGCCTACAGGCCAATCTTGTCCCACCCTTGCACCTGGCTCCTCTCCCCCCCCCCAACCCCCCCTCCGACCAAGTAGCAGTACTGATGGTGTCTCCAGGGAGTGCTACTTGACTGTAGTAGAGCGGCTTGGTCCCAGGGACAACTGTTTGAATATCAGCTTGGTCAAAGGAGCCTCAGTTTCTATATCTGTAGAAAGGGTGGGTAGTTCCTCTCCACAGCCACGAAAACAGACTATGCCTTAGAAGAACTAGAAAGCATACTGATTTTGCTGAGCCCCAGGTTCCCCATTTATACTGTAGCAATAGTGCCACTTCTTAGGAACACAAGGCACACCCAACAAGACCTGTTACAGAGGAGCTGCGCTAGGAAGCTTTGCTCCAGTCTGTTATGTTAAAGGCCTGAGAAGATGCCAGTGACTCTGGGGTTTGTGGGGGCCACCACTCACCTCCTCCTTAATCCAGGCACTGTAGCCTGGGGGCGACACCCCCAGCTGGATGATGCTGGCTGTGGTGAGCACAGCCATGCACAGCGGAGACACAAACTTCCACATGTAGAAGTAGAATCGGTATGGCCGGAAGCCCAGCATCTCTGTCAGCTCCTGCATAAACCTGCCAGGCACAGGGAAGAAGACAGAGCAGTTGGCACCTTCAGCACTTCCTCCCATTCTCCTGTGGTCACTTGCTTCTGACCAGTCCCCTCTGGGCTCCTCTAGCCTTTGCCTTCCGTGTTCACAGTGTGAAGCTTCTGTGATTTCCAGGGGGCTCGGCCCTGCCTACTTCACACTGTGTTCCACCAGAGCTATGATCCATTAGACAGGCACTGGACCATGCGGACAGATGCTGGAAAGCTCTGGATTCTCAAAGCGCAGCCTCCTCCCACCGGCCTGGCTCAAGACTCCCCCTGCTGGAGGATAGGCAGTAATGCACCTACCTAGCATGGGAAGGAAGAAACTTCCAAAACCCAGGGATCTCTAAACCAGACTCTGCTAGAATTCCAGGAGGCAGGTAGGATATGGGTTTCAGTGGTATACAAAACTCATCTTTACCCCAGTTACACTAACTGAGCCCGGTCATTCCTTTTATTATAAGTGCAAGCAACCTCAGGAGTGACTTTGTCCCAAATAGATTGCATCAGACATTTCTTATCATATCCCAGTTATTTGGAGATACTTAGAAACATTTATATCCATAGCTGCTTTGAAATTACAGTTGCTATTAGATCCATAACTAAATCTCCTTTGGGTGATCCTTTTCTTATGTGTTCAGTGCCCGCTTCTGTGCCTTCCTAGGACACAAAAGACCCCTGTGAGAAATACTGGTTTCCAAACCCATATGGACATCAAGGATGGCCAAGCTGAGGCAGTTAGTGGAAGGCTTGGGTCCCTCTGAGGACAAAGACAGTGGGCACAATAAATACTAAAAGAGTAGGAAGGTACCAGTTCTGGAAGTTCCTGGGAATGAATGCATATTTGACCGTAAGTCCGAGCTGACTGTAAGTGGAAATATATAAAACCAAATCTTACCTTATTGCTAATCCTCTTTCCCTGCAAAACCTAAACTTGATGCCAAAAACCATACATTAAAATTATAAACCAGGCTGCTGAATCCCACCGACTCTGAGGGGACAGAGCAGGGCCCCTCAAATCNGTTCCTGGGAATGAATGCATATTTGACCGTAAGTCCGAGCTGACTGTAAGTGGAAATATATAAAACCAAATCTTACCTTATTGCTAATCCTCTTTCCCTGCAAAACCTAAACTTGATGCCAAAAACCATACATTAAAATTATAAACCAGGCTGCTGAATCCCACCGACTCTGAGGGGACAGAGCAGGGCCCCTCAAATCTCACCACATGCTAAACAAGCTTAGTGGACATCTAAGGACTGGTATTCAGCAAAGGGGCTGTGGTAGTTAATCATTCAGGATGGCCCCAGAACCTGGACCCAGGATTCCCAAGGTCTTTAGCACAGCTCTGTCTCTTACTAACCAAGTAGCATCCAATACTATGCCCTCTTTATAGGCCTCAGTTTCCCAGAGCCAAGGGGCCAATTAGCTCTGATGGACTATGATCTCTTTCCCCTTTCACAAGCAGCCATGAGAACATAAGACTCCCCAGAAAGCCCTTATGGGAAAGAAGCCACCACATGTCCCTGCCACTCCACTATGATCTCCTTACTTCTTGGTTCCATAAATCCAGGCCACAGCGATGTTCTCAAGGATGACGATGACGGTGAGTGGCAGGGTGGCCGAATAGTCGTCAAACATGGTGACAAAGTAGTTTCCGGAGCGCTGGACGAACAACAGCCCCACGAAGAATGCAAAGACACAGCAGCCCACTACAGAGAGCCGGGAGGCCGGTGTGGGGGCACAAGTGCAGGGTGGGTGGGACCCTGTGGGTTTGGGGGGGACCCAGCTCCCCCCTTCCATCACACTGCTCCAAGCTGGCCTGCAGCCCACCCTCTTCATAACCCCCTGGTACAGCCCTGCAGGGGAAAGCTGGAAGCTGAGGTTCTGAGCTCTCCTATATCAGGCAGGAGACTTGAGGAAGGGAAAACTATGCATTCTTCCGCCTGGCACAGGACCAGGCTCAAGACAACTGTTGCACTTAATTACTGAGTTGAATTGAGATGATTGGTCCTAGGATTGCTTCCCAGGAAACCATAGTTTTCCCATTTGAGAGGAGGAAGATACTCTACCCCATCCCTATGACCCAGAGATGCAGGTAAGTGGTGAACGCATATCCTGACAGTATTGGAAGCTGAGTGGTACAACCAGGTCTGAGGTGAAAGAGAAGGGCCTTCTGCACACAAGGTGCTGAATGACCCGATCAAGTCAGAACCTAATTGTCATGCACATGCTGGGCTGGTGTCTGGCAGGGCGACAGGGAGTTACCTGTGAACATCTCCTTGGGCACCTTGAAGGTGTCGATGATAGGTGTGGTGATTCCTGCCATTGTCCCGATCATGCTGCCCAGGCCCAGGTTGATGAGCATCAGGAAGAACATGACGGACCAGAACGGGGAGGCCGGGAAATGTGTCATGGCCTCAGTGAAGGCGATGAAGGCCAGGCCTGTGCCCTGCACAGACTGAGGGTGGGACAGAGAATAGGGGCCACTCTTACTCCACAAGTCCCCTGCCTCCTTTCGGTTGTCCTTAGGGCTACAGTTACCACATCCCCCATTTCATAGGGATCCCCCATTTCATAGGGATCCCCATTGCCACTAGAACTCTTCCAGCTCGAGACAGTGGGTCTTAAACTTTAGTGAGTTTCAGAATCTCCGAGGAGGGCTAGCTCTAGTGACTCATACTTCTAATCCTAGCACTCAGGAAGCCGAAGCAGGGGGATTGCTATGAGTTCAAGGCTAAGCTGGGCTTCACATTGAATCTCCTGATAACCTGGACTACAGATTAATATTGTCTCAAAACAACCAAACTAAACAAAAATGTGAAAAAAAAATAAAAAGGTTCCTGAGAGTTTCCCTGGGTGGCCTATAGCCTACACGTTGTTCAAGGATCCCAGTGATCCAGGTGAAGACGCGCATAGAAACACATCCAGTGTGGGACTCTGCTTTTCTAAGACTTCATCTTTGTTGCAACCACAATGGCCACTCCCATTTCTGAATTGCCAAACTCCAGACCTTAAAGCAGCAGACTCAGCTGTGCAGTAGAAGCGGCTGTAGTCTTTAGGTACCCATCCCATGCCCTTCTCCCACAGAGGCAATGATTTCCTTGGCCAAGGGTTAAGCTGCTATGAGATTTTATAAAGCTACTGGGGGAAGTCTCATAGAAAGTAGGAAACCATTGCTTTAACACAGAGGCCCTTTGCACAGGCACCGGCTCACACCCTGCCTGCTCACATCACCTATAACTGTCCTGTGATCCTGAGGGAACACATGGCCCAACCTGAGTTTTTAATGGTCATTCAGATACTCTTGAGTTGCCTTGTGTGAAAGACCTGCTGCAATCTCAGAGGATCTCAGAGGATCTCAGAGGATCAGCCCATGCCCGTGAGAGTGGGCGGAGTTTCATGGAACATGGAAGGAGAGGATCCTCCAATTGGGCTCCTTTCGCCCTTGATCATGGGAGAGAGCAAGCGATGTGGGATGCAGCTCCTGCAGACCATCTTTGTGATTTTCTTCTGTTAATCCTTTTTAAGGATCAAACCCAGGGCTATGTGGATGTACCATAAGCACTCTGACAACCAAACTCCATCTCCAAGCTACAGGGCTGCCTTTGACAATGTGCTCAGACACCTCTCTGGGAAGCTTCTGGTCTCATTAAGAAGCTCTGGAGCTCTAGGGTTTGCTGTCCCTAACGTGAACCTTGGCTCCAGCGGGGGACCTGGGATTTGTGGGTTTGTTTTCTATTGTCACTTCTAGCAGAGCAGACATTTTGAAAGTTAACAATGGCGCAAATGCAAATACAAAAAAGTTGGCCTCACTTCAATCTGAGCATTAACGAAGAGGCAGGATTTCTGCTCTAGACCAGGAGCTAAGTGTCATTGAGGCAGTGAAGTGGGGGGCAGCTGGGGAGGGCAGAACTCTCAAGGGATGATGGGAACTCTGGAGCGAGAGCATTGGAGTTAAACATGCACACACACATTGCTGGTTCACTCGCTAGCTGTGAGATGCTGATCAAGCCCCTCCCCCAACCTACAGGCTGCTTATTGCTGAAACTGGGGATAGTATTCAACTCATAGTGTTGCCACAGGGGTCAGAGGAAATGGAGATGAAAGGGGATTGGCATGTGCCTGTTTCACGGGTGCCATTCTAAGTGCACTGTATACACAGAGCCCTGTGCACAGAAAGCTTGCTCAATAAATGGTAAAGCTGGCCTGGAGAGAGGGCTCTGCAGTTAAGAGGACTGGCTGCCCTTAGAGGACCCAGTTCAATTCCCAGCACCCACATGGCAGCTCACAACTGTAGCTCCAGTTCCATAATATCTGGTACCCTACACAGACATACATGCACTCAAAAAAATGTACATAAAAATTTTAAAAATCTAGATAGATAGATAGATAGATAGATAGATAGATAGATAGATAGGAAAGCTCCCTCAAACTGATAAAGGCTCCTGTGATTTCAATGATTCCTTTGGCCCTTCATCTAATCATAAGCTTACCTCTGGCAGATGCTTTGGCTGACACTTGTCTTTCTCCATCTGAATACATAGTGAGTCTTTGCTTATTAGTAAATGATTACACCCTGTGGTCTTTCGAGGCCTGTTCCCAAGCTCCAGCCACTAAGCCTATCTCTGGGTTCCTGTCTGTCCTGGGAAGGGCAGCCTGTTCCAGTACCTTGTCCAGCTCATCCTCCAGGAGGCAGGGATCCAGGCCCAGGGCTGGGAACTGCTTCTCCTTAACAGTCATGATGACGCTGTACATCTCTGAGTAGTCCTTGGTGGTCAGGTGTGAGAAGTTGACGTGAGGTGGGATGAGGTCCCGGCTCAAGACATTGGAGTTGAGGTACCCTAGAATTTTCTCAGCATTCCTGCAGTGCAAAGAGGGTGGGATCAGGTAAGATGGTAGGAGTAGGACCCTAGAGACCCCTCTCAGAAACCCAGGCAGGGCACCCACAGGCCACTGACAGAAACATCCACAAGCCTGTTCTTGTGGGCCAAGGCTGAGGAAGATGATGGTCTCATCCCTTACGGAACGGAGGGGACCTTTCACCCTGCCCGGCCCACCTGCTACCCCTGGGTGAGGCAGACAGGGAAACGAGGGACCGGAGGGGCCATGCCACCTACTCGACCACACACTTCTCATTCATGATGTTGGCTTTGAAGCCCAGCACAGCAAACACCACGAGGGTGGCCAACACCGAGGTGAAGAAGTTGATGAAGGACACCAGGGCAGCATCGAAGTGGCAGTTATTGTCCTGTTTGTTGTAGCTGGAAAAGGCGATGACGCCTCCAAAGCCCAGCCCCAGGGCGAAGAAGACCTGTGTGGCTGCCTCACGCCACACCTGGGGGTCCAGCATCTTGTCCAGCTACGGGCATGACCATGGGAGCAAAGAAAGAGACAAAGAGATGATGGTTTTAATCGTGTGCTCGCCATCCCACCCTTTCCTCAGCCTCAACCAAGACCACGCAACATGGCTTGGTATAAACCAGCTATGGCTGTAGGATCCTGGGAAATTCACCTAACTCCTCTGAGCCACAGTGCAGAAGACAGATAACAGTGTTGACCTCAAAGGGCTGTTTAAATACCGAGTGCTCACACAGGAGGCTGAGTTACAAGAGTATTTGGGTGATATGGAGCCATTTCCAAAGCCTTTATCGAATCACGTTTTCTTTCACACTTCATTCTTCAAGGTAGGGGCCAAGGAGAGTGAAATAGGCATGGTTCCAGCATCCTTGGAGCTTATGGGCTAGTTGGACAGATGCACATTGGGAAACTGATTCCACCAACAGATGCTAAATTGGGACAGTCAGGCACTCAGTGGATTAGGAGGCAAGGGAGGCTTCTCAGGGGAGGGAATCCTCAAGATGGCCTTCTGACCAGTGACAGCAGAGGTGAGAAAAGCATTAGGGTGATCAGTGTGAACATAGGGTGGCATATAAAGGGACACTGAAGTGCCCGAGGTGGTTACACAATGAAGGGGTATGGCTGGACTGATGGAGTAGTATAAATATGTTGGTGCAGGTAGGGGTGCAGATGAGGTGAGCAAGAAGAGTGGTACAGGTTCAGTGATGTAGGTAGAGGTACAGTGATATAGGCAGCAAAGGTGGTACAGGCGAGATAATGTAGGCAGGAGAGGTGATGCAGACACAGTGGTGCAGGTGAGGTGGTTCTTATAAAATAATGCAGATAAACAAATATGTCTGGGGAGGTGAGGCAGTGCAGGTGGGATAGTGCAGGTGGGATAGTGCAGGTGAGGCAGTGCAGGTGAGGCAGTGCAGGTGGGATAGTACAGGTGGGATAGTGCAGGTAAGGCAGTGCAGGTGGAATAGTGCAGGTGAGGCAGTGCAGGTGAGATAGTGCAGGTGAGATAGTGCAGGTAAGGCAGTGCAGGTGGAATAGTGCAGGTGAGGCAGTGCAGGTGAGGCAGTGCAGGTGGGATAGTACAGGTGGGATANGTTCCTGGGAATGAATGCATATTTGACCGTAAGTCCGAGCTGACTGTAAGTGGAAATATATAAAACCAAATCTTACCTTATTGCTAATCCTCTTTCCCTGCAAAACCTAAACTTGATGCCAAAAACCATACATTAAAATTATAAACCAGGCTGCTGAATCCCACCGACTCTGAGGGGACAGAGCAGGGCCCCTCAAATCCCACCACATGCTAAACAAGCTTAGTGGACATCTAAGGACTGGTATTCAGCAAAGGGGCTGTGGTAGTTAATCATTCAGGATGGCCCCAGAACCTGGACCCAGGATTCCCAAGGTCTTTAGCACAGCTCTGTCTCTTACTAACCAAGTAGCATCCAATACTATGCCCTCTTTATAGGCCTCAGTTTCCCAGAGCCAAGGGGCCAATTAGCTCTGATGGACTATGATCTCTTGCCCCTTTCACAAGCAGCCATGAGAACATAAGACTCCCCAGAAAGCCCTTACGGGAAAGAAGCCACCACATGTCCCTGCCACTCCACTATGATCTCCTTACTTCTTGGTTCCATAAATCCAGGCCACAGCGATGTTCTCAAGGATGACGATGACGGTGAGTGGCAGGGTGGCCGAATAGTCGTCAAACATGGTGACAAAGTAGTTTCCGGAGCGCTGGACGAACAACAGCCCCACGAAGAATGCAAAGACACAGCAGCCCACTACAGAGAGCCGGGAGGCCGGTGTGGGGGCACAAGTGCAGGGTGGGTGGGACCCTGTGGGTTTGGGGGGGACCCAGCTCCCCCCTTCCATCACACTGCTCCAAGCTGGCCTGCAGCCCACCCTCTTCATAACCCCCTGGTACAGCCCTGCAGGGAAGCTGAGGTTCTGAGCTCTCTTGTATCAGGCAGGAGACTTGAGGAAGGGAAAACTATGCATTCTTCCGCCTGGCACAGGACCAGGCTCAAGTCAACTGTTGCACTTAATTACTGAGTTGAATTGAGATGATTGGTCCTAGGATTGCTTCCCAGGAAACCATAGTTTTCCCATTTGAGAGGAGGAAGATACTCTACCCCATCCCTATGACCCAGAGATGCAGGTAAGTGGTGAACGCATATCCTGACAGTATTGGAAGCTGAGTGGTACAACCAGGTCTGAGGTGAAAGAGAAGGGCCTTCTGCACACAAGGTGCTGAATGACCCGATCAAGTCAGAACCTAATTGTCATGCACATGCTGGGCTGGTGTCTGGCAGGGCAACAGGGAGTTACCTGTGAACATCTCCTTGGGCACCTTGAAGGTGTCGATGATAGGTGTGGTGATTCCTGCCATGGTCCCGATCATGCTGCCCAGGCCCAGGTTGATGAGCATCAGGAAGAACATGACGGACCAGAACGGGGAGGCCGGGAAATGTGTCATGGCCTCAGTGAAGGCGATGAAGGCCAGGCCTGTGCCCTGCACAGACTGAGGGTGGGGCAGAGAATAGGGGCCACTCTTACTCCACAAGTCTCCTGCCTCCTTTCGGTTGTCCTTAGGGCTACAGTTACCACATCCCCCATTTCATAGGGATCCCCCATTTCATAGGGATCCCCCATTTCATAGGGATCCCCCATTTCATAGGGATCCCCATTGCCACTAGAACTCTTCCAGCTCGAGACAGTGGGTCTTAAACTTTAGTGAGTTTCAGAATCTCCGAGGAGGGCTAGCTCTAGTGACTCATACTTCTAATCCTAGCACTCAGGAAGCCGAAGCAGGGGGATTGCTATGAGTTCAAGGCTAAGCTGGGCTTCACATCGAATCTCCTGATAACCTGGACTACAGATTAATATTGTCTCAAAACAACCAAACTAAACAAAAATGTGAAAAAAAATAAAAAGGTTCCTGAGAGTTTCCCTGGGTGACCTATAGCCTACACGTTGTTCAAGGATCCCAGTGATCCAGGTGAAGACGCGCATAGAAACACATCCAGTGTGGGACTCTGCTTTTCTAAGACTTCATCTTTGTTGCAACCACAATGACCACTCCCATTTCTGAATTGCCAAACTCCAGACCTTAAAGCAGCAGACTCAGCTGTGCAGTAGAAGCGGCTGTAGTCTTCAGGTACCCATCCCATGCCCTTCTCCCACATAGGCAATGATTTCCTTGGCCAAGGGTTAAGCTGCTATGAGATTTTATAAAGCTACTGGGGGAGTCTCATAGAAAGTAGGAAACCATTGCTTTAATACAGAGGCCCTTTGCACAGGCACCGGCTCACACCCTGCCTGCTCACATCACCTATAACTGTCCTGTGATCCTGAGGGAACACATGGCCCAACCTGAGTTTTTAATGGTCATTCAGATACTCTTGAGTTGCCTTGTGTGAAAGACCTGCTGCAATCTCAGAGGATCTCAGAGGATCTCAGAGGATCAGCCCATGCCCGTGAGAGTGGGCGGAGTTTCATGGAACATGGAAGGAGAGGATCCTCCAATTGGGCTCCTTTCGCCCTTGATCATGGGAGAGAGCAAGTGATGTGGGATGCAGCTCCTGCAGACCATCTTTGTGATTTTCTTCTGTTAATCCTTTTTAAGGATCAAACCCAGGGCTATGTGGATGTACCATAAGCACTCTGCCAACCAAACTCCATCTCCAAGCTACAGGGCTGCCTTTGACAATGTGCTCAGACACCTCTCTGGGAAGCTTCTGGTCTCATTAAGAAGCTCTGGAGCTCTAGGGTTTGCTGTCCCTAACGTGAACCTTGGCTCCAGCGGGGGACCTGGGATCTGTGGGTTTGTTTTCTATTGCCACTTCTAGCAGAGCAGACATTTTGAAAGTTAACAATGGCGCAAATGCAAATACAAAAAAGTTGGCCTCACTTCAATCTGAGCATTAAGGAAGAGGCAGGATTTCTGCTCTAGACCAGGAGCTAAGTGTCATTGAGGCAGTGAAGTGGGGGGCAGTTGGGGAGGGCAGAACTCTCAAGGGATGATGGGAACTCTGGAGCGAGAGCATTGGAGTTAAACATGCCCACACACATTGCTGGTTCACTGGCTAGCTGTGAGATGCTGATCAAGCCCCTCCCCCAACCTACAGGCTGCTTATTGCTGAAACTGGGGATAGTATTCAACTCATAGTGTTGCCACAGGGGTCAGAGGAAATGGAGATGAAAGGGGATTGGCATGTACCTGTTTCACAGGTGCCATTCTAAGTGCACTGTATACACAGAGCCCTGTGCACAGAAAGCTTGCTCAATAAATGGTAAAGCTGGCCTGGAGAGAGGGCTCTGCAGTTAAGAGGACTGGCTGCCCTTAGAGGATCCAGTTCAATTCCCAGCACCCACATGGCAGCTCACAACTGTAGCTCCAGTTCCATAATATCTGGTACCCTACACAGACATACATGCACTCAAAAAATGTACATAAAAATTTTAAAAATCTAGATAGATAGATAGATAGATAGATAGATAGATAGGAAAGCTCCCTTAAACTGATAAAGGCTCCTGTGATTTCAATGATTCCTTTGGCCCTTCATCTAATCATAAGCTTACCTCTGGCAGATGCTTTGGCTGACACTTGTCTTTCTCCATCTGAATACATAGTGAGTCTTCGCTTATTAGTAAATGATTACACCCTGTGGTCTTTCAAGGCCTGTTCCCAAGCTCCAGCCACTAAGCCTATCTCTGGGTTCCTGTCTGTCCTGGGAAGGGCAGCCTGTTCCGGTACCTTGTCCAGCTCATCCTCCAGGAGGCAGGGATCCAGGCCCAGGGCTGGGAACTGCTTCTCCTTAACAGTCATGATGACGCTGTACATCTCTGAGTAGTCCTTGGTGGTCAGGTGTGAGAAGTTGACGTGAGGTGGGATGAGGTCCCGGCTCAAGACATTGGAGTTGAGGTACCCTAGAATTTTCTCAGCATTCCTGCAGTGCAAAGAGGGTGGGATCAGGTAAGATGGTAGGAGTAGGACCCTAGAGACCCCTCTCAGAAACCCAGGCAGGGCACCCACAGGCCACTGACAGAAACATCCACAAGCCTGTTCTTGTGGGCCAAGGCTGAGGAAGATGATGGTCTCATCCCTTATGGAACGGAGGGGACCTTTCACCCTGCCCGGCCCACCTGCTACCCCTGGGTGAGGCAGACAGGGAAACGAGGGACCGGAGGGGCCATGCCACCTACTCGACCACACACTTCTCATTCATGATGTTGGCTTTGAAGCCCAGCACAGCAAACACCACGAGGGTGGCCAACACCGAGGTGAAGAAGTTGATGAAGGACACCAGGGCAGCATCGAAGTGGCAGTTATTGTCCTGTTTGTTGTAGCTGGAAAAGGCGATGACGCCTCCAAAGCCCAGCCCCAGGGCGAAGAAGACCTGTGTGGCTGCCTCACGCCACACCTGGGGGTCCAGCATCTTGTCCAGCTACGGGCATGACCATGGGAGCAAAGAAAGAGACAAAGAGATGATGGTTTTAATCGTGTGCTCGCCATCCCACCCTTTCCTCAGCCTCAACCAAGACCACGCAACATGGCTTGGTATAAATCAGCTATGGCTGTAGGATCCTGGGAAATTCACCTAACTCCTCTGAGCCACAGTGCATAAGACAGATAACAGTGTCGACCTCAAAGGGCTGTTTAAATACCGAGTGCTCACACAGGAGGCTGAGTTACAAGAGTATTTGGGTGATATGGAGCCATTTCCAAAGCCCTTATCGAATCACGTTTTCTTTCACACTTCATTCTTCAAGGTAGGGGCCAAGGAGAGTGAAATAAGCATGGTTCCAGCATCCTTGGAGCTTATGGGCTAGTTAGACAGATGCACATTGGGAAACTGATTCCACCAACAGATGCTAAATTGGGACAGTCAGGCACTCAGTGGATTAGGAGGCAAGGGAGGCTTCTCAGGGGAGGGAATCCTCAAGATGGCCTTCTGACCAGTGACAGCAGAGGCGAGAAAAGCATTAGGGTGATCAGTGTGAACACAGGGTGGCATATAAAGGGACACCGAAGTGCCCGAGGTGGTTACACAATGAAGGGGTATGGCTGGACTGATGGAGTAGTATAAATATGTTGGTGCAGGTAGGGGTGCAGATGAGGTGAGCAAGAAGAGTGGTACAGGTTCAGTGATGTAGGTAGAGGTACAGTGATATAGGCAGCAAAGGTGGTACAGACGAGATAATGTAGGCAGGAGAGGTGATGCAGACACAGTGGTGCAGGTGAGGTGGTTCTTATAAAATAATGCAGATAAACAAATATGTCTGGGGAGGTGAGGCAGTGCAGGTGGGATAGTGCAGGTGGGATAGTGCAGGTGAGGCAGTGCAGGTGAGGCAATGCAGGTGAGGCAGTGCAGGTGAGGCAGTGCAGGTGGGATAGTACAGGTGGGATAGTGCTGGTGAGGCAGTGCAGGTGGGATAGTGCAGGTGAGATAGTGCAGGTAAGGCAGTGCAGGTGGAATAGTGCAGGTGAGGCAGTGCAGGTGGGATAGTGCAGGTGGAATAGTGCAGGTGGAATAGTGCAGGTGAGGCAGTGCAGGTGGGATAGTGCAGGTGGGATAGTGCAGGTGAGGCAGTACAGGTGAGATAGTGCAGGTGGGATAGTGCAGGTGAGGCAGTGCAGGTGATATAGTGCAGGTAGAGTAGAACAAGTAGTTCTGAGAAAATCCAAAGAGTCAAAGGCCTTTAAAGATCTCTGTATTTATTCTAAGAAAGCACTTGATCTGGGAGACACTAAAGGGAAGAAGAAGGAAGGCCACTATTAGATGTGCATTCACAAAAGTAACTGGTGTATGTAGCCAGGAAGCTCCAAGGAAACACCTTCTGGAAGTCCAAGTGGCATGTGATAGTGGCTTTGCCTGTCGCTAGATGGTGCTGAGGGAGAAATGGAGACCTTAAAGATGGACTGGAGATGGGTATGCTAGGCTGGAAGGCCATGCCTGTGGCTAGCTTGGAGATGGGTCTCAGGGAAGAAGAGATCCATGGGGCTGGGCAGAACAGGTCTAGACAGCAGTTACAGAGACGCTGAGTGTTAATGTGCTGGAAGATGTCCAGTAGGGAGCTGGGCAGATACTGCAGCTTTGCTGCAGAGAGCACAGCTGGAGAAAGCAGTTGTGACTATCATGTGTCCCTGTAGGATAGAGGCAGACACTGAGAAGAGGCCCCACAGATTCTGGGGCCAAATTCATCTCCAGGGTTTCATGCAGGTAAGAGGAAGTCATCTTGAAGGGAGCAGGAGAGGCACAAGGTGGGGGGCGGGGGGACCCAGGGCCAGGACATTGTAAAGGGAAGGTCTGCATCCTAGTGGAAGATCCCAGAGAGGAAGTCAGCATCCAGGAGGTAACAGGTGGGTTTAGCTCTTCAGAGACCCTGGAGGCAGGGGGAGGAGAGGGAGGCAGCATAGCAGAAGAAATTGAACCACGCATACAAACTAGTTCTCAGAAAAGCAGCCTCGGAAGGCAGTAGAGAGAGTATTATGGGGGGGGGGGAATCTATGACATCAGGCTGTTGTTGTTTTCTATATTCTCATTTGTGGCTTGATGGTCGGATTAAAAAAAACTAGTGGGAGGCAGGGATATAGGGATGGAAAGTGGAGCTGTCCTCCATAAGAGCCCTTTGTACTAGTTAGAAATGGAAGATGAAGAAAGACAGGAAAGGTGCAAACAGGTCTGTCATGTGAGGGGTCCTTGACTTGATAGCCTCCGCTTTCCCTGAAAAGCAAGAAGCAAGCGAGGGGGCTGAAGGGTCAATGCTGCATCTGTGGTCATGGGGGGCCTGGGAGACAAAGAGTCCCAGAAACAGGGAAAGGAGACCCTGCGCTGCTGTGTGTCACCCCGCACTGGTGTGTGTCACCCCGTGTGCAAAGGTAAAGTATGCTGTTTGCAGTTGTTTGTCTCTCAGGAAAGGGTCTCACTCTGTGTGTGTGTGTGTGTGTGTGTGTGTGTATGCTCACACATGTGTATACGCCTGTGCTTATACAAATATACAGTATGAGGGGTGGAATTCAGGGCCTCCTGTATGCTAGGACTGTAGGCTCTACTTCTGAGCTCCATCCCTAACACTGAGGTCTGGCTTTTGATGTAGAATGAAATGTGTTTGTTTGTTTGTTTGTTTGTTTTTGTTACATTAGAAACTCAGGCCCAGGGTTCTTTTGTAAAACCTTGGTGCCAAACTAGGTTTAGACTTGGGGCTTTTGCTTCTAATCTTATTTTAGGAGAATAATACAGTGCTATGAGACCCAGTTGTGTTAACATCCCCAGCAAGGTCCAGGGCTTCACCCTGTAACAAACACTTTAGGGTCTCAGCAACACAACAGGAATCTTCACATCAAGTGAATCAATAAAGACTGCAAATAGCTTCACATCTGTGCTGCTATTTTCCCTCCAAATGAGTTCTATAGGACTCAAAGTGAAAAGAAGCAGCTTAAAAAAAAAGACATTAGTAAATACGGGTCTGTAGTAGGACTACTAGAAAAGGAGAGATTAGAGAAAAGGAGAAGAAAATAGCCAATCACTTCTAAAGGACTCTTCCAAACTCCTCTCTTTCCCCTCACCCCTTTGGGTGACAAATTTTCAGTGATTCTCCAAAAGGCTCCAGAAATGAGTTGAGTTACATATACTTTGAAGGCATGCTGGACTTCACTGGCGTTTTCTGGTGTCATGATTTCGTCTGTTTGATTCTCAAGCTTGAGACTTCCTTAGGATTCTCATTATTCCCAGAAGCTGAAGCAGGAATGTGGCTTTATGTCTAGCCCTATCACTGTTTAGAGCCAAATTTCTTAAATAAAAGCAGCTATTCCAGGGGAGACAACCCAGTTCCAAACTGATGAGTAAGACTGATCTAAAAGCTTGAGGGACACCGCAAGGGACAGGGAAGGACTGAAGTGCATGTAATGATTGTTGTTAGAAACAATTGTTTCTTTGTTAAGATCAAAGCTGTCATTATTCTTTTTAGATATGACCTATAGAGAAGGGTAGCATAGCATATCCCTATTCTAGTCATTAGAATCCCAGTTTCAGAAACTATCCATATGAGACCAATCTCATTCTTCTAAATCCAACCCCCTGCATCCTCACCCAACTCCCTCCAGCCCTAGATAATTTTGAAGGAGGCTGATAGCTCTGAATTGAGTTTGAAGCCCCATAAAATCATGTAATGCTTTAGCTTGCTCTTGGAGGGGAGATGGCCCTGTGTGAGTCATCTCCACACCCCTGCTTCGAGTCCATAGCTTAAATGGGACATGTTGCTGTTGGAGATGAACAGGTACCCAAAGCTAATCTAGAGGTGATTTTAAAGGAGACTCTTGTCATGGGATGACACTATGTGACTTCAGGAAGTGTCAGCAGAAAGTGTCACTATCTAGACAGGGCATACCACTTATCCAAACACCGGGATAAGAAGAGAGGTGGGAAGGGATTTTCTACTCTGGAGGGAAGCCCATTCCCTCCCAGGTGCCCAGTGTGATATAGCATTGACTTCCTGCTGTTTCTTTGGCACAGCGGTTAAGTCGCTTCCTGCCAAGGGAACAAGATGTTTTGCAGCATAGAAGATGCTTTCTGAATGCACAAGCAGCCACTGAACACCGCCAGAGTGGCGAGTGACAGCAGCTCACACGTGACAGCGTGACAGCGGCACACACTCTTGCTTCTCAGTACCTGCCACTTCTCTAGAGCCTGCCACGGCAGAGCCAGACTGAGCCACAAGACACCAGATGGCACTGGAGTGCAGAGTTCCCACTGCCTAAGAATAGTGTCACCTTCACAAGGGACAAAGACAATAATAGCTTGTGCTTGCTATGTGTTCTCCACTTGCCGGGAGCAGTCCTATGAGCTCTGCCGACAGCGCTGGGCAGAGGCATCACTGTGCACCCCATCTCGAAGCTATGAAAATAAGCCTCAAGAGATGAGGGATTGATCGTCCCAGTGGAAGCTGGGTGATGAGATGGTCGCAGGTCAGAAGGCTGGGCATCTTCTTGATGGGAGAGGTCTTTGCTCAAATAGGAGTCAAGAAGTCCCACAGTCAGACTCTTTTCTTGAGTTCTTGGGACTTTCACGGATGCCTCTGCTTTTCTCCAGGAGTTAATATACACTCTTGATCCTTTAGGCTCCTTTTCTTTACCCCTTCAATCCCAGAAGTCCAGTTTCCTTCCTCAGACATATGTAACCATGATATTGGCTTCTGGAGAATTCTCCCAGCAACAATTATACAAATTATAGCACATGAAATACATATCTCATGTTATAACACATACAGACACATGTGTGTGTATCTATTTCTCCCACACCCCATGGAGCTCTTCCTACTCTGGGAGCACACCGCCCTGTTCTTAGTCGCCATACTTCCTCAGTGTGCTTCCTGGGATCCCACAGAGTCCCAGAGTGCCTAGCAAACTGCACTGCTCTGTCTCCTCACAGCTTCACCCCACAGTTAATTCATTTCTTTGGAAGCAGTAATAATAAGAACACTTACCCTGAGGGGCCTCAGGGAGGCTTAAGCAAGTTGATTCGGGTAAGGAGTGTAACACAACTGCTTAAGGACCTCACCGGCGTCATAGGCTGTGTGCTTTCACAATCGTCGTGTGTAAAAGGCTGCATTGTCAGATTGCTGAGAGCTAGGGGTGGTCCACGCTACCAAGGTCCTGTCCTCTTCTGAGTCCTATTTACCAGATGGCTTTTAGGGCCATGCTTGTCCATTGTTTTCAAATGGACAGTGACTTCACACTCACACTCCCTTAGCTTTCCAGTGTTCCTTCCTTTTTTCATTCCCCAGCTAACCACTTGGCTTTCCTACCTTGCTGAGAAAGATAACTCAACCAGAAGAAGACTCCACCATTAGAACCTCTCCCTCTCCACAGCTTCTCCGTGACAGCATGCTGCCAGGGGATGCTCTCTCTTGTTGATGTGGAAACTCTGAATCTAGCTAACACCAGCTCCCCCCCCCCCCGCCCCGCCAAGGGCACTGGGCCTCTCCCTGATGCCATCTGGATCTTTTTAAAGTGCACAGTTCAACGATTTTTAGCACACCAAAGTCATGCAGCCTGTACCACTATTAATGTAGAGCCTCTCCCTTCCCCTCAAGAAAAGCACGTTTCTATTAACAGTTGTTCCTCATCTCTCCCCTCAAGCCCAGCCCTACATGACTGCTAGAATACTGTCTCTACAAGTTTCCTTGCTCTGGCATCTCATATGCTTGGAATTGCATAGTATGTAGTCTCTTATGTCTTGCTTCTTCCACTTTGTTTAATGTTTTCCAGGGTCTTCCTTATTGTAGCATGTGTCATGAATTACTTTATTCTTGTGTGTGTGTGTGTGTGTGTGTGTGTGTGTGTGTGTGTGTGTGTGTGTGTGTCATATACATGATCATAGGGAATGATGATATATTTCTGTATGTACATGGGCGGAAGTCAGAGGTTAGCCTTGAATCTCTTCCTTGCTCTCCACCATTTATTTGCTTGTTTGTCATACAGGGTATCTCACTGGTTTACTAAGTCGTTGAACACTGGTAGCCTAGACTAGAACCTAAACTGACTGAGCACCAGGTCCCAAGGATCTTCTCATGTCTCCGTCCACAGAGCTGGCATTGCAAGTACATGCCATCTTTCCTAGCTCTCCTATGTGGGTTTTAGGAGTCACATTTTGGTCCCCAGGCTTGCGTGGCAATGCCTGTTATTGACTATGCTGTTATCACAGCTCGGGTACCTCATCCCCTCCTAGAGATGGATACCATTCCATTTAATACACAAGCCCCGCTTCCTTTGTCCTCTCCTCAGCTGACTGGCATCTTGGTTGTTTCTACTTCAGGTCTACTATAAACCACTCTGCTATGAAGCTTTATGTTCAAACTTCCTGTGAAATCACATTTTGAGTTTTCTTAAGATCTAAGGTAGGATTGCTATTTCATATATGGAGACACCAGGCTGTTTTTTAAATCTCTTTTCAATTCTAGCCTGCCAGTGTTTGATGGATTGTTCTAATCATTATATAAATTCTGCAGTAATATCCTTGATACTATTGCCTGCCTCTCTCTCTCTCTCTCTCTCTCTCTCTCTCTCTCTCTCTCTCTCGTTTATTTGTTTCCTTTTATAGTGAAACTACCGAATATAAATGCTGTCACCTATTTGTCTCTGATTCCTCACCTCACTTTTCTTTTTTTTTTTTTAAGATTTATTTTATTTATTCTATGTAAGTACACTGTAGCTGTCTTCAGACACTCCAGAAGAGGGTGCCAGATCTCGTTACAGATGGTTGTGAGCCACCATGTGGATGCTGGGATTTGAACTTATCACCTTCGGAAGAGCAGTCAGGTGCTCTTACCCTCTGAGCCATCTCACCAGCCCCAATCACCTCACTTTTCTTTCGGTCCATTACTATTAGAGTTGGTCCCCCAAATTCTACCAAAACATCTCCCATGAAGGCCACCAATGCTGTTTCTGTTGCCAGCTGATTGGTCTTTATTATGTGAACATCCCATCTTCATTCAGGTATTCTCCCCACTCTGCCTAATATTCTCTCCACTCTGCCTAGGGCCGGAGGATGTGTGCTTCTTCCTTCTCCTCTGCCTCCCTCACCTGTTCTCTTTCCTTCAAGCTATAAACATGGCGGCTCCAGAGCTGGGTCCCTTCTGACAGCCCTCTGACGCAAGCAAAGCCACAGCTTTCAATTCCGTTACCCAGGAACCCCCAAATCTGTTCCTTCACCTCTTTCTTCCAGCAAACTTCCATTCAACGTCTCCACCTGCCTGCCAGACATTTTAAAGCTTCTACATCCAAAACAGTACTCCGAGTGTTCCCCTTAGACTCCACTTCTCCCACCATCCTTCCCATCTCTGTAAATGTCATCTTCGTCCTTCTGGTTGCTCAGGCAAAAGACCTCGGAGTTCCTCTTGGCTCCTCCTACACGTCCTATCCAAACCGCTGCAAACCCTCCTGAGTCTGCTCTCTAAGTGTTTCTTCAACTCAACCAATTCCCTCCTCCATCATCTCTTGGCTGGCAGTTGCCTCTCACCCAGTGACCCTCACAAGCCTCCCTGTTCTCCTCTTGAACTCTCTATGGCAGCCTTCAAAGAGGCTCCAGGTGACCCTATTATCCCATCCCTCTGCCCAGAACCTCCACTGGACATAGTTTCTACAGAGAAAAAAAATGTCTCCTGCTCCCCTAGACCTCATAGCCCTAGTTAGACCACAGTCCTGCCTCTCTCCCTTCCATTCTAGCACACCTAGATTTTGGAAGATGGCCCAGCCTGAAGTTCCTTTCATTCATTGTTTCTCTGTCTAGAACAGAAGGTGTGATCTCCACATCTGCATGTAGCTAAGGAGAAAGGGACTTCTTAGAGTGACTATTCAAATGTTCTTTCTCCATGAGGCCTTCCTTGACTGCTCTGTATAAAATTACAACTCTTCTCTTAGATACCCCAGTTCCTTTGTTCTCTGCTCTATTCCCCCCTACCCCCTGTCCCTCAGCCATAGCAGTCAGCCTCAGTGCTGGATCTTAGCTTATATCGCCCATTATGAGGGCTGAGAAGTCTGTCTGCTGTACTCATGACTGAATCTCCATCTTGGAACAGTGCTTGGCATGTAGTGAGCTGTTGTCGGATGAATGCAAAGACAAATGAGAGGCATTTGGAGCATGTCAATCTCTTGCTACTAAAATAAATACCATAGCAACCAATACTGAGCACTGACCAGTTTGTTTATATATGATTACATTTGTAGGAAAAATACCTACAAGTGAAATTACAGGGCCCAAAATATGTATATTTATAATTCTGACTCTGAGAGTTTATGTGTTCAGAAAACTCCCTAATTCACCATTATATGTTGGGAAAATTACATAAGAATTACAGGGCTCTCTATGGTGACATGAGTTTGCAATCAGATGAAAAAAATGATAAGAAAAAGCTGTCTGGGAATTTCAAGCAATTCAGTAGCCATTAACACCAATTACTATTCCATCAGAGGCACTAGCGAACCATCCCAGCATCCTGGTCGCACAGCAGTCGTCAGATCCACTAGCTTTGTGCTTGTGGGCCTGGACAAAAAGGACAGGTCCTGTATCCTGGATAATTTCTGATGTTGGAAGAAGTCAGGGAAGGAGGGAAGACCTCTCACATCATCCAGCACTGTCTGAAAGGAGCCTGAGATGCCATGGCCAGAATTACCTTGCACTCTGCTCAAGATGACAAATGGCACGATCTCTTGGGATGTTACTGACATGGAAGCCTATGTTAATGTAACAGTGCCCATATCCTGGGCACCTCTGGACAGTTAGCTGGTACTCTATGGTATCAAGAACTTTAAATGGACATAGAGACTCTCATATCATGGCCCCAGAGACCCATGTTTTATCTTATGTGTCTAAAACAGTCACCTCTCCACAGTGGTTCTCAGCCTGCACTAACTGCTAAATGGCTGGTGCTGACTGTGGCTTCATCTTTTCAGCACAGTAATGGAGGTGTCCATAAATAGAAACCTCACTCCAGGCAAACAGTAGCACAGGCTGTCTCGGTGCCCTTGATGGAGCAGAGCTCAAGTCTTCTTAGTCACCCCTGCCTGACCAATACAATCCTCCAGCTCACAGGCAGGAGCTGTACCACAGAATTGCTCAGTGGACACAATGTCATGCTAGGTCAGAAAGGCATGTCCTGGAGACCAACAAGTCAGAGGAGCCATGAGCTTCACCATGCCAGTTCTTGGGGGACTTGGCTCCTCTAGGGTTTGATTTTTCGGCTCAGAAGATTGTGGCTTCTACAAATGCCAAGATGGCTTCTGGAACATCCAGGATATGGTTTGAGAAAGGAGGTGCCCCCATTGCTCAAAGAGTACATAAGCTATATGCATCTAAAAAAAAAAGAATCTTGACTGAGAGTTATAAACTGCAAGTGTTCATGGTTATAACTACTTGGGAAGTATTTTGGCTGAAGATATGTATACCCTTTGAGACAGCAATTTCAATTTTTACTGTAGATACCCCATAGAAACTTGAACAAAGATGTGTGTAACAATGTGGATTATAGCTTGTGCCGGTTAGGTTTTATTGTCAACTTTACACAACTAGGAAGAGGGAATCTCAACTGAGGAACTACCCAGGTCAGACTGGCCTGTGGACTTGTCTGTAAGAAGTTATCTTGATTAATGATTGCTGTGGAAGAGTCCAGCCCACGCTGGGCAGCACCATCTCCAGGCAGATAGAGCTGGGCTATATAAGGAAGCTAGCTGAGAATGAATCTAAGAGTGAGTCAGTAAACAGCATTCCTCAGCATGCCTGAGCTCCTGCTCTGACTTTTCCTCAGTGATGGATGGTGACTTGGAAGGATAAGATGACGTCAACTCTATCCTTCTCAAGGTGTTTTTGGTCATACTGTGTATCCCGGCAACAAGGAAACTAACCAGAACATAGCATTATCAGCAAGAAGAAAAACTGGAAACAACTTAAATGGCCATCGAGTAGAAAGCAAATAAGCACATTTTATCTGTGGTGAAACATTATGCCACACTGAAAAAGAGGCGCTAGAACCATCTATCATATATATAAATCATATATATCATTTGCACATACATATCAGTATATGTAAAGCAAAAAGAGTAGTGTTATGAAAAATCACAAGCAAGTCATAGGGTGATACCTGTGAAGATATACGTAAACTTTAAGAGTACGTAAAAATGCTATGCACTGTTTGTGGAAATACGTCTAACCTCTTAAAGAATGCATTAGCAGAATAAATTCCAAGTTCAGAATAACAGCTTCTGTAACCCCAACTTGCACTCGGGCCCTCACATTCAGGAGTGACTCCCTGGAAGTGAGCAAGTTGAGTAATCCACTCCTGAGAACGGGATTCGTGTCTTTATAATAGGGACTCAAGCTTTTAGAAATAAGATATTAGATATCTGACAGCCAGCAGAGAGACTCTGAGAGAGGGTCAGTAAGCAGCATGCTTCAGCTTCTGCCTGAGCTCCTGCTCTGAATTTCCTCAGTGATAGATTGTGTCCCTCTGCCCTTTCACCATGGAATCTTCTGGTGTCTTCACATTGACCTTCCCAGTTCTAGAACTGTGAGCAATAAATTTCATTTGCTTATAAATTACTTAGTCTAAAGTATTTTTGTTACAGTAGCAAAAGCAGACTGCCAGCAGCTACCTTTGAGAAAGAAAAGTAACGTGACATCAGAGAGCGTTACAAAGTCACTTTATTCGCATCTGTGATGTTTTACTCCTTTAAAAATGTCTATTATATTACTATATAAGATTGAAATATTTCACAGTTAAAGAGATAATATAATGGGTGTCTGAATCCAATGAGGTGAATTGAAGTACTGTGTATGCCGAGTCTGGTGGTCAAGTCCAGTGTTTTGTGCGATTATCTTTTGGATCTTCTTACCAGTGACTCTTAACTCTGCCAGCAGCCTATCTGGAGACATTTGTGAAGCTCCACATTTATATACATCATCAAAGCATCTAACATCTTCCCATAGCTCAGTGAAGTATATCTCAAAGACTCAAGTAGATGCTTAAGATGGATTGTGACTCTACAGTGACTGCTGAAATAATTCATAAAAGCCAATGGCCTTCTCATAACCACTTACCCCAGAGGAGCAGACTGCTTATCTGTTAGATATCATGTGTTTATAGCCCTATTGTTTGCTTTAGGAGATATACTTCATGCTTGTGGGTATGTCTGTAGAAATCTTGGGCTAGTTTGTGCTATTATGGATAGTGTAAGCCTTAACCATGGCCACCGTCCACACACCAGAGCATACTCACAATAGCAGGGCAGGGGAGTCACGGGGACCTAGGGACTTCAAACTCCATAGAATTTGAGGTCTTCTGTATCACCCAGTGTGAACTACCTGTGTAAGGGAGCATGTATGTGCATTTATTTATATATGCATGGTGGCTCTATTGAGCCCTGAGGTTTCCAGCTGGTCTGGCCCAGTCCGACCTGGAGCATGTGAGCTAGAGTCTTAGCAGGCCCTTCTGGCTGCTACTTGACAAGGGGATTTGGAGATGAAATGCTTGGTCTCAACAACTGGAGGCACTAATTTCGTTGTTTATGGCAATCTAAAATTATTATTCCCCACTGGCATGACTCCCATAGCTGTGCCCAGTGGTCTAAATGACCATGAGGTGAGGACAGACCGCCTTCCTGAAGGCCAGGCACACACCTTCAGGACACCTGTTTCTCATCTGCATCCTCTATAAACAGTTCCTGTGCATTCCATTCATAGGTTAAAGGTAGGATTGAGAGGGAGCCTGAGTGGGCTCCCTGTTCCCCTGGTTTGGGTACAAACTGGAATTCCTGAAGTGAGTTCATCTTCCTGGCTCCTGTTGTCACAGATCCATGAAATAAAGCCTCGAATGAATGAATGAATGAATGAATGAATAAGTGAATGAGTGAATGAAGCCCCTCCCTCACGTTTCAATGGCATCTGCCTGTACTATTGCTGCAGGCATAGCTGGTGCTTTTCCACATTCTTGCTCGTGTAGTTTCCTTTGATTAATAAATCATACTGATACTTGCCAAAGCCCATCCTGCTCTGCAAGGCTCATTTCAGAGGCCACCTCTTTCCTGGAGCCTTTTCTGATTTTACCCAAATTGGTGTAATATCTCTCTCCTTGAAACATGAGGACAGAGTCTATGGCCCTTTCCTTGTTCCTCTCCATGGGAGCTGGCAGAACACCTGACGCACAGTAGGGTTTGGATGTGAAACTGCATGAAGCTGAACTGATGGGGTTCCCCACATGTGAGGGGCCACAAACCCTTACCTTAGGAGTGAACATGTGCAGGATGCCATCAACTGCCCCTCGAAGCAGCAGCCCCCGGACCAGGAAGCAGGCCAACACGACGTAAGGGAAGAGGGAGCTGAAATACATTACCTGCAGAGAAGACAAAGGCCCCTGTCAGGCCAGCCCCTCCTACAGCAGGCATCCTCCTTCCCTGCTCACAGCTGGGGCCCAGGATCCTCCTCGGATACTAGGCAGCAGAACTTGGAGCCTGGAGCCCCCAGGCACTGAGCCAAACCCACCATCCATCTGGCCCTGGGCCCAGGCGGGAGCAGAACAAGCTGGAGTCAGCACGGCTATGCCTGGAGCTGTTCTGCCTTTCAAGGGCTGGCAGGAATGAACTGTTAGGCTGTTACAGGGCGGAAAAAATTCTGTGCTCTCCCTTCTCATTTTCCCAGTCTTGTGTCCCCAGTGGACAGTTCCAGGATCTCCCCTGTCCTTAGAGGTCCTAAACAAAAGGCGTCTAGGTCTTGACACAGCAGAGCCCATCAGAGGAGACCCAGCCCCTAGCGATCCTGAACCTGAATCAGTTGCTAGCTGATATATGTCATGCCCTGTGTGCCTGCTACCGAGCCATATACAAAGAATTTGCTCATGGAACCTCAGCTGCATTAAAACTTGGGGATCTTAAGGACAGGGCAGCAGAAAGGCTAAAAGGGTGCATTGTGAGCTAGCGACCTGAATACTGCTCCTGCATCAACCAATCCTGGGGCCTCAGGCTACTAATCTTAGTATGCCCCCATCTCCTCACCTTTAAAGGGCTGTAATACTCTTAACTCATACGTTGGTGAGAACCAAGGATGCCCAGATGTGACAGTTCAGAAAAATACCATGAAGTCTCAGCTACTACTGTGGCCTCCAGAGAGGGGGGAGACTGGTGGCTGAAGTGATACCAGCTTTCTACAACTTAGTTTTGGGACTCACCGAGTCTTACAAACAACCAAGAGCCTCGGCAGACAGACAGACAGACAGACAGACAGACAGGGCTCCAGCGCCAGCCCAGACAGACTAGCTGTATGACATTACATGAAGTGCTTTCCCTGCAGACTTTAGTTTCCTTGTCGGTAAAATGAGTGGGGGGCCTATCAGATGTCTGTCATCTTTTCCATCGTTTGCAGTCCAATTCTACTAAGTTATAAATAATAGAGATTGGAACTGCTGGGAAAGGCGGCTAGGGCTTGGCTGTTATGCACCTTCAGAGGCTGGACTGCTTGGGGGAGCCTCAAAGTTCTCAGCTGTTCTAACAGCCCTTTACCGATGGACCTCAGCATAAGGACAGAGCGTCATCAGAAACTGTTTGGTGTACGCAGGCTTTTGCTTAGGAGCCTGAGGGGGGCAGCATCCAGACAGGTGGCACCCGAAGATCAATACCCCCAGCTTTCTTTCTCCTTGGTGTTTGCAGCGCAGGCCTGAACTATGAGCACCAAGGCAGATAAGGGTTCCAGCAATGACTCCCCAGTAAGCTCACCCTTGGGCTGTCTGCAGCGGTGATGCTCCGACCCCTCCCATGAGGCTATCACTGAAGCATTCTTCCTTGGTGGTCCAAGCTCCTGCTCTCTGGGTCCCTGCTGCCTTATCCCCGCTCACCTTTCCAGAGGACTGGATGCCCTTGACAACAGCCATGCCCACGATGCTCCAGGCCACAAGAAGGCAGAGTGTCATCTTCCAGTTGAGGCCCCCACTCTCTGAGATGGAGTTGGAGATGTCCAAGGCCTCTCGGTACCAAAAGTAGGTAGTAGCTGAGCTCTTCTCGCACTCCGGCTCCACCACTGAAACCACAGAGGACACAGAAAGGTCACAGAGCCTCGGCTTCCATCCTTAAGGGCCGTGTCCTGTGTGGGACCCTGCCCAGGTCGCAGTGGGTGAGTGGATAGTTGAGAGTGGGATGTGCCATGAGCTAGCAGATCCTCTGAGTCTAATTCTGTGGGACCTAACAGGCTTTAGGCCACAGTCAAATGGCTGAATTCCCACCCAGACCATCTTCTGCTCACTAATTCACAAAAAGAAGAGCCAAGGGGCTGGTGAGACGGCTCAGCGGGTAAGAGCACCCAACTGTTCTTCCGAAGGTGATAAGTTCAAATCCCAGCATCCACATGGTGGCTCACAACCATCCGTAACGAGATCTGACGCCCTCTTCTGGAGTGTCTGAAGACAGCAACAGTGTACTTACATATAATAAGAAAAATAAATCTTAAAAAAAAAAAAGAAGAGCCAAATCTATCTAAAGGTTCTTGGGGAAAAGGCCCAGAGACAGAGGCTGGAGACCCAGAATTCAGACCATTGGTTAAATGTATATAGTATGAGCATGGGAAAGTGGCTTCAGAGTCTGTTTTTCCATCTGTGGTGTGGGACAGACTGTTGCACACAAATTAAAACTGTTCTTAGACATATGCTATTGGTGTCCAATAACACAGTACTTCATAATAACTGAACAAGATTCAATCCTTGAGACCTCTGTGAGACAGGCCAAAAGGAGGTCAGTAGGTCATTCCTTAAGGGGAGGGGGAAAATGAGGATCAGGGTGTGGAGTGCTTTCTCCAAGGTGACTCAAAACCCAACGAAATCCCAAATCTGAGCACTAAACAGTTTAAACTCCTTCCTGGGACAGGGCTGACTGGAGATGATAGCTGGGGTTCCGAGGGGATCCCACACTTGCCTGCTACAGTCCCATTCCTGGTGACAGGACATTCACTCCAGGGCAGTGGGTACTGGAAAGACTTGAAGAAATAGAAGACGCTCCACCCAATGATCACATTGTAGTACAGCCCAACGAAGAGGCAGACCTGAGGATGGGGGCCAAGGTAAGCTAATAATGGCGGCTAGAGGCAAGCCATACCTCCCCGCACACCGTCCAAGGCCTAGCAGCTCAAAGCCAGCCTTGGTGGAGGATGAAGGGGAATGAGATGGAGCAGGAAAGGTCTGCTACTCGTCCTCCCGCATTCATCTGATTCATCTGGTACTCAGGCAGGCCACAAAGGAATTCCTGCGATATTAAAATTTGCTCCTTTAAGCAATCAGCTCTTAAAATGTTAATCCTTTCCAGTTTTAAATTCCTGTAAGATACTTGAAGCCCTTCCTCCATCATTTCCTGATGACTCTGGATTTTAATTAGAGATGGCCTCCAGGACCATGGAGGCATACCACAGCACTGGTCCTTATAGGGCCAGAGAGTGATGTGTTGAGATTGTGTGGATGACTGTTTTCTTACATCTTCCCTTCTTTTGGGTGCTACTCTCTCTTTGAAACTTCGAGCAGCCTGCCTCTAGAGACAAGGCAATTAAACTTGGCAGAGTTTTATTAAAATAGGAGTGCCTATCCATGTTTTATAGGCAGGGCTTGGCTGTATCTGCTCCCGATGCTCAGTGTTCCCTTCCAAAGCTCAGGCTAACCCAGACAATTGAGATTGCTAGTTAGTGTGAGTGCAGAGGGTCCCTGGCCTCTTCCCTCTTGTATGAGCACCTATGCGAAGAAGCATGTATTCCTGCACACAGAGAGAAAAAGAGGGAGGGGTTACACTGGAATAAACACACAGAGGTATCCATTTCCTTAACGGCGGTGTTTTCAGTCCAAGTAGAGTGTTTCCTACTCTTGCATGTGCATACATGGCCAGCCTGGCATTCACACTACAGCTGACCACAGTAAGCTGCGCACAGGTGATGCCTGGTTTGACCACAGGACAGAGCAGAGTATGGGTAACCCTCCCACCCGGGTTTGACAGAATCCTCCGTCCTTCCAGATGTGGGTTCCAGTTTTTGTCTCAAGTGAGAGTGGGCACTGGGGACTTTGCCTTTAAGGGATGCTCAGTTCCATCAAGTGTATACAGCTCTTGGCCAGAGTTCATCTACAGCCACACCGATGAGCCTAGAAGTCCCCATCCAAGGCCTATGAGGTTTCCCAAAACCTCATGTCTCTTGGGTTGATCATAAGGCTCCAGTCTGAGTATTTCAACTATTCATTTACATGGCACACTAGCAAGGAGTCCTAAGCCACATACATTTGAAGCATTCTTCCCAAAGAAAGGTAATGGAGTTCAAAAGCTGAAGATTGGTAAAGAGCAGGGGGTGGGGGTGGGGGACCTGGGATGGCCCATCTGTCCCCAGATAATAGGGTTTGAGATATTCATGTGAACATGTCACGTTTTTCCTCTTTTGCATCATTTGTGGATGTCACATGTGTTTCCTGGCAGTACCATCAACTTTCAGTTTAGGAAATATGTTGACTATGACCCTGAGACACAAGCTGTAAGCAATTCTGTGGCGGTTTCTCCTGCTCCCTTTGTTTTGGCCCAGGACTGTGGCTTATAAACCTGATGATGTCCTCTCTAATATCCACAAGTGGCCCCTCTGCCTCCCACACAGTGTCACCCTCCAGCACCGGACTCACAATACAGCTGGAAAAGCCGATGCCCCCCAGGCGGGGGCACACATAGTGCCACACACCAATGCTGCCACGGCGGATCCTTTGGCCCACAGCCAGCTCCAGAAAGAAGAGGGGGATGCCAATGATGATCAGCAGCACCAGATAGGGCACCAGGTAGGCACCTGCAAGGAAAAGAAAAAGGCTGTTAGAGTAGGTCTGGATCAGAGGGCCAGTGTGAGGGAAGGGGTAGCCACAGTGTCTTACGGTCTTAACTATAGTGTGTGCACAGTGGCAGGAGTGTGAGGAAAGGGGAGTCGGAGCCGTATACCACAGTCTCAGCCACATCTCTAGGCCACCTGGAGCTTCTCTGTGAATAGTATGGCTCATGGCTGTGATCTCTACAACACTAGCACTTCCAGACTTTCTTCTCCTTGATCCTGTGACTTGAGATGTGAAAAGAGGGGCCATATGGATGCCAGAGCCTTCTGTTCACAGGGCTGGATCCAGAAGTCCTCACTGTCACTCAGGGAGCCACCAATGACAAGTCTCAGACTCTGACCTCACCTAGTATTCTGTGGATACCTGCCTACTCTTCACCCAGATGTCATGATGGATCCTGCTCGCTCATTGCCAAGGGCTCACTCCCACCCCTCCCCACCCCCACCCTGTGGTCCAGCACGCTGGCATCGGAGGCAGATGCTGACACGGCAGACTGGGAAACTCTAGAGAAGCCGAGCTTGGAAACTCTCCAGGGAGAGGGTCTGATCAGCCTCACCATTAATCCACAGCTAATTGGGAGGAATGGAAGAGAAATTAGCTGTTCAGGAAAGCGTGATAAGGGAATCATAAAGGATAGAATGATCTTGCTAAAGATTACAGATAACAAATTAATCTTGCTGTCTTAAACCTAGCTGCAGACACGATCTCAATTCCGAGTGACAGGGCATTTAGCAGGAGAATTAAAGCAACGGCTGGACATGGTCAAGTGCACCCCACCAAGAGTTGTGCCAGGAACATAGCCCAGTTAGCGGCACTATCAGCCAGGCCCTGCCTGTCAAACTGTCTTGCTGGTACCTGTCTCCTGGATTTCCTAGCACCTCCAGGGAAAGCCTTTCCAGTGAGGAGTCTCTTAAAGACCCCAGCTACACTGCTCTGTCCCCTGTATCTCACCCTTCTCTAGCACACACCCCATCTCCCAATGAATACTGGGGGGGTCAGGCATCTTCTGGACGCAAAGTCTGTCAGTTAGCAACAGAAGCTGTTTACCATGCGTCTCCTCTGGGCCAGACTCGGGCAGGAGAAACAGAAAGCACAGACCTGTGGCCGAGGTTCCTTCTATCCCAATCATGACTGCATGTCATTACCACATGGGGCTTAGTCTGAACAGAGGGCTCAAAGCCAGGACACTTAGGTGACCTGAGTTCATGGCTAGTCAAAGGGAAATGTGTGTATTGATCATTGTTGAAATCAAATGGACATGCAGCAGCACCCTCTTCTACCTTGGAAGACATGACTTGGAGACAACTGGATTTCTTCTGATGCTGCCAAGACTTTCAGGAGTCCTGGGACTGAACAGCTGGGAACATCGGGGTGTTTAGTAGAACACAATCACAAGTGGAGCCTGGCTCTCCACACTTCCCCAGATCCCTACTTATACCCCGTGCCTTGCTTTTGGTAAACTCCTTCTATTTCTAGTGACAGGATTTCACTGACACCAAGAGCCCATTTTGGCCCTGGTTAATTGAGATAAGGATTGAAAAGGAGCTGAGACTAGACTCTGGGGTCAGATCATCAAGACTGGAATCCAGGCTCTGCCACCTACTTTGTAACTTGGACAAATGACTTGGTCTCTCTTTCCTGTTATTTTGTTATCTATTTAGACCAGTGGTTTTCAATCTGGGGGTCAAGACCCCTTCAAAGTCAAACAACCCTTTCACGGGGGTCGCCTAACACCATAGGAGAACACACATATTTACATTATTATTCAAACAGCAGCAAAATTATAATTATGAGGTAGCAACAAAATCATTTTATGGTTGGGGGGGTCATCACAACATGAGGTACTGTATTTAAGGGTCACAGCATTAGGAAAGTTAAGAATCACTGATATACACAGAATGAAAATATTAGGCAAAACCCTATGGAATTGCTGATATGTGCCCATTTCTAATTTACAAAAAAATGCTACTTCGTATTCCTCTACTCCTAGCTTCTATATAAAAGGTTGTCATGAAGAAGAAATTAGTTGTTTTGAATAGACAGACTAAGAAGAATGCTGCTATACAACCCTTAGGAGGGGGTCTGGCTGGCAGAGCCGGGTCACTGGGGTGAGCCTTTGAGAGTTACAGCTGGTTCCTGATACTATATTTCTTAGCCTACCTTGCCATCACTCCCCAGTGAACTTCTGTGGGCACAGAGACATTCATGTCTCCACCATTAAGATAGAATGCCCCTGAAACCCTGAGCCAAACTAAATCCTTCCTCTTAAGTTTCTTCTGTTAAGTATTCTAGTGAACAATACAAAGTAACCAATACAGAGTGAACAACACAGTGACCGATACAAAGTAGCCAATATAAAGGTCAGGTGATGTGGGTCTCTGAACTGGGCAAAAAGTTTGGGAGAGGCTACAATGTTAGGAATCCCTTGGGGAAGGCAGAAGGAGGCTGAGTCAAAATGCCTGTAAAGCTATAGCCATCCAACAGGCTGGACTGTGGTAGTCCCACAGCAGGGGACTCAGGAGCTATGAATTTCCTTGCTGGCAGCTTTCTCGGGAACACAAGTGCAGGTTTGGAAATGCAGCTTTCAGCTTTCTTCTGTATCTCTGACTGTCAGCTTGACTATAGTTATCTGAGAAGGGAGTCTCAGTTGAGGGATTTCCCAGGTCAGACTGGCCTCTCAGCACGACCTCTGATTAGTAATTGATGGAGAAGAGCCCAGCCCACTGTGGGCAGCACCATTCCCTGGGAAGATGGTCTGGGTTATACAAGAAAGTTGGCTAAGCATTATACCATGAGTAAGCATGTAGTGTTTCTCCATGGTATCTTGAGAAGTTCTTGCTTGAGTTCCAGCCCTAACTTGCCTCAATGATGGGTTGTGACCTAGACACATATAAGCCAAATAAACCCTTTCCTCACTTAAGTTGCTTTTAAATAAGAGTATTTTAAAACAACAACAAAAAAACCCCTAAAACACAAGTTTACTAAGTGTTTTGCTGCTGCTGCTGCTGCTGCTGCTGCTGCTGCTGCTCTTTGTAATTTTTCCATGGTTTCAAACCAGTCTGCCTTTGGAAAATTCTGGTGAGCATCCACACTCTGAAGAGACAGAGCCTAGGAATATCTCCCTACCCTAGGTGCTTTAATCAGCACTAATGACAATTTTATACTAAGCCCTAATGTTCAACAGAAATTTGCATGCAGGTGCCTCATCAGACCCCACTACAGGCAGCCAGTCCATATGGTGTAAAGTGCACAGGCCAGGTTCAGGCCCACCAGGTGAAATACTGTCACTAGCATTAAGCCTTCATGCCACATAACCTGGAAAAAATTACCCAACCAATTTGTACCTCAGTTTTATAGTCTTTATAAAGGAAAGACAATGGCCCTCTTCCTTTTTTTTTTCCCTGCTCCCCTACCCACCCATTCCCACTTTTTTTTTAATGGCCCTCTTCCTTAAACAAGGTTTCTGGGAGGAGCTGATGGATGAACCATGTGAAACTGCTGCTTTGGCTGTTCCAGGATGCTCAGCTAGGAGGAGTTTCTAGCAGTAGGCCCAGCATCCATTAAGTGCTTAAAATAGTACTTTGTATCTCATAAGTGTTTGACAATAATAGCCAACACTTGTTTTTACCAACATAGCATATAAGATTCATATAATCCTTCCAAAGATCCTGTAGGCAGGAAGTACTCTTATGCTCAATTTGCAGAATAAACCCTGAGAGGTTCAGCAGCTTGTACCAGGTCCCAGGCCTGTCTGATAGTGGTGTTAACGGGGCTATGTTCTTGGCACAACTCTTAGTGGGGTGCACTTGACCATGTCCAGGACCCATATTCGTATCATGGCCTCCAGCCTTTTTATAGCTATGAGCCACTGTGTGACTCTCTGAGTCTTGTTCTGGAATCCTGCACTCCTCTCTCTGAGGACTCCAGTTCTGCCTCAGCAAAGGCATGGCCCTTTCTACCCGAGCCCAGCCCATTTTCTGAGTCTCCTTGATCAATCCTGGTTACTTCTTACCTCCTCCATTTTTCTGGCACAGGTAGGGGAACCTCCAGATGTTGCCCAGGCCCACAGAGAAGCCGATCTGGGCTAGGATGTACTGCAGCTTGCTATTCCAGGCTGGCCGGTCCTCTGCATCCAGCTCCTCCTCCGCCACCTTCTGCTTGCCACCTGTCTCACCGGCCACGTTCAGTACACTCTGCTTGTAGTCCACAGGCTCCTCTAGGGCCAGCAAGTCAGCCACTGACTCGGTGACATGCTCATTGCTGTGTTCACGCTGGGTCACCTTGCTGTTCTTCGGCATGGGTGCCACTGGGGCTGTGTAGCCCTGTTCCCCGGCACACAGAGAAGGTGGGGCTTGGTTCCTGTCAGCTTTTTCTCATCCAAAAGCCTGTGAGAGCAGATGAGCAGCAGATGATTCACTGATAATTCCAGACATAAGGATCCCAAAGGAAACAGACAGAACCCAAAGCAAATCCCTGGTAGGTATCCCACACTTGGGAGGGGTCTCAGGTGTTGAACTTGCCTTTATCCCCACTAGGATGCTCACTGAGGAGTTGAAGGTAAGTGCACATGCTGTTTTCCCATAGGTGCTACCTGGGCATCACTAGAAGGTTCTGGAAACCTACTGTGGCAGACCCAGCAAAACCATATGCCAAACCCAAATAAAGGTCATCTACCATGGCATCTGTCTTTTGCAATGCAAGAGCCTAGAGTGGTCAAGACCTTTAGAGATGCCACAGCCTTCTCCCTCCAAGGTAGCATGCTTGAGGCCCACATCTATCTCTATTGTGTTCTAGTTAGCCAAAGCCACCTGGCAGTACCCTGATGTGGTAGTTAATTTCGACTATCAACTTCTTAGATAAAGGAAGCCCTTCATGAAATACCTCTTTGAGTGTTTTAAGAGAGGGATGTAGAATGTCCACCCTGTGTGTGTCTGTATGTATGTGTGTGCGTGAGTGCCATCCCATTCCACGGGCTGAGGTCCCAGACTGAATAAAAAGGAGGAAAGAAAGAAAACAAATCAGCTACCCCTTGTGCTTCCTAGCCCCTGGAGACAGATATGAGAAAGCATATCTGTCTACATATATGCTGACAGAAACCAAGCCCCACCTGTTCCCTGCCGCCAGTGCCCCTCGCTGCTCCTACCACCAAAGGAAGTCCTTGCTTATGGTTACAGCCACGAGGAAGTAACTAATACACTTGGGAAGCCATTGTCTGACTTCTCTAAATTCTTTCTGCTCAAAACATAATCCATGAGCCAAAGAGTCACTAGGAGTTCTGTAGAAATGAGGGCTACTAAGCCTTCTAATGATTCAGGAAGCTCTGCAGGGATCACTATGGGGCTCCTGAACACTAGCTTGAGTCCCTTTCATATTCCCTAGCAGGAAAGCTGCCCAGGCTCAGCTACAGATTCTGGCACCAGAGCCCTAGAAACGTTTGCTCAGTGCCAACAAATCCTGGGTCATTGCTCAGCATTGACATTATCTGAAGGCCACTGCAGCCAAGAGCTGTTCCTCCATCCTTCAGCGACAGCTTTATGGCAGATAATGTCTGCACGACATGGGTGGGGGAGGCAGAACCCTCCCCTTCTGCTGCCATCCGTCATTTGTCTTTTACACTTTCCTTGAGAGAGAGAGAGAGAGAGAGAGAGCGAGAGAGAGAACCAAGAAAACGAGTGCTTTGACGATTCCCAGCATTCTGTTATATTTCAAGGCACCTCCTCATTAAGGAGAGGCTGGAGGATTTAAAATTAAACACACACACACACCCCAGCCTACCGTTGCCCCGTATCTTTCTAGGGATGTAAATTAGCCAGCGCTGTAATTACTTTATTAAGGGAACAAGCTGTCTCTGGAAGCCAGGCTTGCTATTCTTCTCATGTGTCTATGCCCCTTGAAAAGCACAGACAAGGTCGTTGTGTGCATGGGGCATTCTTTCTTTCTGGGGATGATATAGCCTTCCTGACTAACTCCAGCTAGGACCTGACCATCCCAGCCCTGCTACACATGTAATAAAGCTGTGAGACTTGTCTGATGGGGGCAAGCCATCCATGCTAGCCTGTGGGACTGGCTAGCTCTACCCAGGCCGGGCCATGGACCACATCGGGAGGTGACCTTAGCCTGCTATTTTTATTCAAGAACAGCAGTGAATCTTTAGCAACTGTCTCTTCCATTCCAGGAAAAGCACATCAGGGTCTCAGGCTTTGGAGGAACTGGGGCAGAGTCACCCTGCCTAAAAGATGTCAGAATTCCCAAGGAGCTCTGTTGGGATTCCGCAGTGGGCTAGCTGAATA
Organism: Mus minutoides; assembly: GCA_902729485.2. NCBI lineage: Eukaryota > Metazoa > Chordata > Mammalia > Rodentia > Muridae > Mus > Mus minutoides. Next base: position 1,104,896 of record LR749582.1, read on the forward strand.
TCCCATTGTGTCCTAGAGGGTGCCCTAGAGGGTATGTCTGTGGTCTCAGTAGCCCTCAGGACTCTTTTCCCAGCTGCTATATACCTCATGCTTCACAAGTGAAGGGTACTCTAAGAGTTATGCAATTCCTGTGTCTAGACCTGGGATGTCCGGATGAGTACCTGTATGGACATGCAAAAGGTCGCTGACCGTAGCCCACTCAGAAGGAAGCATTCACAGTCTCCCTGACTGGGAACATGCTCGTCCCCTGCAGCTCACCTCCAAGGCTTTTACTGCAGATTAGAGCCAAGGATACTGGTTGGGGGGGTTGGGGGGGTCGTCTGGAGATTGCAGCCACCCAGATGCTTTGGCTTAGAATTTTGCCCAGCTACTTTTTCTACATAGGACCTCCCAGAACACTTTGCAATGCGTTAGGTCTGATTTACTGATCATCAGACTTGAAGTGGACAAAACCAGGGCAACTCCCCACCAGCTGTAGAATGCATCTCAATCTTAACTCACTAGACCACATGTTTCTCCATAAATACCTAGCGAGTAGCAGCTCCAGTCACTAATGTGAATAATAAAAAAAAGTACCACCTCTTTAAGCTAGAAACGCTCAAGCACAAATGCAGAGGACAGCCACAGCTGCGTGACCGGAAGCCACAGGGCCATGCCCAGTGCTGCATGACCATCTTTCTACTGATGTCACTTACTCATAGAGTTTCCTCTACTCTGTGGGATGGGGCCCAGGAACCCTAGTACCACTGTGTCTGCAGGATACAAGCTTTGATATGAGCCTGTGAGCTGCAGTGCTGGGCTGTAGCAACAACCAGGAAGTTCTACACTCAGTGATTAATTTCAGGTGATGACAGAACCATATTCTAAAATATTAAACCTTAAGGGGCCCTGTAATTGCCCAATATAGCATTTGATATACATATGTGTGTGTGTGTATGTATGAGTATGTATGTATATATGTATGAGGAAAACTAAGTCTCAGAGAGAGGAAATTAATTGCTCAACCTACCCAGGTTCTCCTGACACCCTAACAGGGAGTCCCACTAACCAGTCAGGATCAACAATGTTGATCTGGGGAGAGGGTTTCCGGAAAGAGGCATACCAGGATCTGTTCTGGGGACAGCAATACTGCAGTGAGCAAGACAGACTCTCCTGTGTAGTTCACATTTCTCTTACACAATCAGATGCTAAAGAAATGAATATCAAGAGTAGTGGTCAGGGGTGATGTGTGCCACGAAGAGGAGCAGCATGGGAGGAATGGAGCCACCTGTCTTCCTGCTGGAGATGGAGGATGTCAGGAAAGGCATCATGGTGGCTATGGTGACTCTGGAGCAGAGCCCTAAATGACAGGAGAGAACACTAGCAGAGATCACACACACACACACACACACACACACACACGCATGCACACACAAAGTCATTTGAGTGATTCAGGAACAGCAATGTGGTCCAAATGGCCAGAGAGAGGAGAAAACCTGAAATTCATGATGGGCATCCAGGACTAGCTGTGTACTCCTGGTCAAGACCTATCAGTTACCTAAGGGCCCATCTCCTTGTGGTGAAAATAGCTCTATTTAATGACAGGCTCCCTCTCCCAAAAAGCTGCTGGGAGGCAAAGCAAACGGCTGGAAGGAAGTGCCCAGCACAGATGGAAGGGTGCAGCTGGCAACAGCTGCAGCCTGAAGGTCTAGCACTAGTCAGCTTCTCACATTAAACTGTACAAGTCTTCATTTCTATTTGTCTACATGATTCCCCTCTTTCTCCTAAGAAAGAGCCAGAGTGAGCGAGCTACAAGTGGGAATAGAAGTGGGTGGTTGAGAGAAACATTTCCACCCACGTCAGAAATGTCCACCGTGTGTGTGTGTGTGTGTGTGTGTGTGTGTGTGTGTGTGTGTGTGTGTGTGTGTGTGTTGCCAACAATCTAACCCAGAGCCTTATGAACATCAGGCAGGTAATCTCCCACTGAGTTACAGCCCCGGCCCAGAAGCACTCAGTCTTCATAGCAGGAACTGGGACCCCCGAGGCTTCTCACCAACACCCCATTCATCAGACCCTAGAACCCCCAAAGAGCCAAGTACACACCATGCAGCTCCGGGTGTGGATTCAAAAGCTCAGCAACATGACTTAGAAAATTTAAGTGCTGTCATTAGTAATAACATAGCTCATATAGCCTTTGTGGTCAGTTGAAGCCACTTTAAGACATGTTTGCATGCTGATATAGTATGGGGCATTGATGATGATGGGTGTGGGTTCAAATCTAAGCATCACCGTATCAACTACCTGGGTCTCTGTTCTCTCATCTGTTGCAGCTATGTTCCAAAGTATCCCTCACAACACCGAGAATTGTCATGTGGGACAGAAGCCACAGACTCTAAGAGGTTTGCACAAACACGCCTCACCATCACCACCAGCTCTTATTTGAGTTCCACTCCATGGAACTCAGGGAAGCAAGCAGTTAACTGTGTATGCACTTTGCCTACAGATGGGGGAACCCGGGCCAAGGGTAGAGCATGGGCCACATTCATCTTTAATGTGTTTTGAATTTTTTATTGTGTTTATGTGTGTGTGTGTGTGTGTGTGTGTGTGTGTGCGCGCGCGCACATACACACACATGTGGAAGTCAGAGGACAATTTGTGGGAGATGGTTCTCTCCTTCCAGTAGAGGGAGATTGAACTTAAATCATCAGGCTTAGCAGTAGTGGCCTTTAACTCCTAAACCATCTCAGCAGCTCTGTACAGCTTCTTTTAAAAGTAAGGTGGGACCAGCTTTTTAATCCTAGCCTCCAACCCCCAACACACACACACACACACACACACACACACACACACACACACACACTCATAACACACACACATAAATAAACACACACACACTGCCTAAGCCTGCAGTCTATGTGCTGCAGTCTATGTGCTGCAGTCTATGTGCTGCAGTCTATGTGCTGGCTTAGTCTATGGCTAATTGCCAGCTTTCAGTTACTTAGTCAATGGCCTTAACACAGCCTAGGACAAACACCAGGACACTAGAATCCTGAGAAGGCAAGCTCTCTCTGCTCTGCCTTTACACCCCACAGGTATGCAGCCTGCAGCCTAACTTCCCTGGATCTCAGTTTCCCAGTGTGTATGTGAGGATTCTGTGCAACCTCCCAGCGTATGTCTAACAAGTGTCCTTCTTGCCTATTGGTGTGAGCAAGGCATGATCCACCCCACTCTGTCTGTCCTGCCACTCTGTCAGCTGAGATCCTGCTGGAGTGTAGTGAGGAGGTGTTGACAGCCAGCCTATGCATACTCTAGATATCCCCCTGTAGTAGTAGTTGGGGTAGGTTGTGAAGTCTTTCAAGAGCAGCACATCAGATGATGAAGTTGCATGGTACTCTGAAAAGAATGCCTCAATTACTTAAAGCACAACACAGAGGGGCTGAGTGCACAGCGAGCCTTCAGTGCCAGCTTGTCACTTAGCAACCCGTGTAGCTCACAGCTCAGAATAGCTCATGCGAGAAAAGCAGGACTGAGCAGTGAACTGTGAATCTTCTTTAAAGGAGAGAAGGGAGAAAAAAAAAGCCCATATAGTGAGACTGGAGGCAGACAGGTAAAAATATCTCCTGCCAGAGCTCTAATGGCTTCACAACAAATGTTCAAACACAACACCTTGGTAATCAGCCACAGGGAGACAATGGCTGTTCTCACCCTGGGAGCAGGGCCACAGTGAGGCCTCCACCCAAAAGCCACTGAATACAGAGGAAAGTCTCTTCTGGGATGCTGGGTTGGCTCCTCTGAATCTGGGGTGGCTCTTGTTCAGGAAGGTCATTTAAGGCATCAACTCCCCAGGGAAGCCAGGTGAACAAGATGCCATCTTTGGAAAAGCAGACAATTAGCCCAACTAATTCACATAACAGTGCACACATTTTCCATTCTGTGGTATGCCCAGTTCTGTTCCCTAAAGTTTATAACCCTGGAAAGCATCCTGTGACCAGTCATTCTGAAGGAAAATCTGTACACTGAGGCAGACTCTAAGCAGGAATGGAGAACTCTAGCTGTTAAATGGCAAGGCCAAGGTCCAGTCCAAGAACACCTGCTGGTAAAAAGAAAATGTGGCCAGATCCCTTTCCCTCAGAGAAGGCTTAGTGGCTTCCTGATTTCCTTGTGACCAGTGGTTGTGACCCCAGCAATTTTCCTAATTTCCGCAGAGCCTCTGGGCTTTCAAACAGCTCAAAACAGGTTGGGCTGCTCTCAGAGATACAAATTGTCCTCCTGATTATTTTTTTAACTATTTTCTCCAAGTTTCTGACAGTCACCAAAGGCAAGCTGATAGAGCCTGAATGGTTTGGTGGTGGTTTTTCTTGGACTTCCTCTCCCAAAACACGACTGCAGGGATCGCCAACTCTGTTCTGAATCCTGCCTCTCTGACTCCATCCAAATGTCATGAAGTCTTGCAGGTGTGTGCATCTCTGCCCTGATCCCATCATCCTGCTCTGCCTCAGGCCCTTTGTTTGCTTAGGAACCTTTGGTAAGCTCCCTACTTACTTCTCTTAGCCATCTACTCATGGCCTTTTACTATGTATATATATGCACTTGTGTGTAAATTATTATTATTATACTATATGTATGTGTGTTTGGGTTAGTGTCTATGCATAAGTGTACATGGGTGCATGGATGTGTGCCCTGAGGACAACTTGTGGGAGTTGGTTCTCTCTGTCCACCATGTGGGTCTCCAGGACCAAATTCAAGTCATCAGTCTTGGCATCGAGTAACTTTACCATCGCTCTGGTCCTTACATGTGTTCCTCAGAAGCAACTGCTAGAAATACTGTCATTCAGATCTGCTGCCCTTTAAAGGGAACCCAGAACCCTTCTGAAGACATTCGATTCCCTCCATGTCCATCAGTGTTGGCCTTCAATTCCTCCCTCTACAGAAACCCTTCCATGTCTACAACCTCTGGAAGCCTTCTAGGTCCATCTCTTGACTTCACCTCTGTAACGCCTCTGGTAATTCTTTGAGTGGACACTAAAGGCCCTTTCCTCTTCTCTTCTCAGCATACTCCATAAGACTGACTACCTTGGCTCGCTGGGGTAGTCAGCTAGCTGCCCGTATGCCGCAGCCCTTTTCTAAACAAGACATTCCTTCAATGCAGAAACCAAGCTGTCAGCTTTTCATCCACCCTTCTTCACTGTTCCTTGTACAGCCATTGCCTGTCACACAAATGTTACTCTACAAATTTCCACGGGTAGACCATGGACTTTCTGAAGTCCTTCGCTTACCCACCCTGCGAGAACGACCTCCTTTCTATGCATAAATTTCAGCTGCTGACTTTAAAACAGAGAGGTAGGGTAAAGAGTGAGCAGAGTTGACCAGGGAGACACTGAGGCCCACCAGGAGCCTGCAGGCCCCCACCAGGGTGCTAATCAAACGCAGCTCTCTGAGCAGGTGGGGAGAACCCAGAACTTAGGAGCCAGTTTTCTGTTCCTTGTTTATCTGTAAAATAGAGAACATCACTTCCCTACCAATGACATCTGGCTGCCACATGAGGGGAAGGGAAAGGGAAGCAGAAACTTCTTGAGGAGTCAAATACAGGGAATGGGGGTTTCTCTGATCCTTCCACGTCACAGGCATGTCGGGTTTGTGTTTTGGTCTCCTATGTGGCGAGACCAAATTCTGGTGTTTTCCTATTAATACATGCTCGATAAATACAATATGAAAAAAAAAGAACCTGCGTTTTGAATTCCCCTCAGATTTTTCTTTCCAGTCTGATTTAGTTTTATAGATTAAATGTTTTTCCACTTTCTGATGCAATATTCTGATTTCCAAGAGCATGCCATGCACCAGGGATGTCCTCAGGGGATGGTTTAAGTAGTAAAGCCCACTAAGAAGCCTGACTATGATCCATTGTCTTTTCCTCTTTCCAAGGAGCCAGCATTTGTGCTCCACCTTCCCCACCTCGCAGGGAGTCAAGTGTACCTTCTACGATGCCCTCCACCCTCCTGTTAGAGTTGCTAAATGTGCTCTGTGTGGCTAAAATCTTGTTTTCTTAGTCAAGAGAGAAAAGAAGCAGGAAAAGGGGCAGATGGTCCAGAGGGGGAGAAACTAGCCCCGGAGAACGTGGGCGTGGGCGTGGCCAGTGCAAGCCAGACCGTTTGGTTCCTTTTTACCATTTCCTATGAGAGGGAAAGGCAAGCTTAGTATGTAAGACAAGTGGGGGTGGCGGGGCCCTCGCCCACATGGGGTCATCCTGATTGAATGAGGTGCTGAGCTGCCCTCTGGGGGACTTCTGAAGATATAGCAGGTGTGGCAGTGACAGTGACAGCTGCAGCCCCCAGGTCACATGTTGAAGAAAATACTTAATCTCAGTCTGGGGTTTTACCCTGACTTTGATCGATCATTCACTTCCCAGATCAAAGACACGCAACCTTTATATTTATAATAAGCCTTAATCAGCACTAGAGCTGGGCAGATATCTACCCTCTATGCTATTATGCCTAATTCCCCGTAACCCTGAGTTATAAATTGTTATATTCCATCTGGGCTACTAGTAAACCCACTCGGCCAGCGCTCATGGCCATGTTTTAAAGATTCTTACCCCATGGCATCTCTGCTCTCCTCCTCAGGGCTCTCTTCAGACCTCACAGAGCCTCACAACCCACCTATCTTGGTTCTTCCCAGATATAGGCTGTAGGCATCTTTATTCATCAATCACGGACAACTTGGGGCAAAAAGTCACATAGTGTCATTTGGAACCACGTGCAGATCCTCTCTTTCCTGGGGGCAACCAGGCCTTGGGGGCCAGTACTTATCATTACAATACAGGCAAAAGACGAAACTACAACTGTCACACTGTTCGAGGTCCACCTCTGTGGGAGCCATGGAGCTAAGCACCACTCAGCCGTTGTCTACTTAATCCCCCCATAATCGGAATTGGCAATAACACTGAGATCCACATTTTAAAATGAAGAAGTGCAGGCTACAAAGGATTGCCTATGTCTCATTGAGTTAGAGATAACTTGGATCTTGGGCCAATGGAAGTAGGTCACCCCTGCCACAGACCAGCTGCCATTTTGAAATGGACATGGATCGCATATTACATCCCGCTTCTCAGATGTACTAGCGAGCATAAACATGTCTTTTGGAATGATGGAATAAGTGCGTGATCAAAAAGTAGAGGCCACTAGATCTGCACTGTCATGGTCTGACTCCAGGGCCTGACTCCCAGCTTGGCTGAAATCATGGGAGGAGTTTAGAAGCAGAAAACCTAGTCATGTGTCCTGCTCTGCCATCTACCAGTAGGAAATCTCTGGGAACATCTGTAGCTGCTTTTGATTCCAGCTTCTGGACCTGAGAGATGGGGATGCACACTCCCGATTCATGTGTATGAAAGCATAAGGACTGTGGTTAACAGAGCCCCGCCCCCCACTCCCTGTAAGGCGGCACTGGCTGCCTCCTTTAGTTGAGACAATGTAGGAATTTGGCTTAACCAGGAACATAGATACATCCACCTGTGGTACGCCCTGAAATCGACATGGAACAGTCCCAAGGGAACCCACTGACATGGTAAGGTTGTCCCAAGGGAACCCACTGACATGGTAAGCTTGCACTGACATGCAAGCGATCCTTACTCAAATGACTCCCCGCTGACCTCTTGGGCTGGAAGAATGGAACCCAGATTCCTGTCCATTAGAGGCACCACTAAAAAAGTACATTTAAAATTGCTTTTTGTTTCCCTCCTTTCTCTTTCCTTCCGTTTCTTCATTTCTTTCAATATACACTATACACTGTGTGCCGGGCCCTGTTCTGGAACAACAGAGGACAGAGGAAATTGTGTCGCTGCCTTGTGGTATTTATATTCTCATGCTGGGAGGCCAGGAAATATATGATATATAAAACACAATATGAGGGGATGGAGTTTGGGGGAGGGGTGCTATGAGATGGAGATCTGTTAAGAGCACATTCTGATAAGGTAACAAAGGGGCCTAAAAACAGAGAGAATGAGTCATTCCGATTTCCTGGGAAGGTATGGGAGACAGTGGAACCAAAAAGCACAAAGGCCTGAGACAGGACCAGGGTGCATGGTGAATGTAAGCAGCAAAATGGTTTATGGTGAGAGCACCCTGAGGAAGGGATACTGGGATGGATCAAGGCCGGGAGACAGAATGCCCAAAGCAGGCAAATCCTACAGATGTGAAAAACGGTTTGGACTTTCTTTGAGGCTAGCAGAAAGGTCTCGGAGATTTGTGAGCTGAGATAGGATCTGACACAGTTATTTTCAAATGAATCTATAGCTGTCTGTAATTCAACAACTGGAGAAATTGGGAGGGCAGGTGAAAGATGGTGGCAACCTGGGCTGCTGCGTAAGGTAAAAGAAAATGAGGAGCCAGGTTGTTGGACACTCCAGGCCCCAGATAAAAGACCTCTGTATATAGCAATTTTAAGAAAGAAAAAGGTTAAAATTAGATTTGAAAACAAAAGTGACCGCAGGTCTTCCTCTGATGGTGGCAGATGGGTCTCCTAGCATCTGTCCAAATCTTCTGACCTGGATTTTTTTAAAACTCATTATTTTCTCTTGTTTCAAAGAGACATAGAAGGATCATGGTGTCCAATTACCTGAGTTACCCAGCAGAGTTCTGAAGAGCTCTTGAAGGAAGAGTAATCAGAAACCCTTAATTACAATCCCCACATGGTGTCTCCTTCCTGAGAACAAGGAGGGTTGGATCTCTTTCCCCAGCAGACCTCTGTGCAGCTTGGTGGACAGCCGGGCAAGCTGGTATTCCTTACTGGGAACAAGTTAAAACAACGACCTCCTAAGCTCACAAACAGAGAGTTCAATCATCGTTTGGTGGATGAAGATTCCTAGGCAAAGCAACTCTAACCATCATGTACAAGGTCATCCAGCCATCAATGCAAGAGCTGAGGTTTTTAAATTGTGATCTACCAAGCTCTGTAGTGCAGATTCTTTGTCGAGTGCCAGTATTTTCCAAAGTTTTACAAATCACGGCACACAGAAAAACGAGTACTGGTCTGAAACATTGTGGTAAATGAAGGAGGCTTTGCAGCCCTGGGCCACCCCCAACCTATTCCAAGATATTTGGACATCATGGTTTCTGGACTCTATGTACTGTTAAGCACCCTTTGGGAAGATCTGTAGTATGTCCTGCTGCCTTGCCAAATGGTGCACTCAAACTCACCCCACAGGTCCAGAAGAACAACCTCATGGACCATGGCTTATCCCTGAGGTCAAGAGCTTCCTTACTTCCATGGGTCCTTCTCAAAACCCAATAGAATATTGCACTTGGAGGCCTGGTCAAGCAGATTCTTCCTAGCTGTTGTAAGGAAGTCCCAAATTACCATCAGGCAGTTAGCTTTGGGGTGTGGCAGGACCGTGGACAGCACCCATCCGTCATTTTTGGGAACCAGCTCAACAGAAAAACCTGAGCTCTCCTTTCTTTAGATCCCAGGAGAAGAGAAGAGAAGAGATGGTCTAGGTCTGCACTGACTTCTCACCTGACCCCATCTGCTGGGACCACCTACTGGGTGACATTCACATCTTTTGTGAACATCCAGTCTACTCTGTTTAAAGCTCCTGTGGGTCTTTAAAACGTACCACGAAAGTCTAGGGGTCTTATTCAGAGAAAAAATACAATTGACAGAGTTTTGGGAGTATGGGCCAATGGATTCTATTTGAAAATAAAAGAATGGACGACATTGGTAGTGCATAAGAAGTCTTAGTTAAGCCAGAAAATGTGAATGATGGAGTGGGGTGAGGTAACTTGCTGTCTTTAGATGAACAGCTGGGTAAGCTCTAGAACACAGTGCCAGGGCTTGGATCTAGAGTTCTTCTGGCTTCGCTCCCATCCCACAACTATAGAGTAAATAGGTCTTTACACCTCAACTCCAAGTTGTAGACTGAGGCAGCCTAGGACTCACTGGACCAAGAACCGTTCTCTAACAAAACATACCTGGTTCTGAGATAATATTTTAGTAACTCAGTGATAATTCATATTGCCTCTGAGCTTTTGTTCTCACATAGGAGCTTTCTGTGCACAGAGAATACCTAAGTATTTGTTTTTTAATAACTGAATTTGCATATTGATGAATGTTTCAATCTTTTTTTAATTACTTGTGGAAAGAGCAGGGAGAAAGAAGAATTATCAGCAGATTATGTCTCCACAAAATGGCTGCCCCTGAAGCAAAGGTTTCTGGGTAACAAAGGTTTCCAAGTAGCAGAGGTTTCTGGGTAGCCTCTGTCCACTTGGGCAGGGGACCATCGATGCTTACATTTCAATTCTCTAGCCTTATTTACAGGAATGTCTCCTTTGAGCTCTCTGGAGGTTTGGGGATGGGAGGCAGGCTAAGACAGGAAGAGCCTGTTCCTCTGGGGATGGCAACTTATCAGAGAAGAGACAGATAGGCAGGAGGAATCAATCTAATTTCCTCCTGTTTTTCCCAGAACAGCCAAGGACACAAGTGGTAGATGCCTAAGAAGAGGAGACTCTCTATGGACCAGGAAGTGAGCAGCATCCCCTCACCAGTCCCTGCCAGCAGCTGCAGTAAATAACCTTGGTGTGCCAGCAGCTTGGCTCCGGGGTCTGGGCCTCATCAGAGACTGCAAATCTTTGGCACACACTGTCCAGCAGGGAAACCTGACACACCAGAGCTCCATCCACTCCTGCTGTCCTTGATTCTGCAGTTGCAGAGTTTCTCAGGGCAGCATCCGACCTGCTCTGCCTCATCCCTTCTGGCTCCAGGCACCAGCCCTGAGTGGACAAACTTTGAGGGAGTAAAATCTGGAGTGGTCAAGTCAGGGGGAGAAAGAAGGGTGTGGGCCAATGGGCGCAAGAGAGAGGCTGCCATCTTTTTCTCCATTCTAGCTTGTCTGGAACCAAATGTCATATTCCTTAAACCTTGACAGTGTGGATCTGCTCATTTTCTACCAGTTTCCCATCGGCAGAGATCTAATTCACTCTTTTCCAGGACACTAGTTTGAAGAGCAGAGTCCACGGATTTTAATAAACCTTATTTTGATAAACACCTACACTGTCAGCCACATTTATTAAGAACTTGTTGTTGAGAGTATATCACAGAGTGGCTAAGAACATGCAATTTGAAGTCTGACAGAAGCAAGTGCCAAGTCTTGGGTTGCCTCTCACTAATCTGAGTGGCCTTGAGCAAATTAGTTAACCTCTCAGAACCTCAAAATCCACATCTATAAACTACTGATAGTGCTATCTATCTCCTGGGATCTCGGGGAAGATTGAGTAAGATGGCCTGTAAATAGAGCATTTAGCACAGCACAGAGACCTCAATAAAAACTGAGTGTTATCTATGTGTGCCAGCCACGGCATGAAGTGCTGCAGTCCAGAGTTACATTTTCCCCTCCTAAAAGCATGTGTGTGCTACTGTACGCTTGTGATCCTGATTGTGTCAGGAGTTCAAGGTCATTCTCAGCTACTTGGTGAGTAGGAGGCCAATCTGGGCTACCTGAGACACTATCTGAGAAAAGAGGGCAGGCATAGAAAAGAGGGGAGAGGTACTGGAATGGAAGGCAGCAGACATTTCCCTCAGAGCACTGCCCCATTTGTGTTCCAGGACAGTATACCAGCAATCCAGGGTTCCGCTTCCTTCTGACCTTCAGCAGCCTGGGATGATGCTCTGGGGATGCTGGCACAGGTCTGTTTGTTTTGTTTTGTTTTGCCACCCTGGTTCTCAGATGTTCAGCTGTCAGGATTTCTTGCAGCATAGCCTGGAAGCCAGTGATAAGTTAGACTTTGTCTGGGGATTTGGGGGCTGGTGGGGGGGGGGCGAGCAATCCACCTTCTTTTGAAAACCCTTCTGCAGCTTATCTTAGCAATTTTAAAGGGATTAATGATGACTCGTCCAACTGCAGCAAAACTGGACAGGAGAGTCTGGGATGGGGGCACCAGGCAGGAGGCTGCTGCTGCTCTGGAGTCCTTTCATCTATGTTCCTATTGGATGTTTTCAGACAAAATACGGAAGGCATTGACTTCAGAGTAAACATGCAATGTAATCACACACACACACACACACACACACACACACACACACACACACACACACACGCTTTCAGTAGCCAGTTGGAGTCTCATGGGTCAACCTGGACTTTTCCTTGCTACCTTGGGCATCTTATGATCTGTGTAGCTCTGGCAGTCCTAGAACTCACTCTGTAGACCAGGTTGATCTCAAGCTCACAGACATCTGCCCGCCTCTGCCCCCGAAGTGCTGGGATTAAAGGTGTGTGCCACTACCTCCCAGTCATGTTCTTCATTCTTAAACCGAATTCATCTTAGGTTGGCCCTAGACTGGGGACTTTATAGAAGAGAAGGACAAGAAGCCCAGAACCCCTTAAGAAAGTGGGAGATCCATTCTCCTCTTTCCCCTCTAGAAAAAGCAAACATCAGTTCTGCTGAGCCTTTCTTTTGAAGCTTCTAACCCTGCTTTAGATAAGACATGGAGGTAGAGAGATGGTAAGACATCTCCAAACAAAGAGAAAAAAAAACCCTAAAGTCTACTCAGCAGGTACCCCAGCCTGGGAACAGGCCACAGTCATAAATAATACCAGTGAGTCAAGGTCTCTCTGCTGGAGTCATCCAGGAGCTATTGTAAATGCTCACACTTATTACCTCACACAAGCCTGTTTCTTGTTCCAGCGTCCCCTTCCAGAGGAGACCTGAGAGTTAGAGTTGGCTCCATTTGAAGTTGAGTTGTGGGTTTAGTCATACAGAATCTTACACACGCTTACACACACACACACACCATGCTCAGGAGCATAGCTGAGGGAGGGAGATCATCTCTGGCTGAGATCCATAAAGGAAGAGGTGGCACCTGCTATGTCTAGCACTGGCCACAAAGTAAGAAAAATGGTACCAAGGGCATCATCCTTAACAACTTTGAAAACAGATGTTCCATGATGCAGTGACTTGCCCAAGGTCACCATGTTGGCACATGATGGAACTTTAGGCCAAACTGTGACCACAGCACAGGACCCCTCTGCAGCCTGGTGGTACTCACCATCCCCATGGGGACAGAGTTCAACAGACCCTCGTTAACAGCAGGCAGACTGAGATCCACTCTGAAGACTTGGCCACCCCTACACTACCTGGAAGCTCAGGCCATTCCAGCTCAGTCCTGCTAAAGAACTCCAAGGAACTCACAAACAGCTGACACACGACTCTGTGTGACTCAGGCTAAGCCGACTCCAATCAGAGCTGGTGGGCACGATTCCCCTCCTGCACTGAGTCACCATAAGCTAAGCGGCAGAAATTCTTTATTCAACTCAACCACCTACTTAGCCACAGCTGCTCCATTAGAGGAAAAGGGAACACAGGAGCTAACCTCTGATGGCCTTGTCCACAGCCAAGGGCAACCAGGTGTGACCTGAAAGTCCTTCTCTCCCAAGAGATGGACCTAACTTACTAGATGGTATAATGTGAGAACCGCGGGAGGTGCAAGATGTTTAAGCTCCACAAGGCCCACCAAAATACATTCTAAAGTTTTGGTGCCGTTTTTATGGAGCCATTTCAGGATTTTCTCAGTCCCTGGCAGTTTTTTGTTAAAAAAAAAAAAAAAGTGACAGTCTTTCTTCTTCATCCCCACCCAACTCAACCCAATCCAACCTGCCTCTTGTTCACAACTGAACCAACTCCCATAGTAGAAATTTCCTAATTCACTATTTCTAAACTATTTCTAAAGAGGAAGAGAAAAGAACAGAGGGAGAGAAGGGAGGAGGGGGGGTGAAGAGAGGGAGGGAGGGAAGTTTTCAAAGAATAAAACCCACTTGACTGCTACTGGGTCCGAATAACCATTGAACTGAACTTGAACACAAGATAGAGCTGTTTGGGCTTTAAAGAGGATGAAGCATCAGGCTTCCTTCTCAGGCGGCCGCGCCCCTGGGGGAGCAGTCCTGACGTACTGCGAACATCCCTTCAGAGCCCTGTCTGCACAGGTATAAATGAGGCGGAGGCCTCTCTCCAGACAGCTGGCCCCTCTAGACTGTGGCCCCCAGTGCACATCGCCTATCTCTGCCTTTCGGTCCCCAGATGTGCTTCCCTCCGGGGAGGAAGGGCTTTTCCACTCTAGCCCCAAATTCACTGAGGGGCAGCCTCAGGGCTGGGAATTAAATATTCATCTCGGGCGCGAACGTTCTGCTTCTCTAGCCAATGTTACCGTCAAGGTCACGGGCTCGTGGCCGAGAGTCTGAGGCTGGGGTCTCCAGCAGCGCCGGAGCCTCCCTGTGGGGCTGCGCCCTAGGCGCGCTCCAGGCGGAGGGACCCACAGAGCTGGCCTCGCTGGTCCTTCCAGTGCTCGCCTCTGCAGCTGTCCTGTTACCTCCGGAGTTCTGGGGCATCCTGAGCTCCAGAAGCTAAAGCTCAAGTCCAACCTGTGCAGGAGCTGCCTTGCACCCTTGACGCGCCAGAATGTCGCCGCCCCGGGCCTCCGTCGCCAGGCAACGGTGGCTGGAGCGGCAGGAAGAGCCCCTGCGCCAGCGTAGGGTCGTGTGGACCGGGAGAAAGCGCCGCCTTGCACAGGGGTCCTCGGGCCTTCCAGGCTGGGGCGGGGCCGCGCAAGCAAAGTTGCAGTGGCTGTCCCAGGGATGCCATTCGGGGAGCAAACAGCGACTCACCTGTCCCGTGTGGGCCGTCGCGCGGACTCGGCCCCTGGATTTCCGCCGAGTGGCCGTAGTCCCCGACGGGTCGCGGGTGCACCGTCCTTCCCGAGGGCAACTGGAGTCAGGCGGCGACAGGCCCCAGCCGGGGCTGGGGGACCCGGAGCTGCGCGCGCCGGCGCACGCGACTCAGCTGGCTTGTCGCTCCCTCCGTCGCCGCCAGTCCCAACCCTGCTCCCGCCCTCTGGTCGCTCGGGGCTCTAGGGAGCCGCCCTGGGGCTCAGATCCCGCCGCGGAGGAAGCGCGTGGCTGCGAAGGCCCGGGCCGAGTGCCGTCGTCCCCGTGCCCGGTCCGCGTCGGCTCTGCGGAGCGGAACGGAGCTGGGCGGAGCGCGGCGCGCGCTGTTCCCTCGCTTTCCGAAAGGCCACCCTGGCGGCGGGGCGCCGTGACGCAGGCTTGACTCACGCGCGGGCCCGCGTCAATGCGAGGCTCCCCGGCTGCGTGCGAGGCTCTGATGGCGGACCCGGGCAGAGGGGTGGGCAGGGAGCAGGAGAGGGGTTGCCGAAAGAAGCCTCTTGAGATCCGAAGGCTCTCGTTAGGGCATCTGCTCTCAGGGAAATGAACTGCCATGGCCAAAGGCCTCCTGAGCTGGGGACCTCACCTGTCATTACAGACTCACCTTCTTTTGACCCTCTCAGGATTCCAGTCCCACTCAGTGGCTATTCTTTCCATCTCTACGTGGATGGTGCCTCGATTCCCACCTTTGGCTGCCCCTTCCCCCTGGCATTCTAACATCCTATCACCCCACAAGGCCAACCCCTACACAACTCAATTTCCCAAAACCCTGATAGATGAGTCTAGTGAGGGCAGTAAGAGAGAGGGAAATTGTGACTGGGTACCAAACAGGTGTTGAAGGACGCTGGCCCCAAGGGATATGAAGACAAAATGAGGGAAGGCAGCCATTGTGGAGGGAACAGTGCAAATGTATTTATTTGCTCAGGGTGAATGCAAAAGTGTAAACTATGTACATACAAGTGGTTGCCTGATCTGAAACAGCTGGCAAATGACAAGAGGTGACAGGACCTGTCTGGCTGGAAGTGCTGTTTGAGGAGTCTGAAATAATTGTCTCTGCTCTAGGGGACCTTTGGTATACCCAAACAGGTACCTGTTTGGAAGGGGTGGAGGAAGTGAGATCGTCTTAACTATCCTAGTGAAAATTGATGAAGATCAGAAGAGAGTACTGGGACATTCTGTACTTCAGGCTAACTAGCTGGCTGGCCACAGTTTTATGGATGATGACTGAAGACACAGAAGCCCAGGGCCAGAAACAAAGCACTTGTATTGCAAGGGAAATGCTTCATACTAGGATCAGTTTCTCTTAATTCTCAAGTCCTAGGGGAGGGCTTCAAGTTTAGGGAAGCCTAAATGTTTTCTAATGGACTCTAAGAAAACTTGCAGGTGATTTGCCCGACAGAATTTTTATCATAATGAGCAGCAAACAACACTGCCCTCCATCTTCTCAGTTTTCCAAAGCAGATCACTATGCTAAGATCCACCAGTTTACTGTGCAAAGACCCTCCAGGCCTTACTGGAACAAAAAACATCAGTTCCTTAGCCCATGAGACATCTGGACACGCAAGATACCCATTGAGGATGATCTCTGCCGATAGATGGTTCTTTTCGTTAACAAGTGTTTAGCAAGCCTATTGTTTGCTGGGCATTGTTGCAGTCCTGTCTCACAGAACTTATGATCTAGTGGACTTAACCGGGAAATCAGCAGGATGGGGGTACACGGAAGGAAGAAGCGAGTGATGTAAGAGATGTGGGGGAGGTGAACAAACCCAGCGAGACAACCGAGGTGCAGAGAGTGGGTGAGAGGAAGGAGAACCTCAGATAAAGGTGGTGTTAAGGAAAGGGGGTTTAGAGTTTGTGTAGTGACCGCAAAGAACTTTTGAGCCCAGTGAACCTAAGTTTTTTTTATCTAGATTGTCATTACTTAAATACCCCGAGTAGGATTTATAACCTAATGAGCCTAACGGTACATACTGTAAGAAAATGTAATCCTATACAGTTGTTGTTATGATCACATAAGATGATTATTTTAAATTATTTGATGTCACATGTGCTTGATAAATGACAATTATTGGGTGATTGTATTGTCACTAAACAAACAAACAAACAAACAAAAACCCTAGGAAGAGGAGATTTGGGAAAGGTAAAGAGGCATACTGAAGAAAGCATATATATCAGATAGAAGACCTTTGTCTTGTCGTAGCTATTTGCTGACAACCTTAATCCTAAGTAAGCTCAATACCTGGTTTCTTCACGCAAAGTTCTCTGGGGGGCCCGTGGGGGGGGGAGTCACCATCTCCAGCCTTGGGTGGGTTTCTTGATTCCCAGGGCCTCCATGTGGCTTTATGAGCCATCAGTCCCTCTCTTCAATTAAGGCCTCCCCAAGTTTCTATTCTCTTAACCACCCTGTGCCTACCCATTGACTCCCTGGTCTTTCAGACACCGCCTTGGTCCTCAGAGGCTCCTCCACCTGGAGTGGTTGCACTAGCCCCAGATGCACCCGCCTGAGCAGCCGCACTCCTTCTCCTTTCTTCCCTCCCATCTGTGGGAGAGCAGGGGAGCCTCCCCAGCTGTCAGAATCCACGCCCTTCTTAGCCCTTGGGTCCCATGGCCCACAGCTTCTTGACAGCCAGAGCCAACCTTAAGCATGCTAGACTGCCCTGGCTCACCAACCTCTCTCTTGCCACTGTGTCTTTCTTGGCAGCTTTTAAACCTGTTCAAATATCTCCTTTAAAAGTGACTCAAACTTTCTTCTTCCAAGTTCTCTGTCCCTATTCTCTCCTCTTCCCCTCACTCCATAGCCAACGCTGAAGTGAAGACGGATCCCATCCATGACCCCTGACTGACTAAATCTGCGGGGCATTTTCCAGCCCTTGTTTTATTGACCATTCTCTAGTATATTCTCGGACTCCTCTCCTTCATAAAGTCCCCACTCCTTATGTCGCTCTGCCCTCTGGCTACCCCCAGTTCTCCTGCTGATCTTTATAGACTGAATTCTGCTCGGTCCTTTTGTCACTCTGGGTTATTTCTCTATTGATGATCTCTCCATTCTAGAGTTTCCTGAGCTTGGTGCACTCAGTTCTTCACGCTACATTTCCAGGCAGATGTCTTTATTCAGAGACACCCCCCCCCACCTCCTGCAAAACAGTCAACTTTGTGCCTACTGCCCCATCTCCAAGTCTCCCTGCCAGATACCCATCTGTCACCTTGCAACCCACCTCCTTCTCATCTCTTCGTGATATCCAAATTAAATTCTAGAGGTCTTAGCTACTAACTGCTTCTAGTGTCTGGCCACTTCTCTTTAATTCTGTCATGATCTTGGTCTAAACCATAGCCATCACTCACTGGGACACTCATAATCTCCTAACTAAAATTCCAGATTCACCCCCTTTTCTCCGTTCAAAAGGAGTCTTTTAGAAGTGAAGATGCACTGCACCCATCTCAAGACCACAGTGCCTCGAAGCCCTTTCTCGTCTCCAGTCGCATCTATCACTCCTCCCTCCCTGGCTTTTCTGCAGCCCACTTGCTCCAGCAGCCTTCTCTCTCCTCTTCCCACTCTTCCTACGCTTTCCTGGCTCAAGCTTCAGGCCCATCTGCCGGCCCCTCCTCCTCTTCCCTCGTTTCCTGTCCACTCACCCAACAGAATCCTCCATATCTTTCTGACCATGGAGGAGAGTAATGCTAACCCCTCAGGTGGATATATGCCCCTTTGTAGCCTTTCTCACAACAATGGTTAGATGTTTAAAGATGTGACTGGCCACTTGAGAATGGTCTTCTTGGCTGGCCTGGAAGCTCCGTAAAGGCAGAGATCGTGTCTATCCTCAACCCCTCAATGGGCCCTCTACAAACATTAACTAAAAGAATGGAAAATAATGGTTAGACATGTGAGTGAGGACACCAGGAGGACAGACTAGGTTCAAATCCAGAAGTCCTAGCCACAGAGGACATGGCTCAGACCATGCAGAAGAAGAGTTGAGATGGTCCGGAGGGAGTCTCAGTTCGAGGACTGACTAGTGGGAGGACTGACTTCTAAGGCAGGAAGAAGAAGGATCAGAAAAGAAGACAGGAAGGCGAGAATTGGGAGGGCAGTGTGTGCTACAGAAGTTTCTAGAAGGAAAGCCATTCTGCAGTGTCAAAACTGCAATGAGTCGGAGATGAAGCTTGAGAGGCATCACTGGTGGGCAGGCTCATGCGGTGACAGGAAGCTGTAGTACACGTGCTGAGGTGGCAATGGAACATAGACTTGAACCATGTAGTCTTCCTGAGCACTTCAGATCCCAATGGCAATCTCTCCTCTGACCATCCCGAATAAAATGTCTTCTTTTTTATGTAACACATACCTTAATATGAAAATTATACAGTGTGGTACTGTGGAGGTATGACTAGTACCTTCATCTTACTAATGGGGAAGCTAAGACTTAGTGTGGTTAGTCAATCCATCCAAGTCATACACAGAGCTCATCCCATGTTTAAAGCCTTTGCTCTAATTCTTGATATTTAGGGACTTGTGGTGTGGGCCCCCTTTCATATATGTAACTTCTGAGTATGGTGAACACACAGATAATAAGATAATGATTTGTCTTTTGTTCTGAGTGATGCCAATTATTGTTATTTCCCGAATCAGTTGTTCTAAAATATGGCTTCTGAATCCTTTGACACCACTTTCTTCAAGAGATGAAGTCTTTCTCTCTTCCCTTTGAGTCTGGGCTCTATGACTGCTTAAACAAGAGAAGTGATCTCATACCTATTTCTAGATACAGGCTATAAGAAAGCAGTTGTGCCATCATCTCTGTCCTGGAATCTTGTTCCAGAACTAACCACTATCCTAAGAGGAAGCCCATGCAGAGAAGCCTACTTATTGAGAAGCTGAAGCCCCCATATGCCATCCCTCACTGGGCTCATGACCTAAAACTAACCACAGCCTGCCAGCCAAGTGAGCAGGCTATCATGGAAGCAAATAGTCCAGACTCTAGCAAGATTTTGGTGTCACCTCTGCATAGAGCATGGGCAACTGTCCAGAAAAGCTATTGCAAGACACCTGGTCCACAGAACTCACGAGACAGAAAAGTCTGATGCTTTGAGCCATGGGACTTATTTATCTGTTCAATCATTCGTTTGTTTGCTCACTAATTTATTCATCATCTAATTTTATGTGTATGGCTGTTTTGTCTGTATGTTTGTCTGTGTGCCACATGCATGCCTGGTGCCCACGGAAGCCAATAGAATGTGTAGGATCCCTGGGAACTGAAGTTACAGACACTTGTGAGCTGCCATAGGGGATGACAGGAATCAAGCCCAAGTCCTGTGGAGAGCACTCAGTTCTCCTAACCAATGAGGAATCTCTCTAGCCCCTAAGCCATTATATTTGGGGAATTTTTCCTACGCAACAATGTAAAAAAAAACACTAGAGTCCTATAATCATCAATGTGAATAGATGAAAGCAGCTAGCTGTTCAGTGACCGCTCTTCATCTACCTGCTACCCTCACTGTTGAGGATTCTTTCACCCTTGGCTTAGTAAATTGTGCCTCTTCCAATGGCCACCATGGGAGTCCCATCCCCTCAGGCTGTATTTAGTTGGCAAAGATTAGCAAATCCTACCCAATTAGTGTTTGAGATCTAAAACGCAGCTGATAAGGAAGTCTCTTTCCACCACTGTTACTATGCCGTTGAATCTGTAAAATAAACACCATGCTTCTGGGATGAAATGATGAGTATCCTGCTGTGGCTTCAGATAATACAGCCAATCTTTGTGGCTATGTGACATGTCACCTCAGGAAAGGGCAAATGTCATGTGATTCCCTGTGGGTCTAGGAACTGGGACCTGAAACACTAGTCCCGTGCATCCCTCGGGTTAACTCACACTTAAGCATCTTTGTCTTCTTAATTCCCTGTCTTTACCCATCCATAGCCACTCTCCCTTGTGACCTTCAACAATGTCTAATGGACTTGGATTGACCCTCTCACAAATTTGGAATCAAATGGAATACACAGAAGAGATGAAGTAAGTTTTTCAGTCTAGGAAAAAAAAAGGAAAAAAAAAAGGAAAAAAAATCAAATCCTAGTTCTGAGAGTACAGGGGACAGTGGGGTGGATTAGCACACAGTACATGCTTGAAAACTTGTCTCCTTAGCAAGGGGAGCAGACTATAGCTCCAGCAACTCAGGAGGCTAGGGCAGGAGGAGTCAACAAACTCAGAACATGGAGAGCATCAGGGGAAAGATAGAATGAGGTTCAGATCCCATTTCAAGACCAAACACAGCATCATCTTGGTTCCTAGAGTCAGAGAGAGGGTGTTTGTGGTATCTCCTCATTTTCAGGACTCAGGTCTCCTGATAACAGCTAATATGGTACCCTTTATAGATAGCTGAGATGCCAATGGGATTTCCCCCAGGCAACACATGTCTAACAGCAGTGGGTGCAACCTGAGTCTTTCATCCACACGAGATGAGGTGGAAATGAAGATGGTGGTACAGTGAGGACATAGCAGGGTCCAGGAATGATGGTGCTCTTCACCCTGTAACCCTGTGTAGATGGAATAGAGCTCAGGGAGGGGAAAGAGCTTGGCCTGTACACCAGAATTTTCTTCCTAAGGTCACCTATCCATAGCAGAAAGGAAAAGGGACTTCCACGAGCAGAGGCAGCATAGGGTAGCTCCTCCTCACATGGCCACCTGGGGACCACAGTTCTTCCTGTGGCTTAACACCCACCTTCTCCTGTTGTCGGGCAGTACTCTGGTTTTCAAAAACAAATAAACTGCACATGAGAAAAATCTCTCTGTCTGGCTCTGTGCTTAGTTTCTGGCAGAGGAATGGCTTATACCATCAATCAAGAACAACTTGGAGGTGGTTCCGGTGCACCCAGCTTCCCTCTGTATAAGTCGGTCAAAGTCCCAAAGCAGCCATGTGGTGAGAAGACAATGGTGAACTTCACCTAGATACAGGAGAAGCCATGCTTGCACATGCAGGCAATAGGGTACTTGTCCAGCACCAGGTAGTCAGGGGCGAGATGTTCCATTCAACTCTTGATTTGAGGATTGTTTTTTAGAAGGATGCCAAATTGACTCATTTGCACTCTCCTCCCACTAGTACATTTTGTTTTCATGTTATTGATATAAAATCATCCTTAGAGGTTTTTCTTTTTCCTACTTTTTAAGGTGGAATCTAGAAATAGAAATTGAGGTTTTTCTCTCAGAAATCATGGCACTTCTTAAGAATGCTTGGATTGTCACCTCCCAAGCAAGCATAGGTAAGCTGTCCTACTAGTGTCACCACCGTGCTCTGAAACTTTCAATAGCTCCCATTATCTTCTAAGATGAGAGCACAGAGAAGCCTGGGAGTCCTAACTTATGCCGAGATAAAGAACAAAATGACCGTGTGAAATGGCTGTTAAAACAACAGCAAGCTACCCGACTGTCAGCAAAACGAACATCCGAGGTGATTCATCTGTAAAGACAAAAACCTCTGTTTTGGCTCAGTTGTAGAGGTTCTTGCCCATGGTCCATTGGCATCATTGCTTTGTGCCTGTAGTATGATGCCTAAGCAGGAATGTGTGCCAGAGTAGGACCATGCACCTCATGGTGCGCCGGGGAGCACCTCATGGTGTGCTGGGGAGCATCTCATGGTGTGTGGGGGAGGGGAAGGCTAGGTAGGGTCACACAAATCTCCCAAATGGCACACCCAAATGACCTGGAGTCTTCAACTAGACAGCACCTCACAATTTCTATCACTTTCCAAAATGACAAGCTCAGGACCAGGCCTTTGACCCCTGAGATTTGGGGTCGGAGGACATTCCAGATGCAAACTACAGCACATAGCTACTTAAGGGTAAGCCTCATTAACAGAATTACAGTTTTCAGGTAAAGGCTGGGGTGGAACAAATCCATTCCTAGGCACACCTCAATAGGAGTAACACAGATGAGCCCAATAAAAAGCTTGCTTTGTCCTTGACCTTGAAGGCAAGTCTGTGTCTATCTGGATCTATCTACATTCCTGGACTTGAGGAACAAGCAAGAGAAAAAGCTGGAAGATGAATTAAGTTCTTACATAGAAATATGATGTGTTAGGCCTGGAAGCTTCTATGTTTAGTGGGTAGGAAGACAGTTCAGTGAGTATGAGATCTTGCTGCACAATCATGTGGACCTGAGTTTAAATCCTTAGGCCCTGTATAAAATATACACCTGTAATATACATAAATACCTATAATCCCGGAGATGGGGGGATGGGGACCAAAGGATTGTTGCTATTGGCCATTAACCTAGCTCCAGGTTCAGTGAGATGCCCTATCTCAAAGAACTATAGAAGAGGTTGATACAACACTACACTTGACCTCTGTATGATCATTCCAGCACATACACACGTGCATCTATCTCATATACATACACCATGCATGTGTCCATTCACACACACACACAAAAGGGGGAAATCTGCTTATAATAAAAGATAATAGTGAGCTATTAGAAGTTCTAGAGCATGGAAAGGAGTCATGGAAATGACTTAAGTAGACTTAGTTCAAAAGAGGTAACCACAGAGGACCTCAAAAATATCCTGCTGCTTTTAGAAGAGATCTCAATTTCTAGTCCTAGAGTCTACTCATGGTAGCGTCTAGAAAATCCATCAAAGTAAGTTGACTTTCTGTGCTTCATGACAAACTCACTTTGGGGCCTGAGAAAGATTCCTAAAGCCAATGGGCTTCAGTGACAAACAGACTTGGGGCAAATGGCAGAGAAATGGGGCAGCACTGAGAACAGAGAAAGCCAGTGGATGATGACACATGGAGGACTAATGGAAGCCTCTACTTCCTGCCTGCCACTTCGCATCCTTTTGCCCATGACTCAGAGGAACCTCTGAATGGCTTTGTTCCTTACCTCCCATGGCAACGGGAGGACATTGTGTTGGTGATGGAGACTATGAATGCACCAGCCTTCACAGGAGCAAGATGTATCCTACAGGATGTGTGACCTGATTCCTTTGTGTCTTGGAACTCAATGACAGAAAACAAGGCTCCCAGAGAACATGATTCCAGAGAGTTCCTTCTGGGCAGGGTGGGCATCCCAGCTCAACATGCCACTGTCCAAGTCCAGAACTAAGCCCAGAGCAGACCTTTGGAAACAAATATTCTAGGGCCCTTCGCTCCAGGAGAGGATCTGCCACTCTCTCTCTTCCCCCTGAGGCACAGATAGATAAGGGAAGGTTCTAACGATAGCACTCCTTGGGCAAATGACCTCCAAGAGATTGTTTCCTGTCTATGACCTTCAGACTCTTTATCAGAAAGAAAGAAAAAATGGAAATCAGATGGGGTGATCGATCACTGTGTAAGAGCACTTGCTGTGAAAACAAAGGCCTGAGTTCCACAGCACCCACAGAAACACTGAGCATGCGCACACCTGTAACTCCAGAGCCAGGGCTTAGAGGAACAGGAGACGGGAAAATGGCTGGAACTTTAATTTAAAAATAGGGTAAAAAAAAAATGGTGATCTCCAAGTTCTCAAGGGAATAAAGTAGAAAGTGACAGGACCGTCGATGCTCTGCTCTGTCTTCTGTACACTCGGGGGAAGGGGAGACAGAGACGGGGAGAGAGAGAGAGAGAGAGAGAGAGAGAGAGAGAGAGAGAGAGAGAGAGAGAGAGAGAGGGAGATGCAGAGACAGAAAGTATACACACAAAGATGGGAAAAGAAGTGGGAATTAATTATCTGTTCTCTGGCCTTGCCTGGATGCTGTAAGGATTAGGAAAGGTAAAGGTGCATGAATTGCTGCTATTAGTGGGAGAGTCTAAGATGCACCAGGCACTGCTCTAGGCGACTTAACTTGAATCATTATCAACTCACTGAATCACTGAATAGCCATTTCCTACAAGAGTTTAACAGTGTATGGTACATGACACTTTGAAGCCTAAAAGTTTCATCCAAAAAGTAACAACTGAGAAATTTTGTTACAAAAATTAGCAAAACTGAAAGTCTATAACCTGTAGATAGACAACTACCAGGCAGAAAGTTTAAGAAACAATTCTGCTACCATGGCAACAACAATTTTTTTTTTAAAAAAAAAAGGATATAAATTAAAAGGTATGTAGGAAATCAATGAAAAAGTATCCAGATAAAACTGAGAAATTTGGCTGGAGCCATTAAGATCACTGGTTCCTCCTCTTACATGTTGAGAGTGTCTCAAAAACGTAAACAACAAAAGACATGGTCTTTAGAAGGATTCTTTCTGCAAGAAAAACATAATAAGCATGTTTATTCTCTCTGAAGTAATTGATTTAAAAACAACTACAATACAAGCAATATTTTTTTTCCAGAAGAGCTGATTCTGACACTCAGAGAGAAAAAGAAAGAAGCAAAAATTATCTGGGTAAATTATGAAAGTGATATTTGTGAAGAATTAGTCCACAGATAAGAGCATGTTCTAACTACAAAATGAATGTAGTCCTAATCAGAAGAAATGCACGAGGCAGAGATGAAACTCTGAAAATCTCGGGTTAAAAGGTTTAGCTATAGTAAAGACTGTATTTTAAATGAGTAGAAATGGATTTTTTAATAAATTATATCGGCTTGGCCATCTGAAGCAAAAATAAATCTGAATCCTTACCTTGCTCCTTATCTCAACATAAATTATAGATAGATCAATATTGATGAATGCAAAAACTTAAGCCACAGGAGCACATTGTGAGCAGAACCTAGAGGGATATTTATAACCTCAAATAGATCTATTAGTAAAGAAGAAAGGCTGAAAAAAATAAATGAAGCAAGCAACTGTTTCAAACCTGGGGAAAAGTACCACAAAGCAGACCCACACAGATGAGAGGAAGGAAATGCTGGAGGCAGTGAGAAGGTGAAGGCAGGGACATGCAGAGGGACAGCAGATTACCTGACGTTTATTCTTTGAAGCATCCCATTCATGGGCACCCCACACCCATGAAGCCAGAACTATGGAGGCTGAGGCAGGATTGTGAGTTCCAGGCCACTGAGAGAAAGAGAGCAAGTGAGCAAACCAGAGAGAGAGAGCCAGACAATCAGAGATTGATTGGTTGGTTAGTTGATTGATCGATTGATCGACTGATCGACTGATTGACTGATTGATTCCATGGTCTCTAAATATCAGCATGGAAATATTAAATGTATTGTCATTTAAAGAAGAATGTGATTGGGGAAATATAACTAGCTATTACACTTTTTACAAGTGTAAACACTCACTCATTCTATGTGTAGTAGAAGTGTGAACTGGAAAAACAATAGGATACCGCTTGCCCTGCTATGATGGCAAATAATGAAACCTGGGAAAGAGGCTGGGAATACACGTGTTGCTTGCAGAAGAGTTAAATGGTGCAACCTCGGTGGAAGAGAATTAGGCTGTAGTCGGTATTCCAACGCCATGTATCTGTCAACCATTATGGCATATGATGGTCATGTCTATAAAAAGTAGGAAAACATTCATTCATTTGGTGTGTATTTTGTTAAAGACACCATTTGAAGACACCTCTTGAGTAGTGTCTGTGATAGGAAAAAAGGAAGGAAGGAAGGAAGGAAGGAAGGAAGGGAGGGAGGGAGAGAGAGAGAGAAAGAAGAAAGGAAGGAAGAGAAAGAGAGAGGAAGGAAGGAAGGGAGGGAGAGAGAGAAAGAAAGAAAGAGAGAGAGAGAAAGAGAGAGAGGGAGGGAGGGAGGGAGGAAGGAAGGAAGGAAGGAAGGAAGGAAGGAAGGAAGGAAGGAAGGAAGGAAGGAAGGAACTGTCTCACTCTCAGCAAGCAGCTGTTTCAATCATTTATGGCACCTCCATGTGGTGACATTCTTAGTAGCCATTAAAATGAACTGGGCTGCTTTATATGTTATGACCTAGAAATGTCTCCAAGATGGGCCGTTAAATGCAGAAAAGATGGAGCGGGTGTGACTGTGTGTGTGTGCCTATAGAGCCAGAGATAGCCCTGGGACAGTACATGAGATTGATAATCATGTCTCCCTGGGATAAGGTGCTGCTTGGGCAGAGGCAAATGTGAGATAAAGATCTGCCTTCTACTGTTGTGTGTCTCCTTCCTCCACCACTGCACTCCATAGGTCCCTGGGGGCTTCTGTATGCACGTATGATCTGGAGGAACTAACCCCTAAACCAGCCATGGTGACTTCCTACGAGGACGAGGACAGTTGGCTGAAGCTCTCAGAGAAGGGAACTGGATGGACTTTCACTTTGAATTTTCATTTGCTCCTGTGTTAATCTGTTCATCAAAATAACAAGATGCATTTTCCCCCATGCTCCTGCACGACTATCCTTTCTGCCGAATCTCTCCTTAGTTCTTGTGCTGGGCCAGCCTCCTCCACTGGGCACACTCTCGGCCACACCTTGGCAGGGCAGTGTGAGCAGAGTATGAGCTTGGAGCAGCTGGGTTGTGCTCTGAGCTTCCCATCTTGGTCTGTACAGTGGGGCTAACAGAGGCCTCTGTGGCATAGGACGAGGCAGTGAGGATTCGATAAGGAAATGCACACAACTTTCACGTGGTAAGCAACAATTACTGTTTACAGCTTTTCTGGAAACAGTTATAATGCCAGGAGGGACAGAGGGAATTGAACCTTGTGGATGAACTCAAATATCAATACGCCCTCCCTTTCCCAGCTGCCTCCAAACTTCTCAGGAAGAGACACAGCAAGGAGTATTTTTCTAATATTTATTGAGTGCAACAAGGACAGCAAAGCTCCTCTCTGTACCTGAGGAAGAGAATGGGAAGCCATTCCAACTGCCTTCGTAGCCAACAAACATCCCAGGGCCCAGACTTCAGCCTGTGGATGCACTGTCATTCAATGGAAATGATGCTCAGTAGGACCAGTGCATCCGCCAGGAGGGGGCTGGGAGGATGTGCCAGGTAATGCTGGGAAAGGGAGGGCAATGCCTGCCCCACCAGGCACGGGAAAAATTAAAGTACAAACCCTGCCTCCCTCCTCAGCTCGATGAAGGCATGGAGGTTTCAGGACCAGCTTCAAATATAGACCTGTTTCCATAAACGCATCAGCAGCTGCTTCTATAAATACCTCAGCCAGTTTTCCGGGGTTCTCATGTGACTTAGATGCCAACCTCAGCTGCGGGGATCCGTCACCATGGTGACTGGCCCCGTGACCAGCCACTCTTCATTCATAGCAGGTTACAGCGTCCTGGATTATTGAGGGTGGAGTGATGAAGAGAGGTGGGGGTGGGACCAAGGAGAGGGGAAAGAGACAGGGATGAGCACTGAGCAAGGATGAAGAAGGTTCCAGTCCTGGGGGAGACCGCAGTGCTCAGCCCGGCTGCTAGGATGCTCTGACAGGATTATTGATCTCTCCAGGCTGCTGTCACAGGAGGAATATTTTTATTCAGGTTGCAGTAGATATCTTTGCCTTTGAGTCAGAGAATCAAAGGTTCAGAGCTGGAAACAATCCTCCTTTATGTTGATGGTACAGATGAAGAACAAGGCCCAGAGAGGTGGGTGACTTCTACAAGGTCACACTGCAAGCTTTTTTGCAAAACTGGGGCAATGACGCAGCTGCATGTCATTCCTGATTCCCCTCCCCTCTGGGTCTGCTGTGGCTCCTGGAGTTCTAGGCATGACCTCTGATGATTGGGGCCTGAGGTTCCTTGGCTCCTGTGTTACTGAACCTGAATGGAACCAGGAGTGAGCACAGGACTCAGTCATTGTCAGGTCATCCCTGCCCCTGACTAATACATGTGGAAAGGAATGACTAACAAACCACGAGAGGTCCCCGTTGCAATCAGCAAAGTCAGTTGTCAGGTTTGGCCAGCTATGGAGAGTTCTGTTTGATTGCCCCAGACCTGCCATCCAATGGACTCTTCTGGTCTATACCCGCCTGTGCTTCATTCTGGAGTGACACAGAGAGACACAGAATGCACACTTTTCATAAGCAAATCACACAGCCACTGTGCTTAGATGTTAAGGGTAAGAAAATTAAAGGCACTTTAAAAAAAAAAAAAAAACAGGATCTCATTATTTAGCCCAGGTTAGCCTCACATTCTTGATCCTCCTGTCTTAGCCTCCCAAGTTTCTTGATTATGTGCCACCTTACCCAGTTTGAGGAGACTCTTGCTGATTCACACACAGGCTATGCTCCAGAGAGGTTATCAGATCTGGAAGGAAGGTGGACCAGAGAAACCAGAGTGGGCTTCCAGGAAGTGAGGAAGAGGATATGGCCAGAAACATGGGTCAGAAAGAGCAAGAGGGAGTGTGCCGAGGCAGAAACTGGCTGCTTAAGATGAGGGAAAGACTGTGACCGTGGTGGCCGAGATTCATAAAAGGAATTAGCATGCTGACCACATGCTAATTCATATGGTTCCCTCACACAGGCTTCAGAAGCAACATTGAGGATCCAGGAGAATATGAATTCAGATAAAACAAAGAAGCATTGTGTTAAAATTTTCCTGGAGGGGACTGAGAGCAAACACAGAAAGCATCACAGGGCAGGAAGACCATCAGCAGCAACTGTGGGCTCTTTCGTCACCTGGGTCTCGGGACAGATGCTCAGGCCCTGCAGAGGTTAACACTCGCGCGCACACACACACACACACGCGCGCACACACACACATGCACACACGCGCAAGTGTGTGATACAGTCTAGCAGCTTCTAGAGAGGTCCCGGCATAGGCTTAGCAGCTCTGCCTCTTTTCATTAGTCAGTTATGTTATGTCCATATAGCTCAGGATAGGAATCAGAGAGCAGCATGTCCCTCTTGTCCCTGCCGGTCTCTGTCTCCAAGCCAATGAAGGGATCCCAAGAGCCTGCTTCCCAACCTTGAGGGTATAGAGCATCCATTGCATCTGAGAAATGCAGACTTCCTCTACACTCCTCACTGCCACTATGTTTACTCAAGCAAAACTGCAGCTCTTGGAGTCCAGGGACTCTCCTGTACCTGTGTCTAAAACGATCCTCTGGCTTATAACTGGGGATGTGAGACATCCATGCAGGGGGGCCGGGGACAGGCTGGCATTTTGCTGAGCTTTGGGAGGCAGGCCTGAAGCTGAGTCCTGGCTGAGTCACTGACTCAGTGGCCTTCAGAGCTTATTGAGTCTCTGAGCCTCACTTACTTCACTTGTAAAAAGGGATGTGTCACTGACCTTGAACAGATATGGTGGTCAGGGTGGCACATGGAAAAAGAACTGGTAAGGCAACAGCTTCTTTTCAGTCACAGAACATGGAGGAGGTAAGACTGCACCCGTCCACACACTTGTAAAAACACACACAAGCATCCTTACTACATATACATGCACCCTTACCATCATCCCTCTGTCTTACCTCCAGCCCAGTGTGATGTCCCTCAACCAACTCTGCCTACACTTACTAGTGACCATAACACCTCCCTATATGTGCAACACAGCTTCTCTTTTATAGCAAAGACGATTGATGATCATTATCCTATGAACACCATTCACTGTCCTGAGCATCTACCATAGGTGAGATCACAGGAGCCATTGACGTGCCTACAGTTATGCAGCTAAAAGGGGTGGGATGTGAGCCCACCGTCACTGTATGAGTCATTTTGTATATCATCTTTGTAGAATAGCTGACAGAGACAACATAAGGGGGAAGATGTTTGGGCTCACAGTTCAGAGCACACAGTCTATCATGGCCACACAGACATAGTGACTGAAGTAGATGGGTCTTTTATGGTACAAACTTCTAGCATCTGCTCACATGGTGATAAGAGAGCAAAAGGAGAGCCCAGATGTGAAGTGGGATGGGCATATGGCCCTCCAGGTCTATCCTCAGTGACCTACCTCAGCCATCTAAAGCTTACACTTGCACAGATCTATCCCTTCCCAAAACAGCACATCAAGCTAAGGCCAAAGTCCAAAGACCTGAGCCTTACAGAGGACATTTCCCATTCAAACCCAAGGAACTGGCCTATTCCCACAGCTTGGTGCACACTGCAACCTGTACTGTTTCCATCTATAGTGTATATGGGCATGATCAACATATCATAGGCCTTGGATTCAGCTGGGAAGGGGTGGAAGCACAAATGGACCGACCCTGTGTCAGTCCTTGTCTCTCCCAGTCTCTCTTTCCTCATTTTGAGTTGTTGAGGTTTTTATACTGGAAGCTATTCCAGGTGTAGGAGCTCATGCCTGCCATCCCATCGCTCAGGAGGCTGAAGCAGGAAGGATTGCTGTGAATTCATGGCTCAGTTTGGGTTGTATAGTGAGATGCAGACTAGCCGGGACCACCAAGTAAGTCCTTCACTAATACTTGCTTCAGTTGCTTCTCTTGTTACTGTGATAAAATGCTCTGAGAAATCAATGTAAGGGGGAAGGCTCACGGTTTGTGGGTACCACCTACCATGGCAGGAAGTCATGACAGCAGGATCTTAATGTAGTTCACTATATTATATTGCTTCCTCAGCCAGAAGGCAAAGAATGATGAACACTTGTACCCAGCTATATCTCTTCCGTACGTGAAATCTAGGACCAAGACCAGGGAATGGTAGCACATACTTTTAGTGTGGGTCGTCCCACCTTAACCAACCTAATCAAACTAACCCCTCGCAGCTGTAGTCAGAGGCTAACATAATCTCGACAGTCTCTCACAGGCGTGTCCAGAGACTTCTTTTCTAGGTGATTCTAGATAGTGTCAAGTTGATGTCACTTATTAAACTGTCGCAGTGCTGGCGGTGTGGCTCAGTTAGGACAGTGCTTGACTTGCATGCATGAGGCCCCTGCACAAACCCAGCCTGGTTGCATGTGCCTGTGATCCCAGCATTCTGGAGGTAGACACAGAGGCAGAAGGATGAGAAGTTCAGTTCATCCTCAGCTCCATAGCAAACTGAAGCTCAATCTGGAATGTATAGACACTATCTCTAAGTAAAGAAGCAATGATATGCTACACCGTAGTGGGTATGTCTGGTACTAAGCATTCCCTTTCTACCATTCTTGATCCTGTGCAGCTATGTGTGATGGAAACTGTATGGCCCAGTCTCCAGCAGCATCTAAAGGCTCTCATGTATCCCTTCCTCTTATCCCTTTCAACCTTCATGGAGTCCATACTGTTGGCAGCTCCACTCTACAAAGGCAAAGGTATTAGGAAACTTGCTTTCACCAAATAAGAAACAGGCCTCGGATTTGACCCCAGATGTATCTGATCCCAACTTCAGCATCTACACCATGATTCTTGGGGCTTGTCATTCAACCCTTCCTTCTATGGAGGAGTCAGGACCCCAGAATCTAGCTCCTGAAAAAGCCAGAGAGGCTATTCATTACCTTTCTGTAACCATAATAACATACCATAATAATCACCATTGGTTTATGGTCTTAGAACCTCCAGGCTAAGACCCTATGCTCACTCGAAAGTGAGCTGAGAAGGGCTGGTAAGATGGCAAGTCTGAAAGCCTGAGTTTGATCTATGGGACCCACATGGTAGAAGGAAAGAACCTCATAAGTTGACCTCCACATGTATACCATGGCATGTGCACACATACACACACACACACACACACACACACACACACACAACTGTACTTATGCATATGCGCACACATACACACACACAAGTGAATGAATAAATAAATAAATGTAATACAAAACTAGTTTTTAAACAAGAATGATAAAGGGAAAACCCAGAGCCCCATAACTCCCTGCTAAGGCATGCCTCCAGTGACCTGAAGGCCTCCCACTAAAACCACTTCTTACAGATTCCACCACTCCCATAGCACCTAACTGGAGGCCAGACTTTACCATCTGTGCCTTTGGGGGAACATTTGTGGTCCAGCCTCTAACAAAGGGAATCAAGAGACTTGACCAAGGCACAGGCCAGCTGGTAGCCATCAGTCCTAGAGCTCAGGACTCCTGAATGCAGAGATGTACTTTCTCCCTTGCTCCCTGCTGCGTGTGGCTGAGATCCTTGGGATGGAGATGCTGGGACTGTGGGCTCTTGGCCAGAAATCCTCCAACCATGGAGGAATTTGCTTTGAAGACAAAGGATGAGTCCTGGCAGGGAGACCTGTTCCTATTTCTGCTGCAGACAAATGGGCGGTTGCCACGGATTCCATGATAAATCTTTCTGCTAAAGATGATGCATCACTTGGGGCTGGCTATAGGCACGGAATCTTTGGACATTATACAAGTCAATTACCGAGACCAAGGCTTCAGCGCTGAACAGAGATATTTTCATAGAGTGTGTCTGGAATAGAGCCAGACACTCCCTGGGATCTAGCTAGGATGCCTTGTCTGGTTTGTACTTGATGCTAGGGGGTGATGAGGAGAGGTGAGACTAGTCTGAGGTCACCAAAAGGCACCGAACCAATCGTGAGTAGTTAGCACACTCTAGAATTCCCAATCTAGGATGGGGAGATGGTTCAGCAGGAGAAGATATCTGCCACCAAGCCTGCTAACCTGAGTTCTGTTTTCAGGCCCTGAGTCTTGGAAGGCGAGAACTGACTTGCACAAGTTGTTCCCTACACGGCACACATGCATGAATACCTGCACCACCCACACGCAAAAAGCCAACGAAATAATTTTCTTTAGGATCCTCAGATTACTGCATCCTCGCTCTCAGCTACCTAGAATGAAGAAAATAAGTTCCCACACCAAACTAAACCCCAAGTATAACCTGAAAACTGGGCCTTGTTCCCTCGGCCCCAAGAAAAGTCCTTTTGCTGTATCCATGCTCCAAACTTCCCAGGTTATCTCCCCTGCCCCTCTAAAAGCTCCTGTGCATTACGATCTTCCAAGCGAGGCCATTACCCAGCCATCCCCCAACCCTTAACTGAAAAGCACTTGGCACCCACCACCCTCCTGGGGCCATGGGTTTGATCTTACATGTTTATTGCTCTTCTGGCCCAAGGACAGCTTTAGTTGTTTTAAAATCAAAACTTGCCACCTTAGCTGAACTCTGAAGGCTTCTCCTGATTGCATTTGAGGCGGATTTTTTTTTTAAGATCTACTTATTTTTATTTATGTGAGTGCACTGTAGCTATCTTCAGACAAACACCAGAAGAGGGCATCAGATCCCATTTCAGATGATTGTGAGCTACCATGTAGTTGCTGGGAATTGAACTCAGGACCTCTGGAAGAGCAGTGGGCACTCTTAACCACTGAGCCATCTCTCTAGCCCAGGACAGATTCCTAAATCCTCTGTACCCTAACCTTCTCGTCTGAAAATGTGACAACAGTCTTCTGGGCTTCAAAATGCTAGGATTCATCCTCTGGGGTGGCCAGAGCACAAGACGGGGTGCCAGAGCTGGTCAGAAACAGGAAGATGACGGTGACGTATTAAACCTTGACGGCTAGGGCTTGAGTCATCGAGATCTTGAATGTTGTGCTAAAATGCTTAGATTTTATTTTAAAGGTAGCGGAGAAAGTATGGTGGTGGAAGTGCCTGATTTAGCAGAGAGAATGCCAGGCGTCCAGTTAGCCCAGAATTGGAACTGCACATTTAATGTGGCAAGTCTGTATGGAAATGACGGGGAACAGCCTCTTGGTGCTGAGAAGAGAATGTTAGAGGGAAAAAAAATCAGCCAGGCATTGTGGCACATGCCTTAACCCCAGCACTTGGGAGGCAGAGGCAAGAGGATTTCTGAGTTCGAGGCCAGCCTGGTCTACAGAGTGAGTTCCAGGACAACCAGGGAAACCCTGCCTGTCCTTTTTTTTTTTTTTTAAAGAGGCTCAGAGAGACTGTGTAGTGGCCATTATTATACACCAGGTAATTATTATTTTAGCTAGTATTTGCAGAACACTTTTTTGTGAAGCACTGTTTCTTAGAATCCTACATGTAGGATCCACTTAATTTTCATAACAAGCCAGTGAAACATGTCTAATGTCATCTTTACCTTATAGGTGAGGAGTCTGAGTACACAGAGGTTAAGGACCTTCTCCCAGGCTACACAGTTAGCTAGTGGCAAAGCAGATACTGCAGGCAAAAGCCTGAGTGTTTAACCCCACACAGTCATGCAAACCCAAGCCATAGGGCAAAAACTGAGTGATGGAAACTGGCCTGCAGGTCTAACCCATTGGAAGGTGTGAGGAGGGGACCTGGGAAACCCACAGTGTAGTGAGCCATTCACAGTTTACATCATTTGATACTCTACAAAGGAGGAAGCTGGAAGCGGAACCAGAGAAAAGAACCTTCTGGTTCCTCTTCAGAACCAGCCTTTACACCAGGCTTTACACCTGTCTATCCCATCCCTCCACCATTGCTGGGTTATAGGTAGCTGAGAGGACAGCTTAAGACAGAGAAAGAACTGTGGGTGTGAATAACAACAGACAGAGGCCGGGAAGGTACCTGCAGCCCGGGCCAAGGGACATACAAGTGGCCCCCTAAGGTTTAGGAAGTACCATCAGCATCAATGGTGGCTGACAGCGCTGAGTTCTGGAGTAGAAGAGCTGAAAGGCCACATTAACCAGACTGAAATGATGCCTAGAAGGTGCCTGGACCCCTCATGGGGACCAGAGAAAATCCATATTTAGCTTAGCAAACTCTAAACTAATGGAACCAAAACCATAAGTCAACTGAAACCCAGAGAGAGCAATGATGATCCTGAAGTCACAGGGAAAGGGGGATCGGGGCAGAAATGGGGACTAGGGTCTTCTGACTGTGAGTCTGGCACTGATGGAGTCCTGGTCTAGACTCCAAGAGAGGATGAATGCAAGTCATCATGGTGCATGCATGCCTGTAATCATGCAGGAGGAGTTAAGGCAGGAGGATCACAAGGTTAAGGCCAGTCTGGACTACACAGGCAACACAAGGCTAGCCTGCCTTGAGATAGTGAGACCCTATCTCAAAAAGCATCAAATGGAAGGGCATGAGGATGGAGACGCTCCAAAGTTCAGGCATAGTCCGTGTTTCAGGTCCCTGCTTTGGGCAGTCAGCTTTCGATTCTTCAACTGTGAAACAGAAGCAAGGGCAGAGCTGGACTGAGACTTGGGTGCCCAAAGAAAAGTCTCTCTCTCTCTCTCTCTCTCTCTCTCTCTCTCTCTCTCTCTCTCTCTCTCTCTCTCTCTCTCCCCCCCCCTCTCCTCTCTGCTCCTCTTCCTCTCTCTCCTCTCCATCTCCTCCTCTCTCCCTCTCCCCACTCTTTCTCTCCCCTCTTCCTCTCCCTCCTGCCTCTCTCCCCTTTTTCCTCTCCCTCCTCTCTTTTCTCCCTCTCCCTCTCCATCCTCTCTTCTCTCTCCCTCTCCCTCCTCCATCTCCCCGCCCCCCACCGTTTTTGCTCTGAGGAGGCACAGTTGCTAGTGTGAGGTAACCGGGAAGCTGGCCNCTCCTTCCTTTGTCCTGACCGCTACCTACTTGCCTTCACCAGCTCTCCTATCTCCCTCCTTCGTTTCCTATCAGCTTCCTTCTCAGACCTTAAGACCCATTCCCTGCAGCATCCGCAGAGCGTCAGGCGGGAGACAAACGTGACACCTCACATCTCAGCCAGCCTGGCTGCCTGGCTGCCTGGCTGCCTTCCTCTTGCCTTCCGATCTGTAGGCTGTCTCACAGCCTCCCACTGTCTGGTTCACAAAATATCCCAGCTCATCAGGACGCTTCTCCTCTGGTCCACCACCCAGGGGGCCTGCGAGCTAGCAGTGGGGAGGGCATGAAAGGCTCGAGGGGATAGGAGTAGACTCCAGCCCTGCCAGCCTGGAAATGTACAAAGCCCATCCCTCGGGACCAAGCCTGAGCCTGACGTCAAACTGAGGCTGAAAATACAGTCTGGAAAGTCACGAGGTGCCCATGAAAAATGAGCTGCCCTCCCCAGCCAGAAACGTGGGACCGCGGAAGGGACGTAAATCCCAGCTTTATAGAGTCTCTGAAGAGAAGGAAGAGCATCCTAGCTGCTAGAATTTGTGCTGAGAAATTCCTAGTTCCCTAGTCTCACTCCAGGCATTGCCCTGGACAGGATGCCTGCAGTCCCTCCTCAGCTCTTACATGAAAAACGCTCCTAATAGCAACCAGTGCCTGAGGACAGAAAGGCCCTGTAGGAATGGGACAGATGAATAGGAGGTCCAGCCCCCCACTCCCTTCCCCCAGCCAGGACATAACTAGAACTTCTCTGGCTAAGCCTTAGTGTGGTGGGAATTCAGTTTCCCAAACCAGAGGTCTCATAGGACCCAGATATGACACCTTTGCTATTCAGGGAACCTCCTTTCAAACCTCATTTTCTCCAGCTGCTGCTTCCTTCTGCAAACTCTCCTTTGTCATTCCTTTATTTCAGCAAAGACAGGGCCCAAGGTCTCTGAATGGCCTAGCCCACTTCCTCACACATGTGTAAGAATGTATACACCCGGGGCTGGTGAGATGGCTCAGCGGGTAAGAGCACCCGGCTGCTCTTCCGAAGGTGATAAGTTCAAATCCCAGCAACCACATGGTGGCTCACAACCATCCGTAACAAGATCTGGCTCCCTCTTCTGGAGTGTCTGAAGACAGCTACAGTGTACTTACATATAATAAATAAAATAAATCTAAAAAAAAAATGTATACACCCATGTGTAGTACACGCATGTGCGTACGTGGACACTTACTCCCTAATGCCTACCTACTTTGTTTGCTTCTCTCCTCCTTAGAATGTAAGCTCAGTAGAGGCGGGACATTTATGCTTGGTGTTCTTCTAATTGAATCACACTCTTCCTACTTAATATCCTGTAACTTGGCTTCTAAAATATAGCAAACCACCGTGGGCCATCGTCCCGTCTAGTTTTGTGTCAACGTGACACAGGCTAGAGTTATATGCAAGGAGGGAACCTCAGTTGAGTAAATGCCTGCATAAAATCCAGTCATAAGGCGTTTTCTTAGTGATTGATGGAGAAGAGCCCAGCCCGTTGTGGGTGATGCCATCCCTGGGCTTGTGGTCCTAGGTTCTAAAAAAAAAAAAAAAAAGCAGGCTGAGCAAGCTGTGGAGAGCAGTCGGTAAACAGCACCCCCCCACCCACCCATGGCCTCTGCATCAGCTCCTGCCTCCAGGTCCCTGTTTGAGTTCCTTCCTTCACTTTCCCCAGTGACTGGAAGTGTAAGCAGAAGAAAACCCTTTTCTCCCCAAGCTGTTCTTGGTCATGTTGTTTCATTGCAATAATAGAAACCCTGCCTACGTCAGACGAAAAGAGAAATGAGAGAGAAGGATTTTTTAAATGTTGATTGATGGAAATGATCAAATAGACATAATGAAGTACAGGTATTTCTGCAGCTGGCCAGCTAACCTTAGTGGGTGTGTTAAACACCTTCTTCCAAGATGGAGACGTGTTCCTGTTGCCCTCAGCAAACTTCTCAGATGTTCTGAGGATCTTGCCTCGGGTGGGGTCGAGCACAGGACATGCACTGCTGGGTGGCACCTCAAACAATTTGACTGAGCCAGTGTGGAAGACGTTGGTTTGCACATAGCATAGGAAGTAGGGAGGAGACAGAAACCGGTCTGATTTGTATAAAGGGCCAGAATAAATTGGCTTCTTAAAAGTTTTGCACCCAAATAATTTTAAATTACCACCTAGGCTGTAGAATACAGTGTTGACTTCATTTTATTTATTTATTTATTTATTTATTTATTTATTTTGGTTTTTCGAGACAGGTTTTCTCTGTGTGCCCTGGCTGTTCTGGAACTCACTTTGTAGACCAGACTGGCCTCGAACTCAGAAATCCACCTGCCTCTGCCTCCCAAGTGCTGGGATTAAAGTCATGCGCCTCCGCGCCCGGCTTATTTTTTTCTTAACGTCCCAGGGTTTGTGGCACACAGAGAGTTGTTGCTGTGGCTGACACAGAGCATTCACCTGCCTTAGCTCCCCCACATTCCTAGAGGGTCCTCCCAGGGCTGAATGAAGTGTGTAAGAGGGCTCAGTCACTGCAGGTGGAAAGTGCTCCCCTAAGGCTGCACACCTCCTCCCTTTCTACCTCCCTCTGAATAGCACTTGCTAGTGCCTTCACCTGTGCCTCTAACAAGGCCCAGGAGACCCTGAGGGACTGACACCAGGGCCCTGTGGGTGCTCTGAGAGGTCCCTCTCTTCCTGTAAAAAGGAACACCTTCCTCTGTAGAGGTTTCCCCTCAAGGCTATGAGCCTGTGTGTTACTCATAGTAACCAGATTCCCCTGAGAACACTGTGCAAACTGCAGCTTATAGCCCAGCATCAACTCTGCCCTAGCCTCACGGACCTGGAGAGGCTTTCCTGAGGACAAGCTGCAGAAGGGCAGTGATGGGGGGACCTGTCAGTTCTTACTTGATTCCTAGCCTCAGGGACTGGCCCAGGAGAGACACTTGACACACAGTCTGAACCAATATGTGATGGTATTCTTGGTTGTCAACTTAACTATATCTGGAATGAACTACAGTCCAGAAATGGAGGGCACACCTATGACAGATTTTCTGCTTGGTTTGAAGTGGATGAATCCATTTCTAGTCCAGACCTTTGAGGTAGGAGAACACACACCTTTGATCCAGATCTTGAAGTGGGGAGATATATGCCTTTAATTCAAATCTTGAAGCAGGAGACATACCTTTAATCTGGGCCATACCTTCTGCTGGAGGTTTATGTAAGGACATAGAAGAAAGATGCTTTTGCTCTGTGTCTGCTTGCCCTTATCTGTCTAGCATATCCATTTCTTTACTAGCCTTGAAGCCCCTGCCTTCTTCTTCTTCTTCTTCTTCTTCTTCTTCTTCTTCTTCTTCTTCTTCTTCTTCTTCTTCTTCTTCTTCAGAATTTCAGCATAAACTGAAGACCAGCTGAGACATCCAGCCTTGTGGGACTGAAGCAACTACTAAATTCTTGGACTTTCGCTTCACAGCTAGCCATTGCAAGATTAGCTGAAATGTAGCTTGTAAGTCATTCCAATAAATCCCTATATACATACATATAGGTAGATGGATAGATAGATAGATAGATAGATAGATAGATAGATAGATAGATA
Source organism: Mus minutoides (assembly GCA_902729485.2). Taxonomy (NCBI): domain Eukaryota; kingdom Metazoa; phylum Chordata; class Mammalia; order Rodentia; family Muridae; genus Mus; species Mus minutoides. The sequence continues at coordinate 1,144,399 of LR749582.1, forward strand.
GATAGATACAGAGAGGCAGAGAGACAGACAGACAGAGAGGAAGAGAGATTCCAAAAAATTCCAAGTCTTTAGAGAACCCTGACTAACACACAATATAAGCACAACTGACAGACACAGAGTGAAACTGGGGTGTGTGGGGGGAGTGCTGTGAGGACCCTTGGGGTCAATGAGTCTCAATTCCACCACCTATCACCTAATTAACTAAGAGTTCCCAGACTAGTGTCTTGACTTACAAAGTCCCAATTCTTCATCTGAAAAGTAGAGCTAAACATGCATCTCTTTAATGGACCTCTGTTTACAACACTAAGATGGAGGGAGCTGAACCAGATGTCATGTGTGTGCAGACAGAGGTAGCATGCATTGTGCCACAGCCTGCAGTCCGTCTGCCCCTGCGGGAATTTTACAGGGCTCCTCCACGAAACACAGCCGATTGCCTGCCATCAGTCTTGCCCAGTACTGCTCCCAGGAGGAGCGGCAGCTGTTGAGGTCCATGGTGTTAAAGCAGTGGGTGGGGTTGGGGGGTGGTGGGCTAAGCTGTGGGGGTCCTGGCTGGGCAGCAGCAGAGGAAAACTCATGGGCTTGCAGGTACCTGACCCTCTTGAGAGAAACTGAAGCCTTTTCTTAAGGACCTTCAACTGATTAGGTCAGGTCCACTCAAGATAACTTACCTAATTTAAAATTAACCAACAAGAAGCCATGATTCTATGTGCAAAATCCCTTACTGTGGCACTGGTGTTTGAAAAGTTATAGGAAAGAGAATGTTTCTCCCAGGTTTTTATCCAAAGTACTCCAGGCAGGAGAGACTTCAGAGGTATTTGCATCTCGATGTTTACTGAAGCACTTTTCACAACAGTTAACTAGGGAACCAAGCTAGGCGAACCAGACAACAGAGGAATGGACAAAGAAAATGTGATATATACACAGTGGAGTCTTTTTCATTCTTAAAGAAGAATGAGTCATGTTAGTTGCAGGAAATTATCCAACTAGAGAAAAATTATAGTATATAATCTAAGCCAATCTCAGGGAAACAATATTGTGTGTTTTCTTTCAACTGTGATTCCCATATCTTATGCAGATATGAAATGTGTGTATGTGACATAAAAGTAGAAATAACACTGTCCAGGGCTGTGGTTCTCACCCTTCCTAATGCTGCGACCCTTTGATACAGTTCCTCATGGTGTGGTGACCCACAACCATAACATTATTTTATTACTACTTCATAACTCTAATTTTGCTACTGTTATTAATGGCAATGTAAATATCTGATATGCAGGATATCTGATATCCATCCCCTGTGAAAGGGTCATTTGACAACTTCCCACAAAGGGGTCACGACCCATAAGTAGCAAACCACTGGTCTAGGGGAACACAGAGGACTAAGAGAGAGGAAGAGGCATAAAATGGAAGGGCAGGAAGGTTGGATGAAGAGTAGAGTCAACACAAACTAAACATGCACAGAACCTTTACAAAATAAAGTATAAGTGTGCATGAGACAAATGACTCAGCCGCTGTGTCCCCCAAGTCCCGTGAGAGTCTATCACCCCCTGCTCACTACCTGTGAAACCACAGAAAAGTGAATTCTAGAGAATGTGGTTTTACCTCCCTCAGCATCAGCAAAGCCATCACTGGCTTAAGTCTTTGTGAAGACACCTGTAGTCACACAGAGTGCTACGCCGGTTTGTAAGGACCGGTTGAATGCCACTGTTAAGCTTGCACAACCAGCAGAATAGCTTATTGTAGGGAATTTAAATAATTCCCTCAAAAATATAATTTTTCAGACTTACCTCTCTGTCTCTGTGTTTCCATCTGTTCCTGTATGCCTGCCTGCCTGTCTGTCTACAATCAGTGTGTGTGTGTGTGTGTGTGTGTGTGTGTGTGTGTGCACGCGCGCATGCACGTGTGTACGCATACCATGTGTGAGGAGAAGCTAAGAAGGTCAGAAGAGGGCATTGAATCTATTGGAGTAGAGTAGTTGTAGGTTGCCCAATCCTGGTACTAGGACCTAACCTAGGGTCCTCTGGGAAAGCTGCTAACACTCTTAAACCTTTGACCCATTTATCTATCCCTTTACTTCATTTTTGGCGACTTACCCAAGCTCACAGGCAGCTATGACTTGAATTGGTCTATTTACCTAACTCCTTCATATCTTCACCAGGAACAGAGTTTGCTAAAAGGAAGGGACAAAACATTTATCCCTGACTGCACATCAGAAAAGGCCAGAGGAAAAGACCCAGGTTTATGAGGCTATCTTAGCCTAACATAGGGTCTCACAGTATAAAATACCTCTTTTTCCAGTATTGGGATTAAACACACACTAGGCAAGTATTCTACTGCTAAACTGTGTCCTCAGGCCTTTTTGTAACTGTAGGTAGTGTCTCGTTGAATTTCCCAGGCTGGCTTTGAACCTGAAGTCCTCCTGTCTCAGCTTGAGTAACTGTGCCAGCAGATCTAGCTGTTAAGATTTCTTTCTCCAAATAAAATGTAACCCATGCCAAGCCTCCATCTGCCCTGCCCAGAGGGAATTTAATGTTGGTGTGGGGATTCCTTGCCCCTCCCACTCAAGGAGAGCAGAGAGTCCAGGGTCTCCCTCATCAGGAGCACTCAGGAAGCACATGCTGATCTCTGAAAGAGAGTGGGAAAGGAGGGAGAGGGAGAGAGGGAAAGAGACAGAGAGAGAGAAAAAAGAGAGACACAGAAACAGAGAGGCGATTGTTTCCTTGTGTTAAAGAGACTAGAAAGTAACCTGGGAATGGTGGTCCACACCTTTAATTCCAGCACTCAAGAGCCAGATTTCTGATTTCAAGGCCAGACTGGTTCATAGAGCAAGTTCCAGTACAACCAGGGCTGCACACACACACACACACACACACACACACACACACACACACACACACACTGATTGTCTTCTGTCTCTAAAAAAGAGAGAAAGGAGAGGAAAGAAGGGGAGGAGAGAGGAGGGGAAGGGAGAGGAAGGGAAAAAGGGGGAGGGGGAGGGAGGAAGGAAGGGAGAGAAAGAGAGAGAGAAGCACAAAAGACTGTTTTTACAGCTAGGATGCACATACCAACCTCCTTCACCAAGGAAGTCCCCACAGAAGTGTCAGCAAATGGAAGAAGGCAGCACTGGCTGAGGGGACGAGGTTTCCAAGGCCGTCTCTGGAAGTTTATAGTGTCCCCAGAGTATGACTAGCAGACAGCAGAGTAATGGTTTCCCCAGAAGTGCCTGGTGAGATTTCTCCAGGGTGTTTGTCTCCAAGACATTTATCTCCTGGCCTTTCCAAGGGTTTTAGAAACAACACACTTTAATAAATTCCTGTCTGTGTACGTCAGCCAGAATGGCATCTGTCACCCCCAACTTAGAAGAGTAATTTAGATCAAGAGATTCCAAGCAAGAAATCCCCAAGGAAATGAGGATCTGGGACTCATTCTCTGTATTCTGAGGCCACAGGGAAATGGCCAGCACCAGAGGAGGTGGGTGGCAATCTTGATGAAAGTTCCTGAGGCATCTGAGGCCACCACATAATTGTCACCGGAGGAAGGTGTTTGCACACGGAAAGCAGCTGTTCAAAGTCAACCATTATTTTTGAGGAACTTACGAAGTATTTCAACCAAACACAAAGCTGAGTAGTGAGAAACCCTCAGGCCCCAGTTTCCAATAATGACATCATCATTCACCATGGCCCAGAGCCAACCCATCCTCCTCTCGCTTCAAAGAAATGGAATACATCACTTCATTCCATGTATCACCACCTCACTGTGCATTGCTAGAGGATGGCGTTTTGTGTGTGTGTGTGTGTGTGTGTGTGTGTGTGTGTGTGTGTGTGTGTGTGTGTGTCTGCCTGCATGTATGTATGTATGTATGCATGTATGTATGCATGTGTCATGGTATACACTGTGGAGATCAGTGGACAACTGAGAATCTGTTCTGTCCTTCAGCCATGTGGGTCCTGAACATCAAACTCAACTTTATGAGACTTTACAAGAAGCACCTTTACCAACTGAGCCATCTTGCTAGCCTTCCACCTTAATGTTTGAGACCAGCTCTGTCACCCAGCATGGAGCTCACCATTTTGGCCAGATTGGTTAGCCATTTCAACCTTGGGATTGTCCTGTCTCTGTCTTCCAGAGCTAGAATTATAGGCACGTGATGTCACAGCTGGCTTTTACATGGGTTCTGGGGATTTGAACTCAGGTCCTCATGCTTGCACAGCATCACTTTACCACCTGAGCCATCTCTCCACCCCAAGGACGACTTTTTAAAGCATAATTGCAACAGTATCAGCTCATATTTTAAAAATCAATATTGATTCTCTGATACCATCAAATGTTCAGACACTGTTTAAATTGCTTCAACTGTCTGGCTTTCTTCTGTAAAAAACTGTTCAAATATGTCTTCAAGACTCCTTTTCAGCTAAGATTTCATTACACACTCCAAAGCAAACACACTCACATGGCTTATAGATTGAAATGAACCAAATGACAGGGGACTCTACAGAGTAATGGTAGGTGCTTGGGGTTTCTGCGGGATGAGGATTTTGTGGGCTCATTCTAGAATTAAAGGGGCCATGCAGCAAGCGGGGGACGGGGGGGCAGTAATATGTCTCAGCATTTCTCTCAGCCACAGTGATCCAATTAAATGTCCAAGCCTGGATCCCTGACTCCATCACTGACCTATAACCCAATATTCCCTGCGGTGTATTCATTTGTGCTTAACCTGGCCAGGGTGGGTTCTATTAAGTGTCATAGAGACCCATGGAGACGAGAGGGAGAGAATAAGAATTTTTTTTTAATGAATTTACTTTTTTTTAAGATTTATTTTATTTATTATATGTAAGTACACTGTAGCTGTCTTCAGACACTCCAGAAGAGGGAGCCAGATCTCGTTACGGATGGTTGTGAGCCACCATGTGGTTGCTGGGATTTGAACTTATCACCTTCGGAAGAGCAGTCGGGTGCTCTTACCCGATGAGCCATCTCACCAGCCCCCGAGAATAAGAATTTTTTAACTCTGCCTTGTACTTTAGAACCTACAAAAACATCGACATACCACATCTTGATGGGTTCCATTTACTACCCACAAGAGTAGTATTGAGTTTATCAGGGAGGAGTCCATGGGAGCATGTGACCAAAGTCTCACAAGCAGGCAGCTCCTCAAGACAGAATCATAAGCCCTCAGGCCTTGGATTCCAAGCAAACTCAGAGAATTCTAAAGACTAGACTTTTTCTTTCACCACACCAGCCTTCTTTGCCCTATGGGCTTCCATATTCACGAATACATAGAAGGCATGGGGCCCGAGATACCTCCAGGAACTCAGGCAGTAGAGAGAGAAGCTGAATCTAGAGAGTCACTCCACTCAACTTAAGATGTGTCTGCCACCTCGAAGTCGCCTGCCAAATGAAGTCAGCCACAGGGCTGCTGACACCAGGTCCTGGTGCCCGATGAGCCAGACTGCAGCTGCCTAGCTAGGTCCCTAGCCAGGAGTCCCTGTTCTTGTATGCATATGTGAAATGGAATGAACCTAGAGTTGGTAAAGAGATATGAAGTGGAAGGGACTCAGAGGAGCCCAGGGGGAATGAAGCTTTTCCTAATGTATCACAGCTCGATTTTAAGCAGCACCAGTGGCCTGAGGTGGTCTGGATGAGAGGAAAGGCCCACAGGGGAACTCTGTGGGCCAGCACCCTGACCTCTTGGAGGGGCAAAGGCTTTGATCCTAGGGTTTGAGACTCTTATAATTAATACTCCAAGCCCAGGTACCCTGGGGACCCATCCAAAGGCGGCTGGCTGAGAAGGTAGACCTGCCCAGCCCCACGGCAGACCTGCCTCTGCTGCAGAGGGCTGTGACAGGTTTACAGCCAGACTGCCTACAGTAGTTACCTCAGATTTATCACCCTTCTTCAAGGGCAGTGGGAGCCGCCAAAGGCAACCTGGGGGCCCATAAATCACCCTGATGGGAAATGCTGTCAGAAGGAGTGGAGGGCCAGATAGGAGCCATCTTGGGGACTGGGGCTTCCTGCTGACCTCTCAGGTCACAAGCCTTTCTAGACTGGGATTTACAACCCTAAAGCCTATTGAAGCCAAGCAGCTCCCCCTGAGAGGAGCCTGGAACTGAGTCATGAGAATGAGGGTACCCAGGAATCCAGCCTGGAAGCTGCTGGCTGCCTGTGTTGAAGAGCAGCCTGTTCTGGCTCCCTCTGTGAGATGTACTGATCAGTTCTGGGACTCTCACCTCTCTGCCTGCTTGTTCGTCTTGCAACAAGGCTGTTTGTGAAGATCTTGTATGTGCAGGTGTGTGTGCCTTTGGTGTGTCGTATCTGGGGAGGGGGATGGATTAACAAACAGATGTACGTATGAAAAGAAACCATTTCTCTCTGCACCCTGGTACCAGGCTGGGCCTATATACCTATCACTTATAACTGCATATGTAGATGGACTAGAGGGTCAGGGACATGTTTGAAGGTAGTAGTAGCTGGGAGTGTTTCTGTTGTTTGGTTTGGTTTGTATGTTTTGTCGTTGCTATTGTTTTGAGACAAGGTCTTCTTAGATGCCGTGACTGGTATAGTACTTGCTGAGTAGCTCAGTCTAGCCTCACACTCACAGCAATCCTCCTACCTCAACCTCCCAAGTGCTGGGATGACAGGCATGCACTACTATGCCTGGCTGCTGATGTTTAACAGAAAGATAACAGCTGTCACTCAAAGGGATGTAAGAGAGGTAAGAGAATATAGATAGAGGTGAATGCACAGAGATGTAAGACACAAAAAGCACGGAAGGAAGTACCCAGATGTCTATACAGTGCAAATTAGCCCCAAATGGGGTCAGAGGGAACAGGAGGATATGCCTGTGGCAGAGAAGAGGTCCAAGAAGGGAAGCAGAAAGGACAGAAGAAAGAAAGGTGACCCGAGAAAGGAAGGGAGCCAGAGGAGGTGGTGACCAGCAGGGAGGACCATCTGCTCCAGAGGGCACCAGGACCTGGGCTTGGCGACTGATTCCACCTTAACCACCTCAGGGAGTGACAGCTGGCTTGGCAGCAGGATCCAGGGCAGCCTGCCCGCTAGCCACTCCCCTGCCATGGACTGGCAGACACCCAGCCCCAGCCCAGAGCACGAGAATAATTAGCCAAGCCAGGCCAGGCATCCAAAAGCAAACTTATCACCTCTGAGAGTGTGCACAGAGCAGGGGCTCCATGAGCAGCCATGTGTGAGCTGATGTATATGTGTAGACACCTGGCAAAGTCCAGCTGAGACCATTGTAGAAATGTAGCACCCTTCCGATGCCTGGGGCTCCCCATGAACACTGCTGCCTTGACTATACCCTGCACCACTTGCAGAGAGAGAAACTGGTCTGGCCCCTTCTTTCTATATCCCTAGCAGTTCCTTCATGTGACTCCGCAAAGCCTTTGTGTCGACAGTGTAACATATGGATCTCCTGATGGGACTAGATGGGGTTGGGCTGGACTGGGTCAACTCAGTTCGAGCAGTATGAACCCAAAAAGGCCACATCTGGGCCTCTGAAAATGAAAGAGGCCTGCAGCTCATTTCTTCAAAGCAGACTACACTGTGGACCCCACTCTATGGTCTGAGGTGCTGTGGGAGACAGGGGAATCTGTGTTTGTAAGTGACCACTTTGGATATGGCTGTCTCTAAGGGTCATGGATGTCATGAAGAGTCCAGAAAGATGAAATGTAAGATTTGCTCATCCAACTGACACGGGGACTCTGGGTGTCAGGAAAAGCCACCTTGTGACTATAATCCTTCAGTTCCCATACCTGACTAGCTTCCTTTAGACAAAGCTAGGATCGAGCACTCTTCTCTGTGTTCTCCCAGGATGAACAGAATATTGTAATGTTTGTTGTCAGTGACTTTTATGTATGTAGCAATGCATAGTGACATGATCACATCTTCTGTGAGGAGGTGTAGGGATCCTCTATGATCTTCACCTCCTGGTGTTCATGACTTTGGATAATGGCCTCCATCTTTGACTGCAGGCAATGCCTCTGACTCATTTCTGATAGAATCAGGCAAAGGGGACAGGATGCCTCATTGCATCAGGTTGAGGAGAACTTGGTCTATGTCCCTCTAGAAATTCTCCTCGCAGGCCTGAAAAAGGAAGAAGCATGTTGCAAATTCTACGTGATGAGGTCAGGAGGCAGGTTTGAGGAACTGTGGATGGCCACCACCAACATCCCATAAAACCAAAGCCCCTGGGTTCTACGACATCAAGACTTCTGCCTACATGCTATGTGAGTTTGGAAGTAGCTGCTTCCTCCATCAGGCTCCCAGATGAGAATACAGCCCAGTGATAGCCCTTTATGGTAGTCAAGTCATGCTACCGAGCGATAGCATCACATAGAACACTCATATACCTATGCCCTTGATATATATAGCTTTAAATGTTCTTATGTGTGTGTGCACATGTGTGTACCATGGTACATGTATGGAGGTCAGAGGACAACCTGTGAAAGTTGACAGTCTTTCCACTATGTTGATCCTGGGAATTAAAGTTTGGTTGTCAAGCTTGGTGGCAAGTGCCTCTTTATACACCAAGCCATTTTATGAAACCATAACTTTATAAGAGAAAAACCTTTCTTTGGTTGAATTTTACTCCTCACCGTAATATCCTCCCAGGCATGTGTTCTTAAACATGTTTTGTGTGATTTTAAACACTATTTCTGGGGACTGTAGAGATGGCTCAGTGGTTAGGAGCACCAACTGCTCTTCCAGAGGTCCTGAGTTCAATTCCCAACAACGACATGGTAGCTCACAACCATCTGTAATGGGATCTGATGCCCTCTCTTCTGGTGTGTGTCTGAAGAGAGAAATGGTGATGTACTCATATGCATAAAATAAATAAATCTTTAAACATCATTTCTTTTATTTAAATGTATTTATAACTTGTCTGCTACCTAGTAACAAACTGTCCTTAGCGTCTCCACATTGTCTATCCCAGCCTGTTCTCAATGTCTCCGAGTAACCTGTGAGAACACCAGCTTCTGGCAGCCTGGGGAATCAGCAACTCATGTCTGTGACTTTGGGTCGGCGTAGGACTTGAACCAAGAAGCCATCTTAGAGTTCAAGGCCAGGCCCTTCTCCTTCTATTTTGCAAGTGAAGGAATCTCTGGTCCAGAACTACAAAGAGACTTGCCCAAAGGAAGCTCAAAGCAAATAGTAAAGCAGACATGGGCCTAGAGCCTGTGCCTGCCCAGGGCTTTCTATTTCAGCCAATAACTATCAAGTTGTACCTAGCTGGGGCTGGACTGAGCATTGTCCTTCACACTGAGATTCTGTTCATTACAAGCATGTTACTTCCGAGGGTGAGGGTTGCATAGCCAGTATGTAGAGTCGCCTCCACACAACCTCACCACGACAGTGAGGGCTGAGAATGTCCTTATGGATTTGTTTACTATTACTCTGTGTTTTTGCTAAATCAGTCCTGAGGTGAAGACCTTAACTGAACCTTTCTGGGTGTCCATGTGCAATTTTTCTCCCACTAACAGGTATGCCCCCAAAGTGTGAAGACTTCAACAGCTTCAGAACTACATCCAGACGGGCTTACATTTATTATGGCTTTTCCCACAATGATAGTTTTCATTTAGCAAAAGCAAAGTTGTGCTTGAGCTAAGTCCCAGATGTGGAAAGAGAAGCTGGTCTTCCACCAGAGTCTCACCCTCATGGAACCCCTCCCTGCACAGATGGGAGATGCCCCCGGCCTGCCCATCCCATCTGCTGCACATCCATCCAGCGTTGCCATGCCTACCCTCACTCAGGCATCTCAACTGGATAGGGGTGCTTTTCTGGGGAAGCTCAGCCATGCCCTCCACTTCCTCCCACCCATGCCCCTCTTCCCCAGTTTAAAACAGCTGGAAGCTTTAAACAACAACTGAAGTCTCACTTAATCCTGAGCAAATAGGCTGGGGGGAGGGGAGCAAATGAGGGGTGAAAGCAGAAAGCTCCGGGCTTACATCTAAAATCAGACATCCAGGCATCGTTTGAGCTCTGGTGCAGTGTAAGCTTCTTTCACATCTGCAGAACTTTTCACCCAGGCAGACCACTGTCTTCCTGGCCATTCAGAACTAGGGGTAAATTTCCAGGCATAGTCATAAGCCCATAGTCTCCATATTCGGGAAGGTGGAGAGTCTGGTGTACATAATGAGATCTTGTCTCCAAATAAATAAACCAGAAGCAGGAGGAAAGAAACGTGGCTTACCTATACATCTAAATCATAGGTCGGAGCAGTATACCAGGGATTTCCCCTAAGCCAGTGGTTCTCAACCTGTGGATCTCAACCCCTCTGGGGGCCAAACAACCTTTCACAGGGGTCTTATTATCAGATATCCCACATATCATATATTTACATTATGATTCCTAACAGTAGCAAAATTACAGTTATGAAGTATCAATGAAATAATGTTATGATTAGGGGGTCACCACAACATGAGGAACTGGATTAAAGGGTCATAGCATTAGGAAGGTTGAGAACCTTTGACTTAAGCCCTCAGCTCACCATGCAGCAAGAGACAGCAGGGGGCTCTCTGCTCCTCTGCGGGAATCAGGATTCCTCAAGCTGTCAGCATCTTAGGAGGAGGCTGATGGTGGATGGACAACTTTCTCTTCAATGCAATAATATTAAGAGGGGGATTTTTTTAGCAGATGACCGAATCATAAGGGCTCTTCCCTGAGGCTGGCCAGCCAGCCTAGTGTAGTTGGCTTTTGTTCAGGACAGTGACAAACTGCCCTATGAAACAATGTGGACCTCTGGCCTTGACAAGCTTGTACATACATGTGCTTAACACATAATATATAACACATAACACATACTCATGTGCACATACACACACAAACACACACACACAAACACACACACACACCTGCAACTTCCAATTTTCCAGAACTGTAGACAACACTTTTCGGTGGTCTGTTACTACTTTTTATTTTGGTGACCAAGTACCTACCAAATATAACGCAGGAAGGAAGTGGGGTTCTGACACTGATTTAAGAAGGGATACAGTCCAGGTAAGTGACACTCGTGGCAGAAGCATGAGACGGCTTATCACATTAGACAGGAAGTAGGGACAGACTATAAACACTGAAGGTCTGCCTTTAGTGACCTACTCCCTCCAGCAAGGTTCTGCTTACTAAAGGTCCCACAACCTTCCGAAGTGGCATCACCAGTTGGGGACTAAGTGTTCAGACACATGAGCCTATGGGAGGCATTTATTATTCAAAAGACAACCACCCAAGCCTAAGGTATTTTAATACAGCTGGGACAAGACTGTGACAGAGGCCCCAGAATGTTTGCTTGTGGAATCAGTAAACGATGCGGCAGCACACAGGCCAAGAGGCCTTTCCTATTTCAATCAGAAATCATTCTGCCAGAGACCAGCGAGGTTTGGGACTTCAGGTAGGTGATCCAGAAGGAAGCTAGAGTGGACAGTGCAATTTCTTAAGTGGACATGCACACAAATCTAGCTATCGCAAGATGCAGCCCATTTGAGCAACAACGCTGTTACCTCTAGAAACACATGTGTCCTTTCCTGGTAGAGGAGGGAGCAGTGATGTGGAGAGTTAGCTATCTGCACAAAGCGGAAGTTCAGAAAGAGCTTGCTCGATATTCCTACCATCCCCAAGTGGTGATGTAGTGTAGGGAACAGAAAGCCTTTCCAGTAATCACTAGTACTGGTGGAGGGTCCTTGTGGCACATAGTCCAAGAGCTGGGCTTGTCTACATACAGCAGGAATCACGTGGAAGAGTCAGTATCTGCTGAGGATCTGGTCCACATTCACGATGCATTCTATATGTCCTCAAATATATCTGCACCTGCTTTTCCCTGAGTACAAATTGTATTCCCTATCAGGGAATGAGACCCACAGCTCTATAACAAAAGGTACTGCACCTGAGTGTTACAGTCCCTGGGTTAGCAGAATTCGTCCCAGGATTTCCATGCCTGTTGTTAGTGCACACTCTCTAGTGCTCAGCTTTTGAGGGGGAAAGGAGTGAGGAGGACCCTGGGGAGGGATGGGATCAGTCGTAGGAGACACAGAGCAGATGGAAGGATGGACCAACTTTTCTTCTTCCCAGTTTGGGACTGGACACATCCTCTCCTGAACTGCTGGCCACGGAAGCAGGAGAGTGGCTGGCTACCTTACCTTGCTCTCTGCTACTGGCATCATCCAGAGAAAACAAAGGCTTTGCCTGCCCTTCATGCCAGTGTCTCTCGGCAAAGAGAATAAAATGCTCCACTTACTTTTATCGCTCAGAGGTTTCCTGGGAAATGGGCTATTAGTTCCCCTAATGTAAAGATAATAGGCTTGTCCCCATTGGCAAATGGCACAAGCCCAGCACAAATGAATTCACAGAACCATCACAAGACCTCCCAGCAGATGGCAAATAGCCTAGGAATGAGAGTGGGATCAGGATAGGAACTTTGGAGAAGTGTGGACCCCACCCCACTCCCACCTGTGGGCAGTGAGTCTGGGAAGAGTCATTCGGACTCCCCCCCATGGAGTCCTGCCTTTCTTCTCCCCTTATCAGACAGGGTAGAGGTGGATGCCATCAAGCAAGGTGGAGTTGTCTCTAGCAAGGCCATGACAGAGCAATGCCCCCTAAGAGGCTTTCACAGCAGAGAGCACCCAGGCCCTTCCTGCCGTCCCTGTGGAGCTCACTGCTAGAAAATACACCTACTACACCAACGACACCTCTTGCCTGCATCAATGTCTTTGGGGTAAGTGGATGTTATGATACAGATAGCAAAGCTCAGCATCCTACAGAGGAAGGATGTCAGCCAAGATAGTGGTTGGCCTAGGCTGAAGGTCAAGCCTATAGGCTAATGACAGAGTACTTCCCAGAGAAATCAGACCTCTGGTCGTTCTTTTCCAAAAGCATATCTCCCCCTGCCCTCTACAGAGCCTCCATCATCTCCTGCCCCCAGGACTGAAATTCTACAGGAACAGTACTTTGGGGACTTCAGCCCCACCAAAAAGGAGACCATGGTTGTCAATAGGCAAGCCTGAACCTGTCCCATCCATACACAGTACAGGGTTTCTCCTCTCTGATCTAGGGCTGTGCTCTTAACCCCAGGTAGACAAAAGACCTGCTCTGGCATATTCTGCAAGGCAGAAGCACCAGACCATATAGCCACGGGCTGTGCTCTATGGGTATAACCCTGTGTATATCTCTCATCGACAGGGCAGGAGGCCTTGTTTGTACTGTTTCCCCACTCCCACCCCCGTTTCCAAAGAAGTACTGGGCAATGCCAGTTAGATTGCAGGAACTCAGTACTACCTTGATTAGTCTGAATGTGCTAATGGGCATAATTTTATTTAGGCTGGCCCCACGAGTGGGCCACTTGCAGACCATTTTTCCTGCCTAAGACTCTGTTTCCTGCTATTCTGGGACTTCATCTGTTTCCACAAGCCCCAGGACTGGCCCATGCAATCGCTTTCCCTGACTCCTGTCTCTGCAGTCCCGTCTCTCAAGACACGGAAGCGCAAGCAGGGCAGCAGGGCCAGCTTCACCACGAGTTCAAGGGCAGCTGGCAGCGCTTCCTCATCTCTATACTATGGGAAGTCTGGTTTCTAAGAGGAGGGACAATGGGCTCACACTGTCTGTTTTGAAGGAGAAGCGGCTCTGTCTCAAGCCATGGAGACTTTCTCTGAGGTATGCTTTGGCAAAGCTGTTCCACTCAGAGTCGGGTGAACTCTGACTGTCCCTATAGCATACCTTGGGCCATTTAAATCCCTTGTGGCAGAGAGATGGTGCTAGAATCATTCTGCACTCCAGAAGGGGGCCTACGATTGAGAGGGCATAGAAGGATCCAGATATCTTCCAGCTACTTAATGGTTTAGCAAGAAGGACAAATGCAACTCCATCAGGAGAAAGCAAAGAGAAAAATTGCCCGAGAACATAGAAGGGTCAGTCCAGGGGAAGTTTAGTGAGCAAGAGAAGGATGGGCCAATTTACTGATCAGCCTCCTCCTCCTCCTCCTCATCCTCCTCACCCTCCTCTTCTTCCTTCTTTCCTCCTCCTTCTCCTCCTGTCCCTCCTCCTCCTCCTTCATCGTTTTGCTGGAGTTCTGATGCAACAGCAGGGGCTTCCTTTTCCTCTGCCAGCTCCTCAAGCTGCTGTTGTGCTAGGAGTTGGCCCACCAACTGCTCCAGGGCCTCCAGGCTCAGCCTCTGCAGACGCTCCTCGTGCTCTTGCCTCAAAAACCCCAGCACTGTCTTTGCATCCTTTGCTCCAAAATGTTTGTCCAGGACCTGGCCCAGCTGGAGCCACAGGGGCTGGATGTGATGGGTCTTATCCAGCGCTGCGTCCTCTGGAGGCCGCATGATGACATTGATGGAAGCATTGGGCCCAATGCTGTAATCTGAGAGGTATTTGTCATCAGCCAGGAGCTGGCCTCGGAACAGCAGGTGCTGCTGCTCCTCGGGCACCTGCAGGTGCTGAGAAACCAGTTTCTTCAGTGTGGCCACACTTTCTTTTCCAGATACCTTCAGGCTGCATCTTCGGCCCAAGAGCAGCTTGACCGTGAGGAACATTGGGGCCAGAGAGGAATCAGGAGGGATCCATGCTCTGGGAGTTGCCCTGAAGGTATAGGGCCCAATAGGTGACCCTGTCACCGCTCCTAGTAGGGCAAGAACCTAGCCCACACAGGCAGCCACTACCTAATGCACAGTGATGTCATAATGCTACAGGAAGGCTCATTTCCAGAGCAGAACTTTAGGGACAGCAGAAGGGCATTGTGGACACGAATCATCTTCCCTTCCTGAGGAAAGAGGAGAGGAGGACTGAGTTGGGGGAGGGGTGACCAGGAAAGAAAATGTAGGCCTAGGAGAAATGAGAGCTGGAACAGAGAAAGAGAACAGGGAAAGGCACTATCCCAACAGCATGGCCGCTGATTCTTTTAGCACATGCCTTGGGTACTTTTCCTGCTCTCTTGGTGTCCGCCAGAGAAACCACGGAGTCCCCAGGAACACCAGCACGGAAAGCTAGGACAGAGCCACTAATGGTGTCTGTCTTGAATGCGTAGCCTCCACTTAATCCACACGTCCTACAAGGTGATTTGATAATGCCTTCCTTGATGGAGAAGAATGTTACTTTAATCCTATAGCAAGAGGCACATAGCCGTATCTTTAGGGTGGCCCATCTCGCCTCCTAAAACATCTCAGTATCTTCCTCATGTCAGGCAGGCTCTGAGCAGACTCTGGGGTCAGAGGTACACAAGGAACAGGATATTGGTTGGGCATTTGAGTGTCGAGTTTGGCAGGCTTCACTGCAACACATTGTTGATCTTGGCCCAAACCCTTGTCAGGTGGAGTAAGCCCAAAAGGATGGTACTTTCTTGGTTGAGAAGCAAGTAGCCCTAGAAAAGAGCTAACATCCCTAGTAGGTAAGCTGACTGACTGCATTGGACACTCCCTCAGTTCTTCCCAGATCTCAAATCCTTCCTTCCCTCCTCCACCCCTGCCTGACTTCTTTTCCTTCCCTACAGCCCTAACCCTACAGAGGATGACAACGTTGACAATAAGCACAGCTTTCCTGAGCCTGCCCATCCACAGCACCCCACTCCAACCCTGTCCCAAGCTTGCTCAACTTTCATTCCTGTCTCCTTGGCATCTAACAGCAGCTGAAAGAAAAAGCCCAGGGGTGCATGCACGGACTGACACCATACATACCTATTCTCTCATGGCTGCTCGGACTATCACTATGCCTATTCTCCCATGGGTGCCTGGACTGTCACTACACCTATTCTCCCACTCCTGTATTCTCGCTCTTGGCAGATGACCCAGACTGTGGTTCACAGCACTCACCAGTCAGGAATCCCAGACACTGAGCCTCATGTTAAGCCCCCCCCCAAGAGTTGAGCTCTCCCCTCATCCCCACTGACCCGGGTGATGCAGGCTCTTGTCTCCCTACAGCCACTGCTCTGAACTCACATCCATCTCGGTCCAGCTGCCACCTTAGGCCCACTCATTCCACGGCCAAAGGCCAGCCCTAAAGTTACTATGAGTCCTGGAGGCTTGAACCCTTTGCTTTTGGAGCAAAAGCAAGCCTTCCTGGCCTAGGCCTTTGTTTATCACCCCAGATTCATCGCACCCCCACTTTTCACCCTTCACTCCAGACATGTGAACCTGCCTTTATTCCTGCTTGCTTCCCCATTTGAACACTACCAACTCATCCTACAAACCCTGCCTGCCTTAACCATCACCTCCTCTGTGAGGTCTTCTCTGCTTTTCCCAGTCTTTGACATCCCTCTGTGCAGCCATTTTTTTCTAGTGGTTAGTACATCCAGCATATACACACCAGTCCTTCTCTCTGATACTCAATAGCAGGGGCTGAGTCTCATCCATGTGGTACCCATGCCTTCAGTACACTGAGTTTTATATACAGATAGCCCTGAACATACATTTGTTAGTAGAAAAGATCTGATTTAGACACGTAAGCCACACAGGATCATGCAGGACCCAAATACATAGGCTGTAAAAAGACATAAACCTGCCTGCAGCCTCTCCTTCACCCTCCCCCTCCCCCTAGAAAGATGAAAATCCAAAATTATATAGAAAATAAAGCAGAAAGTGATATCAGGATTTACCAAAGGCTCCTCTGTAACACTTATTTAAATAGCCAGTTCCCCTGGTGGATGTGAAATAAATCTAAATTTGCAAGTGTACACTGTCACACCCACCCCGACACCGGTACTGACTGTCCGTCCGTAGACACGTCTACTTCCCTCCTTCATTCCGGTAAATTCTTAGGAGTCAGGGAACTCTCCTGGGGTACTACTTGTTTAGTAACCTATCTGTCCTAACCTCAGTAGGATGCCATCTATGGGGTCGTCTTGATTGATTGGGTGTTTCCGAAAGACCTCCCGCCGATCTGAGTGAACATTACAGGGGACAGAGGAAGGTGAGGTGTAGTCTGTCCCAGGCTTGGGGGTTCTGGAGGAAGCAAGGGAGCTTGGAGCACAGAGAAGGAAGATAACATCAGTCACCTGCCTCTAGCCCCACCTCTGAAGGCCCATTTATGCAGGCTTGAGCTGGCACAGACATGAGAAGTCTCTGGAGATGGCCACTTGGGTCGAGCTCCCCAGACTGTAAGCACATAGAAGCCATAACACAGGCTCAGTTCTCCATAGCCTGTGACTATGTGTAGGCAGGTTCACCTATGACAGAGACTTCAAAGCCATGAGAACAGTAACAACTGAATTATCAATGTCCCCTGTAACTGCTGAGAGAAATAGTCACTACTTCAACCCCTGGAGTCTCCAGCCCCCTCCCAAAGGGGACAGAAGAAGCACCTGTCTGGGTACTGGAATCCCATTTGGAGCTAGGAAATATTCCCCTCCCCCCATGTAATTGCTTGTCTTAATTATGCAATTAACATGATAAAATATAATTGTGTAATCAAAGCACACAATCAGACAACGATTGTCATAATTAGAGAGGAAGATCTTCTGCAATGAGTGGGTTTTATGACTTGGGAAAGGAATGAATGTGCGCAGAAAATATGGATGGCCATGGGTTCAGATCTCTCTCATGAAAACTACAAAAGCTACTGGCATCACTGGAGACCAGTGCAACGTCTGGGAGGCAGATAGTCAGGGTGGGAGAGTCTCTCAGTGCTCCTGCGTGGGCTAACTGAACCTTGGTAATCATAAAATTAGACCTGTTGTCCACCAGCTGACCTGGGGCCTGCCATTAATGGGTTAATCCTCAGATCTCATTTTTCACTGGTAGATGATAGGAGTTAGGATCACTTCCCAGCATCTTTCTGAAGCTAAGGTGTGACCCCCACAGCATCTGACCCGCAGAGATATTAAATGTGGCGTTCAACTTACAGCCAGAAATGGGAGTTCCTATTGTCACTCCTGTAACAGAAGTACAAAGCATGCAGGTAGGCTGCTCCTCTGAGAACGCCATCCTCTTCCCCTCTCCTCAGAGTGGAAAATGTTCATGATTGTCAGAGAAAGTGGGGTCCACCCGGGAAGCTATTTATCCCAGGGTAGAGCTGAGAGTGTACTTCTTTGACTCCAGGCACTTCCTGCCTCCTCCAGCTCAGAGAACCTTAGCACTCAGAAGCACATCTCAAGCTCCGCCCACGTGTAAGGCCAGGTGAGCCCAGTGCTACTAAGTCCTCAACCCTGTGGCAAGACCCACCCTCAGACCTACCCTGTGCTGTCTTCTATAACTGTCTAGTTGTCACTAGGAGAGGTTCCTTGAGGCTGCTCTACACTTCAGCCTAGGTCTATATAGGACAGGCAGCTCTTTAAGCTCTGTGAGCAAGGGGACCATGGCGGATCTTATGAGAGAGATTACAGGAGCCCAGAAGGGCACAGATGGGAGAGATCAGGGGAAAGCCAAGCTTCTGGTGACAATGAGCAGCCTGGTATCTGTCCAGACCTCCATTCTCACACCTAACAACCTTAGTCCTGCCCCATGCTTCTGTCCCAGAGCCCCGGAGAAGTCAGGCCTGCCTGCAACCTGCTGGAGCAGCCCAGAAGCCTGGTCGCAGAGCCCAACACAACTCCCACCTTGTGACATCTGGCTGTGGCCACTAGATGTCACTGGTGGCCTCCCTGGCCAGCTCTGGTGTCCATGACCAACCAAGCTGTTGTGAAGTCTGAGCACACAGGACTGGACCTCAGGTACAGAGCTTTATCCCGACATTAGACCCCCACCTCTCACAGACTGGCCAGCCCTTGTCAGTCATGGTTGGGGTGTAGACACAAGGGCCCACACTGAATAGGGTTCTGGGACAGGAAGAAGAGGTCAGCCAGGCACACATTTTGAGGGAGCACCTAAGTCTGACTCTTTGGTACCTAAATTACTGCCAGGGAAAGGAAGCTGTTACTAACAGCAAAGGGTGTGGGGTGTGCAAATCAGATGGCTTTTTTTGAAAAGGGCATTGGGAAGAGCTGAAGGCGTCATAGAGGCAACAAGAACATCCCCGCTGAGGGCCCAACCTGGACAAGAGCGTGGAACCTGAATGGCTTAGAAGAGTCACTCCAAGGTGACTCTTCATGTGAGGACTATGTCATCAGCCATTAGTGGCAGGAATTCTCTGTCCTGAAGCTTTGTGGATGAAATGTGATGAAGTAAAACCAAGAGTAAAGAAGATGCCCATAGAACTAGCAGGGTGTCCACCCCCCTCCTGCCACATCCAGATCCAGGATCATAGATTGAGCAACTGCGGGCTTGAGTTCGTCTCTAGAATTTGCAGTTGGTTTAGATAAGAGCAACTCATCAAGGCCTGACAGTGGGTCGGTGGCTAGGGAATGAATAGCCTGGCTAAATCCAGGCTGAGTTCCCAAGCTCACTGGCTACCTGGTAGGATGGCTGCTGTCCATCAGATGTCAGGCTCAGCTGGGATAGGAACATCTGCAGTAGTAACCTTGGGGTTAGCAAGCTGAGTGGGAGGGGCAGACAAGGTAACCCTGAGTTCCTTCCCTGCTGGTTTATACCCAGGAGAGAAGGCTGAGTATCTCTCCAGGCCTGATGCCTCTGGGTCTGGACTGAGCTTGTGTGATGAACATGGGGTTTCCAGACCTGAGACCCCACTCCCTACTTCCTGCTGGGTCAAGGCTAGGTTCTTGGCTTGATGAGGAGCCAGTAGCTCATGAATGATAGAAATCCCAAGGTCTGGATGCTCCAGGTCACAGAATCTCCTCATCTGTCCCAAACCACTATGTATCTTCCCACTTGACACTCTCTCCCCATCTCCCTGCAAGGGCATCATCAGGAGTGAACACAACATTCAGGGCTACACCTGGGGGGCGGGGGCGATTTCTGATAATGGTGCTAGGAATACTGAGTTCTGACAACTCTCAGCAAAAAAGAGAGCCAGCCTTTGTCCATGAAGATGCTGAGTTAGCAGGGAGCAGGGGGATAGACAAGATGACCTCGACAACCCAGAACCTTGAGAAGCAGATGAGTGGAGAAGTCTTAGTAGGGGATATGGGCAGGGATGCATACAATAGGTAAAGAGTATTTAATGTGTGCTCACTGCGTGCTCTGATTATATGAAGAGGTGATCGGATGGTCCTACTGTAGCCAAGACTGGGACCCTGAATTATACTGTCACAGGTTGTTAGAGAAAAGGGGGGAGCTAAAAGAGTAAGAGACTGGGGCCCAGGAAGGTGCCCTGCTAATTGTCAGCCTAGTGGGGAGTGGTTTCCATAACCAGGACCCCTGGAGAGAATGCCAACAGGAGAGAAGCTGGCCCTAAGCCCAAAGAAGTGAGTGAGTCAGGATCGCCATAGGGAGTCACATGTGGAGAGTGGTCCCTAAGGCCCCAGCCAAGTTTCTGGGCCCCAGATGAAAAGTGAACCACCCGTCCCCCCTGAGGGGAGTAGTCAGTCACCCTGTAAAAGTTTATTTTTATACATGTCTGATCTATTTCACATCCGCTCAGATATTTTGACACATATACAGGAAATGTAACTCTCCCCCCATATGGCAGTGTTTGGTTGGCCAGACCTGAGGAAACTCAATAGCGTCGCAGAGGAGCAGAGGAGAACAGCAGCTTCAGAGAAGAATGCCAGAGGCCTGAGCCCCCACCCTCCCCAACCCCACCCCAGCCCATGACCACCTGGGGCCAGGAGACCAGGAACAGGGATCACAGGAAGGTCACTGTGGGAATCCTCCTGTCTGAGAACAGAGCCAAAGACCCCAGGTCCTGAGGGTGGTTATGGCTGCTGCTTCCTTGGAAGGACAGACAGAGGATGGAGTGAGTCCCGCAGCAGGCAGCAAGAACCATGAGGTGTGTGATAGACCAGGCAGGCCTCAGAGACAAAATCAATCAGCGTGTGCCCTCTGACACCTGCTAATTGAGCTGAAGAGTGTCTCTCACAAAAACTGTCAGGAAGATGGACGGAAACAGATAGGGCCATTGCTAGCCTTGCTAGCTTGATGCCTGTCTCCAGAGTACCAGTGAGCGGCAGCTGCTTCCCTCATTCCTGTAGGCAGGCACCTGTGATCCGAGTCGGGAACTGATGTTTCAACGGGCCCTTAAATGTATTTGCACAGAGCGCTGTGGAAGAGTGAAGAAGGGCACCTTCCTTCTTCCAACTGGGTCAGGGAGGGACTTTTTTCCCAGTTCCTACAGGCTGAGGCCATTTCTGCCAGAGAGAAAACGATGGCGTGGCTCAGCGTTGTAAGAGGGGATGGAATAACTTGTTGGTCTTGAGGCTTCTGCTGTAGCTTTAAATTCACAAATATCACATTCCTGTTGGGTGCTATAGGAAGGCAGGCTGACAGTCTCTTACTCATAAGTTGTGATGGAGCTGACCCTCCCAGGAATGCCTCAGTGCTGGCCTTTGATGCTGAGCATGGGCAGGGGCATGAAACAGTATCTCCTGTGAAGCAGTCTTCACAGTGCGGTCTATGCACTTCCCGCTCTGTCCGGTGAGCTCTGCCCATGTCTTGGACCTCCTTACCTGTGGCTGTGCATGGCACTGACCTGGATTCATCTCGTCGCCTTGGTCAGCAACACTGCCCCTCCTGGGTGGGGATGGAGGTTACAGGCAGGTTCCGGATCTCAAGGTATGGAGTCCCTGCCTGAAGTGAAATGTGACAGCCACAAGTTCTTAGGTTCTCCCTTCCTCCCCTTCCCTCTGGAAGTCAGTGTGTCAGTGGATGAAGGCTGCACTTGGCTTCACCACCCCCTGCACACACACACACACACACACACACACACACACACACACACACATCTCCCCATAAATCCTGGCGACACAACAGGAAGGCCCTTTAACTAGCAGCACATAAAAGTTGTTTGGGCTTTCAAAGGCCCCTGCTCTGTGTTTACAGGGGGCCCAAGGTTTTTATGGCCATCTCCAGTCCTCCTTCCCTGACTCACTGATGCATGTCTGGGGCAGGGACAGTCACAACCCAAGCCACGGGACCATGGGGCACAGAAGGAAGAGGCCGTTCCAGCCTGGAAGGCAGTGAGGACCAAGGACAAGCAGGCTGAGCATCCACCCATCCTACGGCCTGGGCAGCCTTCCCAGGAAGGGTCTTGGAAGGATCCCAGAAAACATCTCTGTAGTGGTAGTAGAGGTTCTGATGTGAGAAGCATTTCAGGCCATTTCACAGGGTGGCCAAGCAGTCAAGCTGTCACTACTGCAACTTAAACACACAGAACTTGGACATCACTCTACCCCTCAAAAGCCCCAGAGGCCCACAGGTCTACTGAGCCCAGCTGGTTTAGAGACCTTTTGTAGGATCTTGTCACTAAGTGCTGAGAGGCTCTGGTCCTTGGGACAGAGAAAGACCAAATTGGGAGCTAGAGAGAAGTCCTAAACCCGAGGTTTTCAACCTGTAAGTCATGACCCCTTTGGGGGTTAAATGATTCTTTCAAAGGGGTCTCCCAAGACCATTGGAAAACACAGATATTTATATTATAATCCATAGCAGTAGCAAAATTACAGTTATGAATTAGCAACAAAAATAATTCTCTGTTTGTGGGTCACCACAACATGAGTAACTGTATAAAGGGTCTCAGCATTAGGGAGACTGAGAACCGCTGAGCTAGAATATGCCTATGCCGTGGGCTATGTCATACAGGTGGCATGCTTGGTACAGTATCAGAGTGCAAATAGTTTCCTTAGTGCTTCTACTCAAAGCACATACATGTTCACAATAAGCTTATAATGTAGGTACTACCTCTGCCCTTGTTTCACAAATGATGAAACTGGGGTTCCCCAGAGAGTAAACGAGTCGTCCACAGCCACACAGTTAGCAAGTGGCCAGTACAATATTCAGACCTAGACACTGGGCCTCCAGAGCGCAGGCATAGTCACAAGACTCCCTTCCCTCTGTAGCAGATCCCTCTGTGAGGAAGTACAGAGGGCAAAAACAGGCCTGTAGTTTGCAGAGGTCTGAGAGACTTGCCTGTGGGGTTAGAAGGTGCCCACAGAAAGAGCCAGGGTCTGTGTGCCCCTGAGAAGCACCAAGGCCAAGTGCTGAGGAGGGATGTCATGGGAAGGACTCTGTTGAGACAAGAGATTCTGTCTTGTTTCTGAGCTGGAGAGAATAAAGGCCTCTATTGGGAGTGCACACACCCCTCCCCCTAGCTCTGGCTGTTTCCTGAAGAGTCTGTCACCTCCCCTTCTGGGAAGGCCGCTAGAACTTCTGACCTACTGTACTCTCAACCTTTCTGGGACCTGCATTAGGACCCAGGAAGGGCCCACTACCACCTCCCC